>JASAUF010000231.1:2077500-2477781 GCA_030180095.1 Magnolia changhungtana | reverse complement strand
AGGCTTAAGAGAGGATTTTAGCCATGGAATTTTGGTTATCATGGAATATATGGCTACTGGCTAAGGCCCTAATTTTAAAAGAGCTTGTAGGCGTCAGGCCATTACATCAAGGGCCCCGTTTGGATACCAAAAAATAAAATACATTTTCTACTTAGAATGATAGATAAATAACTTATTTGAGATAAGTAAAATTTGGTTTAAGATCAATTATAAATAATGTTTTATTGAAAGTTAATCACTTCAACTTAATAAGTAGAAATCAAGATAAGCTACTTGAGACATAAGTAACTTATCTTAAATAACTGACAATCCAAAGGCCACCTAAAAATCAGCACATCTTTCATTCTATTGCACAGCTGCATACAGCCAACAAATCCAATTTAGCCACATATCACATGTTAAAATCCCTTGTTTTTATCTATATGCCGTCCATCATGACCAACAAATTTAGTTTTATATATATATATATATATATATATATATATATATATATATATATATATATATATATATATATATATATATGGAAAAGGTACAATGCGCTCCAGTTGACGATAAGCTCCCGTGAGGTCGAGCTATGTGGGCCCCACCGTGATGTGTTTTGATTATCAACACCTTGCATTTGATGGGTACCCTTTAAATTATGGGATATTCCGAAAATCAGCCGTATACGGAACTCAGTGGGCCATACCATCTAAAATTATGTGAAGACACCGTTAAAACATATAAAAGCATTTGGTGGGGCCCACCTGAGTTCTACATGCGCCTAAAACTTGGTCTGAACCCTCATTCAAGTGGGACACACATAATGGATGGGCTGGATTTGCAAATTACATCTCAGTGGGCCCTCAAAAATGGTTATGAATGTTTTAATGGTGCACGGCCCCTCTCCACTTCTGTATGTGGTGTGGCCCACACAAGTCACAGATTGACTTGATTTTTGAGACCTAGGCCTACGATGGAATGGTGCATCTGACTGATGGGGTAGATGTTCGAAATGCATCACGGTGGGGCCCACACAGCTCGACCTCATGGGGCGTTGAAATCAGCTCGAGCGAATTGTACCTTTTTCCATATATATATATATGACAATTTGATATTTCCTTCTCTATAATTATCAATGTATAAAAATTAAGGCCTATATTGCCTAATTTATTAGCATCTTGGCTCTCTATTATTATTTTTAAGTACTAAAGAATTAATTTATCCTTACCCATGGTTATGGTGACTGTTATGGGAAAAATCGAACTGACCTACTACGTGGGACACATGTACATCATGAGAGGGGATCAGGGTAATACTAGTGAAGAATCGTTTGAATAGGCTTCTTGAACCACCAACGTATCGACCACTTGGATGAGCCGAGCTAAGCTCCGAGGGAAAACCCTAGATATTAGCTCCAATGAGGGACTCACTTGCCGAGATGAACTACTCGAATTTAGAGCTCGATGATATATAGAACTTACTAGTCGAGCTGATCAGACCAATCTCAACCTCGGACGAGGAATATCCGGAAAAAAATCCCGCATTGTACCGAGCAAGGATAGACTGGACAAGATTCTAGCCGAAGATCACTCCGATTGAGACAAGATCGAAGATATTCTCAGGAGCAGATTGTAACGCCCTGAATTTTCATGGCCCGAGTACATACTTGTGTCCGAGAATTTCGGATGTTAATCATTATGCTTTAGGCCTAAATCTTCATAGCTTATATTCATTCATGTATTTCCTTTGCAAGGGTAACCCTTCACAAGAATAAAATCAACTATATTTCTCATTCCATTAAAACATAATAATTTAACTAATTATCTAATGGCCTCTCAGATGGGAGCTTATTATAATATCTAAAGTTTGTAGCAAAACATAAATAAAGCTAAATGTCAATGCTATCCTTTTACTTGGAAAAATCTTCCATAGGGAGATCATCATCCATATCTTCAATCTGTACGTCACCTGCATCATCTGTATGGTTGGAGAGAGTCAATGCCCTACTCATAATAATGGTTATCCTTTAAGATTTACAATAATTTATGGTGTTTCATAATAACAATGTAAGAGTTCTAATACACCTTATACCCCACTACTACGAGTGGTATCAATGTGCATAACTAATATACATGAATGCAGACCCAGCATAGTGTGTGTGATTCATCATGCATAGTGACCATCACATTATAGGATATAGTTCATCGAAATTCAACTCACCTCGAATCCCATAACTAAAGAGATTCGTCGGCATGTCTAACACTACCATGGATTTATGTGAACACCCTAAGACAGCACAACACATGGATTTGATAATTATGTAACACGATTTGTTCATAGAGCGACTATTTATGACATTCAATCCAATAAAGTGTATAACACGCATTGCGGATACTTACATCGATTTGTGTACCACTACCCAAATCCATGGATTTATGTGTCAATCAAGAGGGTCACTACTCAAAGTGCATTACTTCCATGATAAAATATATGAATCACTAGATGTGAGACCTCCAACACATTACTTCCATTTTAATAAGGAAATAATGTCGTAATTTAAATCGTATATTAAACATAACTATCATATGAGTAAACTCCATCTATAAGTTCCATAATAATTTCAGTAATTTCAAAGTATGCAAGAATAAGATAAATAACGTATAACTTAGATTAACTTAATGTTAGCTTAGAGGAAATCCCTCAACTCTTAAACTCGATCACATTATAGATTTGTGTGGTTGTTCCAAATTCTAGCATAATTAATATGTTTCATATGGTTAGATTGTCACCTTACATGGATTGTAAGTTAGGATTGAAGTAAACTTCCAATCCAATTAGTAATAATGAATGTAGATATATATTTTCTTACCTTGATCAGTAACACTTCTCAGCCCAACTAACGCTTGTTCAATAGATTTCTTTGCTGAGTCAACTCAATTTGACTTGATCTTTTAAATCTATGTATGTAATTTAAGATTAATATTTTGAATGAATTTCTACTAGCAACTAGGGATTAAAACAAGTAGCTTTCTTACCATCGATGCTAAGGAGAAGAAGAAAAAAAAAATCAGATTCGGATATCACTCATGATTCAGTGAATCGTTGCTTGAATACTCAGTGTTCTCCTCCACAAACCTCTCTCTCTCTCTCTCTCTCTCTCTCTCTCTCTCTCTCTCTCTCTCTCTCTCTCTCTCTCTCTCTCTCTCTCTCTCTCTCTATTTTTCTTTGTTTTGGACGTCTATTGAGTAGAAGGTTTTATATGGGATTTCGGAAGGGGATTTTGTATATGGGGAGAGTTTGACTTTGGGTTACACTGTGAGTGACTACATAGGAAGTTTGGCCACCTGTGTTGAATCATGGTGCCGCATTCGTCCTTCCCATTTTCATGGATCGTCAATTGTGTATACGGGCCATGCTGTGATCGAATAGGATTTGAAATAACGACCAGACCAGCTTCTACAACTATTGTGGTTGGTCGAGGAAGATGACAGCCTGTAATGGCAGATTCTCAACCATTGCCTTTTCCTTTGCTATGATGATTGCCAGTGGTTTGGATGGTCCCCTAGGAGCTTGTGGATGTGGCAAATTAATGGTTTGCGCGGAAAGAACTTCCGCGTGGTGTGGCTTGGTTGTGAGAAAACAGTGGAATCCCGTGTTTTTCCCATTCCTCCCAACTCCTACTCTTGTTAGGAGGCGTCAAAATTCTCGCTGAGGAGGATTAGATGGTTCAGATCTGTAGAGAATTCGAAACCGAAAATTCCTAGTGGGAGAAATCCTTCTCGTGCGCACGATTTCTCTGGACGTTGTTACAGTGGGTGGAAGTTTCCAACTTCCGGTACGGTCATAAGAAATAGGTGGGGTCCACTTGATGAGTTCTCGAAATTCCACTTCCTTCATCAGTTTCACAAGGTTATGTTAGGTCATGGTCGCGTATATGGAATTGATATGAGACTTAGGCGACCATGCGTGGAAGGATAGAATTTGGTGAAGTCCCACTATTGAAGGTTCACTTATGTTTGGACATAGAATGCATGGCACCTACTATTTATGATTTTGCCCTTTATGCAATCTAATCTTCTCTCCTCCATAACTTACAACTTAATCTTCTCTCATCCATAACTCACAACTTAGCCATCGAGGTGTGATGAGATTTGGTAGGTATACGTCATTTTTCCTGCTCCTTCTAACGCTCAAATCTTGGCCCTGATCTCTTAGGGGTGGCCCTAATGTTCTTTTTAATGACTAACACGTTCCGGGGTTCTAATCAACGTTTGTACGCTTCTGATTAAGAAGTCAGCCGGCGGTTTGGATAGATACTCTAAGATGTTCATAGTAATCGGTTCATTTCGATGTTTGGGTGATCCGTTTGGCGGATTCGATCATCACAAGTGTTCAAATGACAAGCTAAAAATTTGACAGTTAGTATCCTGATAGTGTGTCTAGGTAACCGTCCGGTCAATGTTATAGGCAGATCACTGAAAGGGTTCTTTTCTTATCATAATAGTGTAGCTTGGTGTGTTTAAATCAAACAAAGAAAATTCATCATAATAATCTAGACTTTCTTAAACTTGGATATGAAAATTTTAGGTTATTATACAAATCTCCACTCAAATTTGGACTCTACGGTGCATTTGTTAGTTCCATTTGTTAGTTCCTATTGAGATACGTAAACTGTCCGAGTATCCTATAAATACATGCACCCCATGCCCTAAGAAGAATGTTTGCATAAAAATTCCTGATTTATATCATATTCTTGTGATAAATCTACTCACCTAACTTAGGTATCAAAGGATTTCGGCCAACACTAGTTCCTCTCCTTTTATTGGTTTACGGGTGGGTGTAGATATCTAGAGTGCATACAAATGTAGCCACAAGGTTACCCAGGACTAGAAGATAGCAATGAAGGAATGCTATTTACCCACTCATTTTTTTCCTGCTCCATCCATTTTGCGATTGTCTTCCGGATGATTCTTTTACAAGGGAATACCTTAACATTTAGTCGTTGTTGACATTTTGCTTTTTCTTTCAATCTTTTTTATTTAAACAATCTACTTATACGCCACTGATTCAAGGTACGTAAAGTTAATTTGATCCCACGGAATTTATTTATTTATTTATTTTTGTGAATCTTTTGTACAGGGCTCATCAGTTCAACAGTGTGGATTAGCCATCGATGGGCAGCATTTATACACAATGGATGAATCCGAGCAATGGGGCTCTACAATTCTACAATCAAAATTAGTGGTGAACTAACACTATAGTTGTCGTCCCTTCTTATAAATGCAACAGCAGAGAAAGGGAAAAACATGCATATAAAGTTTGAAAATTTGATTGCGTTACTTAACAGTCTCTGCACTCTCATGCGTAGATGCTCAAAATACAAATGCCACAGGCATGCCGACTTGGCAATTGTGTGGGGACAGCCATCTTGTTCATCAAGCAGAATTCTATGTGGATGCTAATTGCTAACCAGCCAAAAAATCAGGACAGTTCATGCATGAGAACACCATAAATATGTATTTTGAATGTGAGGCCGAAGCTTAAGCACTTTTATCCATCTATGTTTGGCTTGTGGTCCACCTGAAAAGTGTCTACTCTTAGTTGGGCAAAAGAAACATTAAACAGATAAACCTCATGATCAACGGCCGAGATCCCACACATGTGAAGTTCGTTAGCATATGGAAGGCGCTTGTGTTTGGGTTCAGGAATACGGGGCGTCAATTAGCTTTTCTGTTTCGATAATTACGTAGAAATGATGATGGTGGGTGCGTCATCATGTGTGATGTTGGACACTTTACTATTCAGCATGGAATCATCATCAATTTCCTCAAGTTCCTAAGCTGTAAAGATAGGTAGAGCCCAGCGTCACGTTGGTGAGAAATCTATCTCATTCATCTGGTTTTTTAGATCATTTTAGTACTTTAGGCTAAAATGAACAGTATCCAATACTCAAGTGGGCCATACTAAAGGAAAATGACTGTAGAAAAATCCCTACCATTGAAACCTCCATTGGATAGGCAGTGATGTTTACATGCCATCCATACCGTTGATAGCGTCATTCCTACTGGGATGAACCGATAACACAAATATTAGCCTCATTCAAAACTTCTGTAACCCCACAAATATTGCAACTGTGTATGTTCAATCCTGAATCCCGGCTCATTTTTGACCTAATATTATAAAATGAGCTCAAAAAACGGATGGCGAGGTGGATATCTCACAAACATCACGATGGCCCACCTAAGTTTCAGCGCAGGAACTTCCTCTTATAAAATAATAAAGTTCGTAGGCTCACCATATTTTTTGTGAAAATCCACTCCATCCATCCGGTGATCCCCTCTATGCTAACTCCTGAAAAGAAACCTCAGCCAGATTCACCTCTCAGATGGGGCACACCACAGGGAATAATGCATATTGGATGCTACCATAGGTTTATGTCTGAGCCACCATGGTGTATATAATTCATAAAATCTGCTCATCCGGTTTGACTCATCATGAGGATGAAGGAAAAATTCAAAAACTGAGATGACCCAAAACTCAGGTGGGCCATACCATATGAACTTGGATATTTGAGGCTAAATTTCACATTTTTCCATGCTATGGTCCATCCGAGTTTTGTATCGGGCTGGCCTTTTGGATTTACGGTGAATGTAAGGATTCTCAACCGATGGACGGAGCGGATGTCATACATACAACACGGTGGGCTCCACAGAGCTTGGGTGTCATACCCACTACTGAAAAAGAGATGCTGTAGACGATCCCAGTCCCGTCTATAAGTGGTGTGTGTGCCTGATCAGAGGTCGGTGGGATGGGTTTTGTGGTATCCTTGTTTCCCCACGTGCCGGTGATGGGAGAAAAATGCTACTCGTACCCAGCTCGTCAACCGGACGATCTTAACTGCATGATCTGGGGAATCGACGACCATTGCCGTTTCTGGATTCTTCTCAAGAACAAGTAGCTAGACTTTGATACTCTGGTAGTATGAACTGTGAAGGGATCTTAAGCATGGGAACGTGGAAATTACTCTGAAATTGCGTCGGTTGTATACGAACGCGGATTATAGCTGTGACCCCGGATCTAGCGATGGGTGAACCCTAACCGTTGGGCCCACCCTCATGTCTATGTTGAATATCCATGCCTTCCATCCGGTTTGCTGGCTCATTTTAGAGCATAGACCCAAAAATGAAGCAGACCCAAATCTCAGGTGGACCACACCACAGGAAACAGTGGCCATTATCTACCCACCATAAAAACTTCCTATGGTCCACTTACTGTTTATTTGCCATCCAACCTGTTGATAAAGTCAGGAAGACCTGGATGAGTAGAAAGCACAAATATCAGCTTGATCCAAAACTTTTGTGGCTCAGGAAAAGTTTTCAATGGTCAATCACCACTCTTTCCTGTGTGGTGGTCCACCTGAGATTTGGATGTACTTCATTTTCTGGAACATTCCACTAAAATGAGCTGGAAAATGGATGAAAGGAGTGGTATACAATGCGTACATTTAGGTGGGCCCCACAGGGTCACACCCATATCTCTGGACCTGGGTGGCGGGTAATCTATGTTTACTGTATACATGCGGGAATCATGGATTGTACTATCCTTGAGACAATAAATGCCCTCTGCTCATTGGATGGGTACTACCAAATGTTACAAAAATAATAGGGATTTTGACCTTACTCGCCTCGAAGTTTGGGTCAATTACCTAGATCGCCACCACACTCTACATATTCCCTAAACGGCCTTCTGACAGCCTTTGGACCTTTTATTGGACGAAATTGCCCCTGACCATGGTTCAGGAATTGTACGGTCCTAGCGTGAAGCAGAAGTCACCCGCTGTCTTAACCCCCGAGAAATGGACGGTTCGACTACTCCCCGGGACACCGTCCAATGGCTGGCGCCGGCTCTCTGGGTCCCACCACCAACTACGTGTTTCATCCATTCCGTCCATATAATCTCTAAAGATCATTGTATGGCAGGAGACCAAAACGATCATGATCCAATCACGGTGGGACCTAGGGGATCATAGTGGTGGATATCCACAACGAATATTTTCCCCGCAGTTAGCAGGGTCCACCCGAGAGTTGTATCACTCTCGATTTTCGCTTCATGCCGTAAAATGATATTTTAAACCGGACGAACGGCGTAGACGAAGCACATACATCTTGTCCGGGCCCCACAGACCACCCATCACCTGCACCACGACTCTCTGATGGGGCAGATGTCGCACTAATGCACATTTGAGAGGCCCTCTCCTCCCCTTTCTCTTGCTTTCCTGAGAAGCCAACATCCAGGCCAACCGCCGCAGGGCGACGTTGTTTCTCCTCCTCGCTCGCTCGTCCGAAAGCCTCTTCCACCGCGAGGTTTGTACTCTATTCCGTTTCAACCGCGTTTCCTTTAGTCGTGATCCTTCTCCTTCCTCGCCACGTTCACGACCGCCTAAAGCTCAACGACTCGGTGGTTAGTTACTTCAACCGTTTGTAGGCACCTGCCAGTAGTAAAGAACACACGGGAAGCCGAGGTACTGTGGTGGTCACGCGAAAGGGACTGTAACCTAGGCCACACCTTGATCAAACCTCCACAATTGTATGGTAGACAACCACGGCATCATGTTTGTGACGGTATTTGGATCGTGGCTGCCACCTGTCACGAACGCTGTTGTCAGCTGTTATGGGTCGTGCTCGCTGTCGGATATGGCACTGGATACAACTACGACCCTTGTGATTAATTGCCACGACCCAACGTGTAGGATAACCTCGATCTACCGTGCTTCATTACCATAAGATTACGACCTAGTGTGCTTCATTACCTTAAGATTACGAAGACTGGGTCGGTTGAATTCGATTTGATAATTAAAGTTGTGTACGGTGATGCACGGAGTGCATCACCGCACCTAGAACGACCGATGTAGTGAATCTAAGGGAAATGAAGTGTACGGCGGACATTTCTGACGAGGCGAAGGTTCGAATTACGTCCCCCGAGAAGATGGGCCAACACCCGATGCTCGAGATGCAAACGAATAGGTGACAATCGGCGTCGATCCACCATCGTCCCTGCTGGCTGAGGATGAGGCCGAGGCTGGTGATGACATTACGTATTTTTTGTTGCTTGTGATAATGTAATGTGAACTGTAATATATGTACTTATCTTATTGATTTATTGATTCATCAACTTTGTGGCATGTTATTTACCTTCCAATGTGTATGCTAACCAAGATCCTTTGTGCCTTTTAACCACGACCAATATAGGAAAACGTGAACTCAACAACGGGTCGTGGTTGTCGTGACGATACGATCGTGATTGAAATGTTATATGCGTCTTCTTTCTCATTAGGTCGTGGTTGTCGTCACGGATCAACAAGCACCACAAACCATGATCCGTTACAACTGGGACCACGCCCCATTTAACATTACAAATACGTCCCATATCACCTACGACCAATGTTTCACGATACCACGACCCATGTAAGATGACAACAACGACCCACGTATCATTCCAGTTCAGGGTCCATGTATCGTGACAACCACAACATATACAACCTCACAACCCTTACCCATATACAATGACAGTGGGGACCCATGTATCATGACAAACAGTACCCAATGTGGACGATAATGAAGAGCTTTTATGAATATTAACTACGTACTCAAAGACCGGAATAGTGTACATAACATAGGTCGTGGTTTTGTCTTTTCCGGATCGTGGTTGTCATGATAATCGGTTGTGCTGTACTCAGTGACGTGGTTGTCGACAACGATCCGGTACGGATGACAAGCACGATCCCGCCTAATATGACAACCACGACGCATGCGAATTCTCAATCACCATCCATGCAACACGACAACCATCGGTCGCTGATGTCGGCTTGTATGGATCGTTGTTTTCATGCTTGATGTATCCTTGTTTTCATGTTATATGGATCGTTGTTTTCCTGTTATATGGGTTGCCATTGTCATGTCAATTTCCCTTTATTATATATACTATCGACTTCGTTTGCCTGGAAACGAGAATAGGGCAACTCACTTGTATACATCTATGCGGAACTGATCACACCGAACGGCTAGAAGGTGTCGTGAACTATGTGGACACCATATATCTTTGTTTGTACGGAAGTAATGTGTCGCATGTACATGCACGAAAGATGGCGTTCTAATGGTGGGAATCAATTAATGGTGGGGAATAATTGGTTGAACTTTTGTGGTCTATTGGATTCCAATATCTTGACCATTCTTTAGGTTTCTGGATGTTACAATAAGATGGACGGTGCGGATCAGAGATAAGGCACTTCGATGCTTTCCGGACGCACACGATTACATCCTAAACGCAGATCATCAACCGACGCTGTTACGGACGGTTAAGATTCCATCCCAAACTCACAACATCAATGGACGCTTTTACGGACGCTTCTTTCGAGAGAGTAAAACTTCATCCGCTTATCCCCATACGAACACCGACTATATATTGCGCATGCTTTTTCTCTCGGGACCTCTTCACTTTCTCTATCCCTAACCCATTTCTACCGGTTTTGAATCTTATTCACTGGGCCCTCCATCGCCACTCGGCCGAGTACATCTACAAGTTCAGTGCAGCTCAGCCAATACAAATGGCGAAGCAAGGTATGGTAATGGTTGACATGGACGGTGTACGGTGACCACTGACCATTGTGTTATGTGGGTATGGGTTGTGAACCACGACTCAATGTATCTATAACGAGATGTATACCATGACAATCACGATCGTTGTTGTGATCGGCGTTGATATGCAGAATGGATCGTGGTTCACAGGGTCGTCGACCCTGTGAACCACGACTTAACGCAGATGACATCAACGATATGTATGGCATGACAACGGCGATCAGTGTCGTCATCATGGCTTGTCGCACAATTGGTCGTAGTTGACAGTCGATCTGATCTGGATCGTGCCTGTGAACCACGATTCAATGTAGACGACAACAACGATCTGTATGCCATAATGCCTAATGGATCGTTGGTGACGGCCACATGGATGACATCAACGAACCCTGTAGCACGACTGTCAAGCACGACCCAGCACATGATGACAACCACGATCCAGCGTACGTGACAACAACGAACCGTGTCGCATCATAACCACATTCCTTTAAAACTCGTTATAAACACTACCCTTCTTGGATTTCAATCCCCATCCACTGTGTAGTACAATTACGACCGATGTTAGATTCTGCAAGACCATCATATAATTTTTACTTAAAAATCCACGACCATACTGGAATGCAGGTCGAAAGAAGTCAACCATGACCACATGCCTAGACTTCGAAAAGGCACAGGTCTCTCCCAAGTGCTCCGTCACTTTTCTGAAAGTCTTGGTTGAAGATATGTTGAAGTTTCCCGATAGAAATAAACTATTTAGAGACACCTGTTTTGGATTTCTGGACTTTCCAGTCGCCGAGTGGACGGCATGGGGCCTCGATCCCGCATTGCTCGATGCAAAGGCATGTTGGTGATCCGAAATTCGATGTTCTGTGGCACCAAGATAAGATTTACAGAGCTCGATTTTGCTCTAATAATGGGTCTTAAGTTTGGTCCACTTAGGATAGATGGTGGCCGTGTGCGAGGCTGGAGGAGCAGAGTCGTGAAAAGGCATTAGGGAGACCTACTTGAGCACAGGGGGTGTTAGTAAACAAGAACTGAAAGAAGCCTATTTGTCACTCGCCGATCAAGACGAACATATGGACGCGGAAGCCGGCACTAATAATTTGCGTTGAGAGCCTATTGGTTGGATCTCCGCAGAAGAATAATCAGATTGATACGTTTATCGACATGGTTGATGACCTATATTATTTTAATAACTACCCATGGGGTAGTGTGGGGTATGATTATCTCGAAGAAAGGGGTTAACGCCATCCGGCACTATTCTGGGGAAAGGGCGACGCCGCACTCCCAAATCATACAACATATGCGGATGCGCATTTGCCCTACAAGTATGTCGGTCTTGTCCTCGATTCATACCTTGAGTTCGTATTTTCCCTTTTTCTTCCATACATGTCAACCAAGATGTAATGCATGGTAATTGTTCTTATACGATTTGGGCCTACGAACGGTTCCCTCAACTCACCGGTGACCGTAGGTGGTCCGTTAGAAGACCGCCTACAAGGATTCCGCGAATACTAAATCGGTGTCACAGAAATCAGTGAGTGATATGACGCAAGATTCTGTCATCTTCACAAATGTGTCTTGGTAAGATTTATTCAATTAATATTGTAATTTGAATCATGCAAGATGTTTGTAATTAATTAATTAATCAATCAATTTTGCTCCTCGCAGTGGTGCTAGCTCCATATCTTCAACCAACTGGCCGAAGAAGCGAGAGCGAGGTTGTCGAGTATAACCGACGACGACGACATTCAAACGAAGGACAAGGCTCATGGGTCAAGATCCACGGCAGAGACAACGGTGGATGACGTAATAAATAAAGATGAGGCCGATCTACAACCTCCCTCTCGAACCGAAAAATACAACTCAAATTTTGATGGGAAATCTCCCCGTTTTGGGAATGAACCGAAAGATAATAAGACTACAAGATCCGCAATAAGGAAATTGAGTAAGCGATTCATTTTCTCGTCATCAAGTGCAAGGAATGAAGGGTGAATTGAAGCGCACTAACGAGTCTGAGTAGAAATAAAGCACCTCATGGAGGATTATGCATCTTTACGAGAAGTGGTGTTGAAGAGAGATGATATTAATAATACAAAAGACGTACGTGAAATCTCCTTTCTTCTTGTAACCTATTTGCTAATAGCTCATTTAAAGGAAAATGAAAAATGGATCGTGCTTGTCATAAGCTTGAGGTTCGTTGGTTGCACACAGGACGGGTCGTGTTTCTCATGTGCCGAGGGTCCATGAGACAACATTGATGGTCTAGGGTCGTGTAACGTGGTTTGTGGTTTAGATCAAGTATGGGTCGTGTTTACCGTAGACTAATGGATCGTGGTTTTCATCCACGATGGTTCGTGTGGTTGAAGCACTACCTAACATGGTCGTCAGCCACGCCCCATTGGTCGTAATAACCACGACCCTATCCTTGATCGTAGCCGCACCAACATATCCATCAACCATGACCCGATACGGCCGAGAAACACGATCCACTCTTTGTAATAACCACGACACTTAGTTCATCGGTGTCGTCATCCACGGTGTTGTGGTTCACATACATGATATCATGGTTGTGTTCCTTGTAGAAAGACATATTGAAATACATAATAATAGGTAATTTATTTATTACGGACATTGTCTCTTCAATCAGCCCTTTCAAGGTGCAGAAAATTCTTCACCGCGTGAGCAGTGAAGCAACATGGAGAGGAGATCAATGCTTTATCATAGAGATGGTGAGGCAAAGATAGAGAGGAGATCAATGCCGCATCAAGGGATCGATGGAGCAACTCACGGAGGAGATCGTGCTTCTCTTCGGGAGCAGGAGAAGCAAATCGTATAGGATATCAATTCTTCACGCAGCGCAGATGAAGCAACCGAGAGAGGAGATACAAAGCTATTAAGGTATATGAAGTTGGATCTATCTTAAATCGTTGTTATCATACACCCGGGTCGTGGTTGACATGCACAAGTGGATCTTGGATGAGTTGCGATCGATATAAAATGATTTGTCTTCTATGTAGACACTGGACGTGGTTTATAAGAAATGTGGATCGTGATTATCGTTCAGTGTGGATTTCACCATCATCCGTCTCGATCGCTCTTTCCATCCAATGTCGATTGCGATTGTCATACATAGTGGATCGTTGTTGACATCCACGAACCTCCATGGACGTGAACGACGACCCACTAATGGATGACAACCAGGCTCCAGGGGTTGTTTTAGCCATTTCGATATACGATTTCATTACAGACGTTGTTGGGGAGGAAATTCAAGGAATAAATGTATATAATTCTATATAGAATAGAATTTTCCCCTTGTCGTATTTGGGGTGTAGTGTTCCTTTTTGGTCGTGGTTATGATCCAAGTGAGGGTCGATGTTATATGCCCTTGCCCATTCAACGAGTCCTCCGTCATGAGAGTGCCTACTTGAATGAGGAGATGACGCAGCTTACAGAGGAGGTAGAAGCAATAAATGTGTAGTTGACCGTGGTTAATGTCAATGATGGATCGTTGCTATCATGTTTGATTGGTCGTGGTTATCATCCACCACTGGTCTAGTTGACCCACGACCCAAAGTGGACGAGATATGACATGAATGCAAAATACAAGTTTTTAACAGGTCTCCAATTTCGAGGCTGGGATTAGGCAGCTCTCTAGTTTTGAAGTCGGGATGACCCATCTTAAAGATGAGAATGTCGCTTCACTGACAAGAAATGAAGCAGATATGAACCCGCTAAAGGATGAAGTGAATAAGACAATTGTACGTGAAATTACATTTGGATCGTGGTTTAAATCGGACATTATATTATGAACTCCATAGATAATGTGTCATTTTATTACAGATCAACATCGTTACCCCCGTAACTCGTGATGAAGGGAGACCACGTCACGATACAGGGATCCCGACAGAGCTCTAATTGTGAGTGAGCCTCGTCGGGGGCTCGTGAACTCCATCGAGCTCTTACCGATGCCGAAGAGGACGAGTTGAGAGTTGTCGAGAGTCGTTCAAATGTCCGGTTGAAAAGTGTCTATGACCTAAATTCATGGGTGGACTCGAGGTAAGTTTCTACCCTTTCTCTTCATCGCATCATATCAATGTATGAATTGTAGTTACATCACACATTTTCCTCGTTACGTAGACCATAGACCGGTACCTAAGATACCTATCGCCGCGCCAGACGAACGAGGGAGAGGTAGACAGATCGCGCGTTTGTCTCGTCGCTATTTACTGTGAAGGTGAATTTGAGGACCATAGTTATCTTAAAAACGTTGATAATCACTTCCGTTTCTAACTCAACTCGTTTCTAACAATATTCTTCAATATATCAATAGCAATGCATGGGACAACAACTTGACCTGCTGCGAACCTATGGCGCTGGGAACCATAATGATCGTGGTAGCATGAAGTCTGAAAGGTTGTCTCAAGTGCTTATAGAAATAGTCGATCAAACCGAAACCTCTATGGAAGTATAATGTGGTTAGATCTTAGTTTCTTGCACACGTACATGGAGTTCAATGACTAGATGCATTTATTGAAAGGCAATGCTGTAACTGTTGTCATATCTATTGTGCGTCATAGGTGTACATCCCTCTTAATGCAAGAAATCAGCACTGGCTGATGGCTGCTGTTTATCCGACGAAGAGAGAGGTCACTTTGTATGACAGCCTGAGTACCGAATTGGAAGGGAAAACGAGCTGGTCGTCGCACATGTAACCGATGGACTGAGGTGGTTATTCCATGTTCTTGATGACGGATCAGTTAGGTGGGAGAATCCATGGATTGTGAAGCCATCCACCGACAGGCCAACGCAACCAAACTTGGACGATTGTGGCGTTTATATGCTTGAAATATATAGACTTCTTTGCATAAGTATGAGTGCAATTGACTTTACGCATGTAAGATATATTTAATTGCCTACATTCAATCTTTATTGATTTGTACTTTGTATTATTAATATTAGTTCGTTCTGATTCCGTAGGAGGAAATCCTAAATTTCGAAAGACGATCGCATACGACTGTCTCGAAGCAGTCGAGAGCAGAAGATGCGTTCTACGAAAAACAAGGAGAAGAGGCGTCGTAGACCAACTAAGAAAGCCAAACACTGAATCGATGTTGAATGATGAATGGATAGGTGTATCTGATGTTTCTACTTGTTATCATCATCTATAATGGGTTGGAGAGTGAGATGGTCGCAGTTGTCCGTGGAGAGTTTTCTATCCGCCATCGCATTTATAGAGGTGTGGTTGATAAATTATATCACAAGTGTATGGAAATCTGCCCATCCACATACTTTGATCTGTTCCCGTTGATGTGTATGGAAATCTCCCTATCAAAGTTAGGACGTGGAAGACGTAGATACCGAAAATCCCGTGTGTGTGTGTGTGTGTGTGTGTGTGTGTATATATATATATATATATATATAGGGAAAAGGTACTATGCTCGAGCGTAAAGCGGTCCTCCATGAGGTCGAGCTGATGTGGGCGCCACCGTGATGCCGCTCGAGCGCATAGTACCTTTTCCCATATATATATATATATATATATATATATATATATATATATCGGTTGTATGAGAGATTAGAAAAAAGAACATCCGGATTGATTGATCGCTTGGTCGTTGCTGTCGTGTCAATATCTCCGTGGTTCAAATACGTAATAGTTCGTGGTTGTCATCCACCTTGGATCGTCGTTGACAACCACGGTAACGAGAGAAACACGATCCATACGTCATGTAAACCACGATCTAAAAGTCATGACAACTACGACCCCCATGTCATTGCAATCACGACCGTTAAATTTGCTGTAAGCGCCCGCGTTTTCGTTATATTGTAAACTTAAGTGGAAGACCCGAAAGCAGTCTCTCGCGCATCACCGAGCTTCTCTTATCGCATTTATTTTGTTATATGGGTCGTGGTTGTAGTGTTGCCTTCCGTCGTGTTTGTTGTGATTGTAATGCTATATCATATATGGGTTGTAGTCGCCATGTTTTAAGGGTCCTGGTTGTCATGTTGCCTTCATCGTGTTTGATGTGAGCACGACCCTGCAAGTTGTATGGGTCATGGTTCCCATGACACCTGGAGTGGTCTCCATGATGTATGTGTCGTGTTCCTCATATGGTCGTGGTTGTCGAATACGATCCAACATGGACGAGAACCACGATCCACAACAACTGAGAGCCACGACAAATTTAACAAGGAGATTGTTAACCATGGTGTTATCACAGGTATATGGATCGCGTGGTTCTGGTGTCATGTCGCGTGGTTCTCAAGTTGTATGGGTCGTGGTGGTAGTTTCACATGGGTCGTTTCCCCATCGTTTAAGTCACGATCCAACGTGGATAATACCTACGATCCACTTTGCATGTTAACCACGATCACGCGACCGGGTCGTGGTTGTCGTACGACTGGGTCGTCTTATATGGGTCCCCTTTCCACGATCGTTTCCTTCGAATCTTTACCCTTCTGACTCAGCGACACACTCGTGTTTTATGAAATCGCACACCCTTTCTAATGTTCTACCAGCCTATAAAAGGAGTAATTGGGTTTGAAATTGTTTTCAAAGTCTCGTCCGAGCTTGGATCCTATTGCAACACCTTAAGCATTCATGGATTTCTTTGCTCGCCAATCAAAATACTGGTGGAGATACTCGACGAGCCATTGATTTCTTCTCCTCCCATTCTTCGCTTATGGGTGATCCCTTCCCTTTCCTCATGTGTCTTGACGATCTCCGTGAAGATCAACGGCCTCCACACAGAAATGCTGAATTCACCTTCTAAAACGAGTGTTTCAGCCTTGTTGGGTGCCCTTTGAAGGAACTGCTTTTTCACACCGTATTGCAACTATGGTCGTGTTTGTCAATGTAGCTTGAGCCTCTCTTCGTCAATGACAGACGTTAGAGAGCAAAGATTAGCTTCTCTCATGCGAAAGGGAGCCGGATGGGTCGTTGTTCGCGTGGTCGTTATTTTCATGTTACATGGTTCGTGATTGTTACGTTACATGGTCGTGTTTATCGTGCTCTAGACTTTATTCGCAATTAATGAAGTGATATTGCAACGTTAGCTTCTCACCTGGGTTTGACTGTTTTATGGGTCGTTGTTTCCATGGGTCGTACTTGTCATGTTATATGGTCGTGGTTGTCACGTAGTATGTGTGGTTGTTGTAATGATTTTGATCCTAGATTTTAGGGTAACCTAGCATCAATGATTCTACAAGTTTTGGGTCTTGCAGATCGTATTTAAAGTGGATCAAATGGATTTCGTAGCTAATCTAGTTTAGCACTTTGTTAACTTTGTCACATTTCTAAAGGATTTCGTCCTATAAGATTGCCTAAGGTGGTACCTAGGTATTCACAGCTTGTATATAAGGTGATCCAAGTTATATACTTGGCCAGTTTAAGATAGTGTCTAGAGTGAAAGTACTTAGAAAAATTGAAGGATCAAGGTGGTGAATTGCGTGAGATTTGTGAAGGAAATGGGTTCAAAAGCGTTTTAGACTTTGGGATTGAGTTCTGACAGGTTCATAAGGTGTTAGGATCGACCCATTGCCTAAGGACGTCTAATCCCAGGTTGGCAAAAATCCGGGATGTTACATTGCAAATCTTTTGGATATGTATATTGAGTCCCCAATCGGGGTGGACACTGTGACATGATGTTATATGGTTGTACATTTTAGATTTTGTTCATTTACACGTATAATCATGATGATATACACCGTTTAGATTAGCTCTTATGAATGGTTATGATAATCAGGTAACCGTATGAATGAAACACGCTATTGCAAAGCGAAAAGTGACACCCGGAATATGGAGAATCGAATTATAATCAACCCCTAAAATACGCGTTTTCTTGCTATGCTGTATACTTAAGTGGAAGACACTAGCAGCGTCTTGCGC
Organism: Magnolia changhungtana; assembly: GCA_030180095.1. Taxonomy (NCBI): domain Eukaryota; kingdom Viridiplantae; phylum Streptophyta; class Magnoliopsida; order Magnoliales; family Magnoliaceae; genus Magnolia; species Magnolia changhungtana. Next base: position 2,459,274 of record JASAUF010000231.1, on the reverse strand, counting down.
GCTCACTGAGCCTCATGGTTATTGGTTTTCTTTATACCGATCGTGGTTGAAGTGTTATGCGTTCGTGGTTGATGTGAAGCATTTATCGTAGTTGTCATTTGGTGAGACCTTATTTCCTTGCACCGACTTATCCGTTAGTGACCCAGTACATAAAGGATCGTGATTATGGTTGTCACGGTAAATAGGCCGTGGTCCACGTTTTGATGGTTCGTGGTTGCCGTCAGGTTGGATCGTCGCGAACAAGCACGACATAGTGAGAAACACGACTCATACAACATGACAACCACTGTCCACCAGTCAAGAGTGCCACGACCCTTTGTTAATCTCGCCAAGACCTGTATGGGTCGTGGTTCAAATGGTCAAGAATCTGTGGATCGTCGTAGACATGCACCACGGTTCATGAATCGATAGGTATATATATATATATATATATATATATATATATATATTAGAGTGCCACGGTAGGTAACGTTCACCGTTCCCAATATGGATCGTGGTTCAGAAGCACAAGAATTCCTGGGTATTCTCCACACCGATATTGTTAACATGCATCGTGGTTAACAATATATTCCAGTAAGGTTCGCTTCACCAGGATGAAAGTGCATCGACGCCGGTGAGGACCGGTTCGATTGCATCTAGAGCATTTGGGTCTTGTCCTATCTTCTCCTTGGGACGTAATGCGAACCTTTTTCGGTCTTCCAGCGGATCTTCTCGTTTCTGGCGGCTTCATTTTATCGCATAAAACCTTCACTTCGTCCGGAGTGTTCCATTGTGTTCTGTCCAGCACCGGGTAAACCGACTCTTGATATGTTTTGCGATATATCTCATTGAAGTATAATGGAGAGCAAAGATTTGTACATATCAAGTTGAAACTTATCGCATGCCGCCATCACATGAACACACGGGCAGAAAGATTTTTGCAAACTCATTGCACGTACACTTCATGTCTATTAGATTCACTACATCCGTCGTTCCTCTTTGTCATCACTTGGAACTCATCCACCGAAATCGCAGAAGGCATTGTGTCCTTCGCACCTCCGACCGATATAGGTCTGACGCTTTTTGATGCCCAAGGAGTCAAATCTTCTTTGCATGCCGAGGCCTCGTCCCGTCGTCGAGGAAGAAGTGTTGGATTTTACTCCTTATTGTCTCGAGAAGTTTAGTGACAGGGGTACTCTCTTGCATCTACGAACAATGCATTCATGCTTTCCACGATGTTGGTGGTGACGATGTTATACCGCATGCCAGAAAGAAAGCGTTTGCCCATCTTTCTTTTTCAATACCGCTGAGGAACTGATACGCCGTGGGATTCGACGTTTGAATGCATCACATCATCTCCCAAAACGTGGATGTGCGGTATGTCTTCACGGCACCCCAAAAGTATTCCCTCATAGAATCATCCGAACATGCCTTCTTCATGTTTCCAAGTATATGATGAGCACAATATCCATGGATCGCATGCGGAACATGCCAGTGGACTTCACTAACCAACCCTTTGTGACGATCCGACACTATCACTAGTCCCGGAAGGTCCCCGAGTGACCTTGATAAAATCCCAAGGAACCACCTCCGCCTACTATTGTTCTCGATTCCCGATCCCATATGCCACAGGAGGATGTGATTGTTTCCATCCAAAGGCAGAGCCCATGAAGAGAACGCCTTGTATCTTCCCCGTCAAATGCGCGGCATCAACGCACAACACCCTCCGAACATGTAAAATTACGCTTCGATGCACCGCCCAAGCGCAATAAAGCATCGTTGGAAACTATTCGCTCTCTCGTTCACCCGAACTCCGTGACGGTCCCTAAATTGGCCTTTTTCAACTCGTGAAGGTACGCCGGAGCTCGTTATAGGAGCCCTCGTAGGATCCCAATACTTGTCCGTTGCCATCTCCTTACCCTTCCACGCCTTCTTGTAATCGATCTCAACACCGTACGTCTCACTCATACGATATTGAATTTCCTTTGCCGTGCGGAGTCGCCCCGAGCTCATACGACCGACGCCAAACTCACTACTCATCAAACCGGTGGCTTGGCGATGATCTCTCCTTTCTCTTCGACGTCACCGTCTCAAGACGGCCATCCGTTCGTGGTCTCAGATTAGGCGTATATCCTCAAACGACATAGTACATGTATGCTTCGAGTTGTAAGTCCCGATCTTGAACATCCCTAGGCCGTTAAGTTTTGAAGCATGCATCCTCCAACTACAATGCACACAATGCACCAATCGTATATATCGCCTTGTTGGACTTGATGACCTTGTCTGAACTTCATGCGCGCATCGCATATTTACATAGAGAATACCGTAGTCGACCTTTGTCCTTGTACACTTGCCCGCGTAATATGTCGTTCGGATCATCCACAAAATCCGGTATCCTTGTCGATCCGACTGACAAACGCATCATCGATGGATCATTGGCGAGTGGGGTTTGGAGATCGCTTTGCACCGTCACCGTTCCTCGGTCATCATATCCATCACTACTTGATGGGCCAGGTATGTCGCGGTCATCATTCCCCAAATCATGCCGTGTATCGTTGGCTAAAGGGCCACCCATACGCCAGCCGTCGTATGGGCTGGTATGTCGCACATCATTCCCCAATCTATGTTGTGTGTCGTAGTCCGAATGGCCTGCTAGATCGCATTCGTCGAGCTCCCGATCGTGATATCCATCACCCTTGATGGGCCGCCTATATCGCATACGTCATCACTCCCCGAAACATGATGTGTATCATCATGGGAAGGGCCGCTTACATCGCAGTCGTTGACTTCTGCCTCGATATCTAATAGAAGTGTCATGCATATCGAAGCATCGGCTATCCGATCATTGCCTACAAAGTTGCGAATGAAGAGCCGATGGGTTCAAATGTAATGCGTCATCGCTGTTGTAATCCTCACCGACAGACAACGCCTCAATTTCTCCACATACAATGGTATATGTGTTGAAGGTGTTTGTCCACAGAATAACATGAATGCTTCGAGATCTTCATCGTCTTTAATTGTATGTGGGCGTAGGAATCCGTGAATTGGATCACCGTACACAACTGTAATCATCAAATTGCATTCATCTGACGTAGTCTTCGTAATCTGTGCGCTTTATCGAGCAACCGTCGATAGGTGATATCATCACTCACAACAAATCCCTTTGAGTCTCCACCCTGGTAGGTGAACATTGCCTTGTCGTACACACTCTCTCCATCATAGTAGCATAATATAGCCCTGTGACCCATACTCATTCGAATACTGGTTATTCTGTTAAAAAAAAATCATAATTTTGAATGGGTCCAAATTAAGCAGTAATGCAGGATACTTGGTTGTCCATTAAATGGGTCGTGGTTATCATCCACATTGGTTCGGGATTGCAATCCACATTGTGTCGTGGTTGGCGACAACGGCCCACTGTGAATCACAACAAATTTCAACGCGAAGGGTCGTGGTTTTAATCCAATGACAAAACGAATCGCGCGAGGGGTCGTAGTTTTGTCCCACAATGGGTCGCGGTTTTGTTCTTGTAAGGATCTTCCCGTTCACTGGACTGTGCGACGCCCAATCTGTTTGGGAGTTGTCGTCATGTTATATGGCTCAGGGTTTTTAAGAGGGGCCGTCGTTGTCAGATGATGAGCGCGCACGCCAAAGAACATCTTATTCGTGGTTGTCACGGTACATGGATCGTGGTTGTCAGGCACGTTCAACGACCCATTGCTACATCTTATTCATTCATGGATTTCGTTGCTATTACATCGAGCACAATGGAAAAGATATTTGATGAAGGGCTCGAATCCTCCCCGCGTTATTCCTAACATGGCAACCACGCTCAACAACCGATATACAACTTCGATCCACGGTTTATCGTAATCACGATCCTCATTTGATGGCAAACGACATATTGTGCATGTGAACCACGACCAAACGTTCGAAGGTCGTGCTTGTTAGCTGACAAGGTTTGCCAACCACGCTCAACGACCAATTGTGCATGTGAACCACGATCAAACGTTCGACGGGTCGTGGCTATCAGCTGACATGGGTTGCCAACCACGCTCAACGACCAGTTAGTGCATGTGAACCACGACCAACGTTCGACCGTCGCGATTGTCACCGACATGGGTCGTGGTTCCCACGTTACGCAGCCGTAATATTCGCAGTTGTTATATTGGTCGGGTCGACAGGTTGCATGGGTCGTGGTTCACAGTTATATAAATGTCGTGATTTACACTTAGGAATCACTCAAAGTGTCGTGGCTCCCAATGACAACCACGACCCATAACACCTTCCAACCACGACCCATGCATCACATAATGTGCACGGAATCCGATCCGTACTGCGTGCCAACCAAGATGGTGCAACGTGACAACCAATATTAGGTGTGCATGGGAATATGGCACCACGATCCACGTAATGTGACCTTCTCGATTCTACCTTGACCCGTAGCAACCGACCTCCTAGTGGAAGAGGATTACTGACCAGACAGTAACGTGCCTCTCGGCAATTGGGAGTCCGGATCTTCTCTTTTCCCTCCCTTACATTTTAGGATGTAAGTAGAAAGTCCGTAAAAGTTGAAGCCGAAATGCTACACTCGGCCCCTTCCAACGCCGATATATTCATCCGTTTAGTCCGCGGATAGTGGATTGGCTACTCCCCGCTAGGTCGTCACCAAGCAAAGGGCCCAATCATGACTCATGGGTTAGATCCATTCCGTTCATCTGCATCTACAGTGAATGCCACGGTCGGACGTCAGCTCTTACCGATCATTCGTTGTCTTGATCCCGAAAGTGGGAGGGATAATTACAGTGGTCTACGACGGTGAATCATCACTTTGTTCCATGTAATGTCCACCGCTTGTGATTGGAGTGACGTTCTCTTTTTGGTCTCCTACCCTTAAATCATCTGGAGAAGCGTATGGATCGGCATGGATGAAACACATGCGTGGTGATTGGACACACCGACCGCCGAGCACCAGCCATTTGCTGGTGTCCCGGATAGTACCCGATCCTTCCGTGGCGTAATGTCAGTAACATCGTGTCATCCGCTTCATCCAGTCCGTATGTCGCTTGAATCAAGGTCATGGGCAATTTCGTCCAGGCCATCGTACGGATACATAAGGGCTTCATGTATGGGCGAGGATTGCGTACTACCCCCTCATGGCCCAACTCCCAACAGGCAGCTCTATGGGCGGGCCCCCCGTGATGTATCTGTACATCCAGGCCGTCTATCCCTTATCTCGGGTTATTTTAAGATATCGAAACTAGGGTGGGGTAGATCAAACGGTCAACTGGATCACACCACAGATACTTACAATCCATCAACAAAATCCCATTCAGACATTTCAACAAACACTACCTTATACATTGACTGTCTACAGATCACAGGGGGATTGTCACACATGCAACTGACCTTTATTGCTTTGTGCATTTTAAAGCAAGCAAGCGTATTACGTCACATATATACCTATAAATCACTTATTGGTAACCAAAAACAAAAAATGATCCTTAACCCAATAAAAGTGGACCACACCACAAAGAACAAGCAGTGGTGAACAGATGAACGATCGTGACCGATTTAAATGCCCCGACTCCTGTTCGGGATACGTACGGACATGGAGTAAAGCGTGTTACCTCCGGCTTCAACGCCGATAAACTGACCGATCGGCTACTCCACAGGGCACCGGCAATTTGCTTGGATCTCGGCGGTCTGTGTGCCCAACGACCATGTATGTGTTTCATCCATGCCGTCCATACGCTTCTCCAGATGATTTAAGGGTAGGAGACCAAAAAAGAGAACGTCACTCCAATCACAAGCGGTGGACATTACATGGAACAGTGATGATTCACCGTCGTAGACCATTGTAATTATCCCTCCCACTTTCGGGATCAAGCCAACGAATGATCGGTAAGAGCTGACGTCCGACCGTGGCATTCACTGTAGATGCAGATGAACGGAATGGATCTAACCCATGAGTCATGCTTGGGCCCACGGCCGCTGACCGGGGCCATAGTATATAACAATGGGGACAATGGGCATATTACATTACAATCACGACCCATATTGCATCGACAACAACGATGCACCTTGCATTACCAACACGACCACTCTTACATGATAAGACTGACCCATAACACGATAGCAACCACGGCTGATGTGAACCCCGACCGAAATATCGTGATAACTACGACCCAATGAGCACCATGAAAAACATAGCAATACTATGAAGGAATAGCGCGAGAAGGACTCGTCTGGCCGGCATCGCGTCCGAAAAAGTGTCTAACCCAAGTACCATTTTTATAGGATGTTCAACCCGTGGTTAATGTGGGGTTGGTGATTCGAAAGGGTCGCTTTGATTCCAAATGAATTCTGGAATGTATCGTCATTAATGTGATTTCCTGAATTTGAATGTGGCATTGATTCCGCAGGGAAGGCTCGTGGATAGAACGAACGCTGGGTCGTTGATGTGAATCACAACTCAACATAGATAATAACAACGATATCTACAACATGACAATCACGCTCGTGGTTGATAGCAAGGAAACTCGTGGATCTGATGGTGGATGGGCTTTATTTCTCGACGTCGACCCAGCACAGACCACGACGCCACTCTCTTCTGGCAGTTACCGTGTTATATGAGTCGTCGTTGCAATATTGTAAGGGTCGATGTTGTCATGCTACATAGTCGTGATTGCAATGTTATATGGGTTGTCACTCCCATGTTATATGGATCGTAGTTGTCATAATGACTGGAGCGTTGTAGTGGTGCGCAATATCTTGCAAGTTGAATTGGTCGTGGTTGTCGTTAATAATGGATCAATGACTTAACAACGGATCGTGGTTCTCAGCATATATGGATCGTGGTTCTCAGTATGTATGTATCGTGGATGTCAGTTATACGATCGTGGTTATCGGTATATATGGATCGTGGTTTCCATGTCGTATGGGCCGTGTTCCTCATACCACCGCTGCTTTTGTCAAACACGATTCAACATGGACGAGGACCACGGTCGGTTACAGCTGTGAACGACGACCAATTTAACATTAGAACACGATCCATATCAACTACGACCCGTTCATCGAGCACATCACGACCCATATTGCACGACAACAACGATCATATATCGTATAGTTCATGGTCCATGTATAATGACAACCACGATCCACGTTGAATGACAGCCTTATTGCATGATAACTGCGATCAATGCATTTCGTGATGACCGTGATGACCGTTGAACATTTATATGGCCACATAAGTTGTGTATCGGGTTAATGTCTTGGCTTTTTCACTTCACCACAACATGTCTTGGCTTTTTCACTTCACCACAAAGAAAAGTTGTCTTGGCTTTTTCCCTTCATCACAGTGAAAGTGACATTACAAACTGTTTGGATGGAATATAAACATCAAGGTAGAGCATACGGAGGTTTTAACGGTCAGAGTTCCTTTCCACACTGCTTCATATAGTATGGCCCACTTAGTCTTGGATCCTAATCATTTTCAGTCTCCTTTCCTATGATTTGCTCAAAAAACGGATGGACGGGTGGATTTCTAACAAACATCACAGTGGGCCCCTCACAATTAGAGGTCATATATCTCAGGTGGACCACACCACATGAAAACAATAGTGGTTGGATATCCATCATTAAAATCATCCTAAGGCCCACTATACTGTTTATTTGAAATCTAATATGTTGATTAGGTCATGGAGGTCAAAAACAAAAATCATCTTGATCCTAAACTTTTATGGCCACATTGTTTCATGTCATGTGGTCCACTTAACATTGTTTCATGTCATGTGGTCCACTTAAGCTCGGGATATACCTCATTTTTGGTCTCCTGCAGTAAAATGATCCGTCAAAATAGATGGACGGCATAGATGAAACACATACATCATGGCGGGTCCCACGGAGCATCTACCACCAGCCATTGGCTGGTGTCATGGGAAGTAGCCCATCCGCGTCTTGTAAAGGGTACTGATTTACTCTGTACGCATTCCGCTTCCTTTACACTGGTAAATACACGGAATTACCTTTTTATTACTTACTTACACCTGTTTGAAAGTCGCTGTAATTACGTTTTGAAAATCGAGCCTTACAAACGTGGTTATTACTGATTTAAATATGTGGGCCCCACCATGATATATATGAGTTATCCAAACCATCCATCCTTTTAAAAAATACATTTTAATGCATGAGCCCAAAAATGATAATAATCAAAATCTCAAGTAGACCACAACTTAGGAAACAATGATCATTAAAATGTCAATGGTTAAAAGTTATTTCTCCCTAGGCCCCACAGTGATGTTTATTTGTCATCCAACCCGTTAATAAGGTCACACAGTCATCGATAAAGTGGAAACAAAAATATGAGTTTGATCCAAAACTTCTGGGGTCTTCAAGATGCTTTCAATTGTAGGAGTTCAATTCCCATTGTTTACGGCTGTGTGGTCCACTTGATCTTTGGATCTGCCTCTCTTTTTGGCTCATGCCCTAAAATGAGTTGGCTAAAGGGATGGACGGTGTGGATAATACACAAAACATCAAGGTGGGCCCCACGATTTAACTTTTTTCTCGTGGGGACGTGAAGAGGGCTATAAATGAAAGGTGGCGGTCAAATCACCTTGGAAATCCAACCCAGAAAACAGAGGTAAATAATTATTACCCATTTACCGGAATTACCTCTCGTAAATGGAAAATCAAACAGCCCTAAATGGCATTAAATGCTAGAACGGCGGGCGAAGGAATTGCGCCACGTGTTGTAGAGGATCGAGGATATCCGGCGCTTTTAGAATTCTTTAAGTGCTAGAAAGATTCTGGCAATAATGGTCTTTGGTATTTTGCATCAATCCACGTGTCCCGCGGCGCATTCTTCCTCCTCTTTTTTCAGGTATGGTGGGAAGTGGCTCAGAGACAAGGCGGCCTGTTCGCCCTCCAATGGATGTCGTCCTCTCCTCTGAATCAAGGATGACAGCCACGTCGAAGAAGAGGAAGGCTCCTGAGGACGAGACGAGGCGGATCCAGCTTGTAGACCCGGCTAGGATCGTGCCCATTACGCCTCTGCCGAGTCCGCCCCTCTCCGACGGTCCCCGGCCGGGTTTTCTGTGCTCACCGATTCCTCGGAGCCGAGCACGCACTGCAGTCGCAAATCGCCGACACCCTTTCCAAGCAGCCCATGTCGGTTTCATGGATGATTTTGCGGCCGTGTGTTACAAGTCGCCGCCGAAGATGTTGGCGTTAAGGAGAGGCCGAAGGAGATGGATCGGCGAAGCCGAGCGGCCCAAACTCGTGGCCGAGAAGGCCGAGCAAGACGCTCACGGGTCGAGCTCGAGAATAGGCCGGAGGCCGCCGCTGCCGATTTATCGAGCCGAGGAAGGTCGTTGCGAATGCCGGCGAGAGAGCTTGTGCTCCAAGGCGAAGTCAACCACCTTGAAGCTCGCTTGGCGTGGCCGAGCCCGAAGTCGGGAGGCTGCGCCGGCCAACGATGACCTCCGGGCTCATGGCATTGGATGCCGAGTCCTGGGGTCGAAGCGGCGAAAGAGTTGCTCGAGTCCTGAGCGACCGATGGCGGCGAAACAACTAGTCCAAAGAAATGCGGAATGTCCTCGAGTCTGCCGCGTCCGCGGCGAAAGGGATTCCTTTACGAGCGAGCTTGAGGCTCAAGCGGTCTCGCGGGCGGCCGCGCAAGGGCTTGCGGAATATAAGTAGTCCGGGCCGATAGGGCTAAGGAGCTGGATAAATTATACAATTTCGGCTATGACAAGGCTTTGATGCTTGCCTGGCCGAAGTTAGGAAGCTTTACCCGACCCTCGACTTGGACGCCCTCACGGCAGACACCTCCGGTGATGCGGAGCCTGACACGGCAGACGCTACCGATAGCGCCCGTCCTGCAGCGGAGATTGGCCAATATGCCCCTGTCGCGGAGGATGCCGTCGATGCTCAGTCCCCCACATCAGTATCTGGTGCCTCTGCTCGGCGGGGATAACGAGTTTTCTTTTATGTTTTTATTTTTTTGTTTCTGGACGATTGTTTTTATTTATTTATTGTTTATTTGCTGTTCTTGATGTCCCTTTGCTGTTTATTTGCATCTGAAATGTCATGACCAATGAGAGGCACGACCCATGCTAACACCCACGACAGACACATAACCATTGAGAGGCACGACCCATGTTCAACAATGGTCACGACCCCTATATCGTGTTTCGAGCGCGATCATATGGCTCACCCACGACAGACACATAACCATTGAGAGGCACGACCCATGCTGACACCCACGATAGACACATAACCATTGAGAGGCACGACCCATGCTCAACAATGGTCACGACCCCTATATCGTGTTTCGAGCGCGATCATATGGCTCGCCTCTCCGTCGCAGCCCCGACCTACAATCCGAACCGTTTCCCCGCTTTCGAGTTCCAGCCGATGTGTAAGCCCCGGCCGTGGTTGAACCTTTATCGATGACCAGCTACTCACAGTTGGGGGACCCGGTGTGTGTAATGGCTTATTTGGGAATCCGACCGATGTAGCACGGCTTCTTCCTGGTTCCAAACGGACGTGAAAGCTCAACGAACGACTCGCTATTTTGCGGAACTTGCAACAGTGCGATCCGTACAATACCACGACGCCGTACCAAAAAAACACTAAATGGCTACCCGTAGCAACCTACTCCTACTCCACTACCCATGCTACATTGTAACCCACGATCCATATATCATAACAACCATCATTAACTCTACATGAAAGGCACGATAAAACTGTACACAGCGATTGTTTGGATAGTTTCGTGGTTGTCATGTTAATGGCATCGGGGGTTGTCTTTAGTCTTTCCAATGGGAAATGGTTGTCGTCTTACAGTCACGACCCTTCCAACATGCAAATGGGGGACTCATGTAACATGACATGAACGACCCATGTCCACCAGAACATACAAACCATACCCCTTCACAACCACGACCATGTAACATGACATGACCGACCCCATATCCACCAGAACATACGAACCATACTCTTTCACAACCACGACCATGTAACATGACATGAACGACCCATATCCACCAGAACATACGAACCATACTCTTTCACAACCACGACCATGTAACATGACATGAACGACCCATATCCACACGAACATACGAACCATACTCTTTCACAACCACGACCATGTAAAATGACATGAACGACCCATATCCACAATAACATACGAACCATACTCCTTCACCACCACGACCATGTAACATGACATGAACGACCCATATCCACCAGAACATACGAACCATACTCCTTCACAACCACGACCCCCATGTTCAGGGGGGCTTTTGAAGCCCAATGATTTGGCGCACGGCTTTTTAACTTTGTTATATGGTCGTGGTGCAAATGTTCGATGGGTCGTGGTTGACACGACGATTTAGATCGTGTATTCGGTGTATGTGGCTCGCTGTAGTCATGAGATATGGATCGTGTATTGAAATTTTACGGACGAAGACGCCGTTTACACCCCAAACGATGTAATGATGAAGGTGTAAGGTCGGCGCGGGCGCGCTTTCCTGCGAATGCCTGTAGCAAGAAGGTCATTCGTCGGAATCCGAAGTGGGCCGCACGCTGATGTTTGCGATGAATCTATCCCGTTCATCCGTTTCTTGAGGTCAATTTAGGAGTCCAGACAAAAAGTGATCAGGATCCATTACTCAGGCGGACGGCATTCAAGAAAATGTGGAGTCATATTCCAATCGTTGAAACAGTTTCTATAGGGTCGACATTTATTCCAACCGTTGACACTTCGCTGGGGTCAACGTTTATGTTTACACGCCATCCACACCGTTCATAACTTATTTTCCTAATGGGATGAACTGAAAACCTAACTCCTGTCCTGACACGACACTTCGTCTGCCATAAATATTTCTACTATGGAAGTTGAAGCCTCGTGTTTTCAGCACATTTGAGCCTCAGATCTGGTTCATATTTTGGCCCAAAACTGAGCGCATGAAGCTGATGGACGGAGTTGATTTCTGACAAACATCACGGCGGGCCACAACCCACAATATTAGTCTGTACTGAAAAATACGTCGCCCGTACATACAGTTCATTAAAATGGCGTGTAAAGGGCGCCAGGGTCGCTTGCGGTTCCCAACGCTAAAGATCAATCGTCGATCATCGTGGTCAAGTGCATGGGCCCATCATCAGTCCGGATCTAATCAGTTGGAATAGTTCATGGCTGATGGATTCCTTAGATAAGTTTAATTGCGACACGTATCGAGCCATCGCGGCCCACACTGCGTAAAGATGACAATTTGTAACGGGTGACGGAACCAGCGCGTTTCTTCTGTTGTGGTCCATTGGATTTTACATATTCCTATCATCCGTTGGGTAATTCCGTATCTTCTCGATGCAAATAGATTGGTCGTGCGATGAGAGTAAGGGCGTTCAGTGACTTAGCAACGACCCATATTGGGATGTATACAGTTAAAGCAACCGCTTATCCCCACGCGTAAGTCGGTACACCGATTATATATATATATATATATATTTCATTTATAATTATATATAGGGAAATAAAATAACATAATATATTTAGAGCTTCTTCTCTGGGACCCATTCACTTCATATCCCTACCAATTTTTTTTTTTACTGGTTCCGAATCTTCTTCACTGGGACCCATTCACTTCCATATCCCTACCAATTGTTTTTTTTTTTTTTACTGGTTCCGATTCTTCTCCACTGGGCCATCCATCGCCACTCAGCAACTGCATATATACAAGTAGGGTGCAGCTCATTTCCTATCAATGGCAAAGCAAGGTAATGGTTCGCATGGACAGTATGTAGTTGTTCACATGTTAATTGATTTAGCGCCAAACCACGACCCAGTAGTCACGACTGAGACGATTTGTATAGCATGAACAGCACGATGGTGGTTGTGATCGTAGTTGATGTCTATATGGATCGTGGTTGAAAATCGCAGTGGATCGTTGCTCACACGTTATTTGGGTCGGGGCTGTGAGTCATGGTGGTCGTGCTATATGGGTAGTGGGTATGCCATCCCAGCTGACAACAACGAACGGTTCGTTGCGAGTCGCTGTATACTACAACAACGATCTATATGGCATGACAAGCACGATTACGGTTTTCATCGTGGTTGCTGTGCCCAGTGTATCGTGGCTCACATGCTGTGTAGGTCTAGGCGTGAACCGCAGCATGGATCGTTGTTGACAAGCACAGTGGATCGTTGCTCTCATGTTATTTGGGATGGGGAAGTGAGATATGGTAGACATGCTGTATGAGTGGTGGTTATGCCACGTAGATGGCGACCACGAACCGCATAAACTGACAAACACGACCGTGGTTGCGATTCATTGTACACGACAGCAAGGACCCATATAGCATGACAATCGCGATCGTGGCTGTGATCGCGGTTGATGTGCCCAGAGGTCGTGTATGACACGTTATGTTGGTCGTATATGTGAACCATCCAATAAATGTCGTGGTTGACATGGACGCTTTATGCTCGGAAGTGGATGTGAACCACGACCGCTGTTTATGACATTCACGACCCTGGTGACCTGTGATCGGGTCAACACGATCGTTTGTGGGTGGTTGGTTAGTTTCCCCATTGGATCGTGGTTGACAGGACGGTGGATCGTTGATCACATTTTGGGTGGGTCGTATTGACCGTGGACCTCGACCCAGGGTAGAAGACAACAACGATCCGTGCTGCATGGCAACCCCAATCGGTGGTGAACACCTGATAACAACGACCCTCTGTTGGTTACATCAGCGATCAAGAATTTAGTTCAGTCACGATCGGTAGTCTGTTCACGGCATTATTGTTGATTGATCAGCAGTCGATGTCCATATTGGTATACAGGTCGAGGAAAGCCAGTGATGACCACTTGCTTAGACTTCGTAGAGGCACGGGTCTCCGCCAAGTGCTCCGTCAGTTTTTGGGAGTATATGATTGTAGACCTGGAGAAGCATCCTGATAGACAGAATATATTTAGAGACAGCTGTTTCGGATTTCTTCTTCGCTTTCCGAAGACTGGATTTAGGGCACACTCACAGATCTTGCATTGCCTAATGCAAAGGCATGTTGGTGATCTGAAATTTGATGTTCTGGCACTAGGATAAAATTCACCGAGCTCGACTTTGCTTTAATTATGGGACTGAAATTTGGACCAGTTAGGGAGGAGGATGTCGAAGGGAAGAGGGAGGAAGATCTATTAGGGAGACTCACGAGAACAGTAGTGTTAGTAAACAATACCGAAACAAGCCTATTTGTCACTTGCCGATCTCGATCAAAGATATGGACGCGGTGAAGCTGGCTCTATTAATTTGCGTTGAGAGTCTATTAGTTGGATCTCCGGGGAAGAATAACTGTGTTGATAAGTATATCGACATGGTCGATGATTTGGATTATTTTAATAACTACCCCTGGGGCAGTGTGGGGTATGATTATCTCAAGAAAGGGATTAACGCAAAGTCTGGCATTATTCGGGCGACTGGCCGCACCCCAAGTCATACAACATATGCGGATGCGCGTTCGCCTGTGCAGTACGTTATTCTTGTCCCGGTTCATGCTCTTTAAGGTTGAGTGTGTATTACATACACGTCAATCAATATGTAATGGATCATTATAATTGATCCTAAGGTGTCCGGGGCATACGAACGATTCCCAAAACTCACAGGAGACAAGGTGGGGGCGATAGGAAACAAAGATACATTGATTCCTCGAATACTAAATTGGAATCAAGAAGTCAGCAGATATCGGCCCTTATCGGCCATCTTCACAAATTGCATTCTGGTGAGAGTTGTTTAAATAGTAGTGTAATTTAATTATGCAAAGTGTGTTGATAGTTAATAAATGAATCAATTTTACCCATGCAGTGACGATGGCTTCAAAGCTTCGACCGACAAGGAAGAAGCAGAGACCGAGACCGAGGTTGTCGAGTATAACCGACGAGATTCCTACGATTGACAAGGCTCGGTTGGCACCACCCACTAAAGTGACAACGGCTATGGAGGCGGATGAAGTTAGAAATAAAGTGGATGCTGATCTTACAGCCTCCCTCTTGAAAATGAGAAGTGAAATTGTGGCTGAGGTTAGAGCCTCCTTCCAGGACGATATTAGCCACGTATTGAGAGAGATTAAGAAATCAAGGTCCGCAAGAAAGAAATGTAATAAGCGGATTGAGTTCCTTACCGCTGAAGTGAAAAGAATGGAGGAGGCTCATGAGAAGTAAATAACCTCAAGGTGGATAATGCTTCTTTGCGCGACGAAGTGAAGACGATGATGGACGATATTAATACAAAATACGTACGTGAAATTGCCCTGTTTTATTAATTCGTTAGAGGTCTCTGTGAATGTACAGTATAATATAACGATTTTAATACAGGGCAACAGCGCAACAACAACAACATCTGTTGATGATGGGATGGACCGTATCAAACGGCTTGAAGATGGGATGAGCCATCTTAAAGATGACATTGCTTCACTGCGGGGCGTATGAGTCAGCTAATAGTTGAGTTTCAGTCAACGAAGGTAAAAGAAATGTGGATCGTGGTTATCATTCATATATGATCGTTGTTAACATCTAGTAAAGGCCGTGGATGCCATGCTGATTGGGTCGTGGTTCATTCACGGCCCAACATTGGTGGCATTCACGATTCAGCAATGTCGTGGTTTCTGTGTAAGATGGGTCGTGATTTATATGAAACATGGGTCGTGAATCATAATAATATAGTGCTCCATTGCAGGAATTCGTTGCTTCGATCACCCTCTCAGTAGAGAGAATGCTTTACTGCAGGAGCAAGTGAAGCAACTCAGGAAGGAGATTCAGTCAACGAGGGTACATGGAATTGAACTTATCAACCTTACTTGGTAGTTGTGCGGTCACGTTTTGGCTCATCTATTGTGTATGATTTTATTACAGGACAATGTCCCTTCGAGCAGCCCTTCAAGCGCAGAGATTGCCTCGCTGCTGGAACAGATGAAGTATTGTGGAAAGGAGATACAGGGAATGCAGGTATGTGAAGTTGAAGTTTTCCTGAATTATAGTTATCGCTGTTGTGGCCCTATTTGGATCGTGGTTATGATACATAACGGGTCGTTGTGACAGGCCCATGTCCAATCGGTGGCCGATCTCCGGACGGAATGCGTATATCAATGAGCGATGAAGCACATCGGAGAGGAGATGCAAGCAATAAAGGTATATGAAATTTCCAAAGGGAAGGTAGTTGCGTTCTACGTTTGGACGTGGTCACTGTGAAGGTAGATCCAGCGTGAAGAATGACACGGTTATGTGTTGAAATACATAAAAATCAATCAAGAAATATGCGTGTGTTACAGGAGAAGATCACTTCGGTGCAACTGTACGAAGAAGAAATTCTGCACCTGAAAGAGCTCCAGGCTTCGCTCAGACAGGACATGAATCTATTACAGGATGAGGCTAATAAGAAAACTGTACGTGAAACTGCTTTCGGATCGTGATTTCCAATGGACATTATGTTGTGGATTGCATAGATTATAACGTATCATGTTATTACAGCTAAATATTGGTACTTCGCAAGTGAGTGAGGAAGGGATACCGCACCGCTATGCATCGGAACCCCACCGAGTTATACCCGTAAAGGAGACTCGCCAGGGGTACGTGGACCCGCACCGAACTCTAACCGAAGCCGAAGACCACGAATTGAGAGTAGCCAGATTATCATCGGATTCACCTGCATGGCTGAAGAGCATCTGTGACCCAAAATCATGGGTCGACTCTGATGTAGGTTTATACATATTGATTTTAAACTAAACATCGATGTCTAATAATTATATCACACGACTTCCTCGGTGTGTAGGCAATCGATCGATACCTACGCTATCTATCAGAGCGTCAGGAAAAGAGACGACGGCCAAGACAGGACTGCGAATTCGTCCCGTCACTATTCACGGTATTATGTAACTGAGGATTATAGTTGTATTCAAAACATCATTAAAACTATTTATGTTTCTGACCCTTTCCAATATATCAACAGTCCATCATGGATGTCCAGATTTTGCGTTTTGCAAACTTATGGAGCTGGCAACCATAAGGATCGACAGACATCATCAAGAGTGGCAACTTGAGTGATCTGCTTATAGATATAATCAACGGTCGATGTAGATCGAAGCCTCTATGGAAGTATGATGTGGTAAGAGGTTATTTACTTGCACGTATCCATGAACGTAAACGATTCCCTATTATTTTGAGGCGCGTCTAACTGTTGTCGTATTTCTTGTGATTGACAGCTATACATCCCACTCAACGCGAGGAGCCAGCACTGGTTCCTGACAGTTGTTAATTTGAAGAATAAAGATAAAGATGTCACTGTGTACGACAGCCTGAGTACCGAGATGCAAGAGAAAAACGAGTTGATTGTCGCGCAGGTTACGGACGGACTGCGATGGCTATTCCATATTCTTGATAATGGATCCAAGATATGGGAGAAGCCATGGACTTTGAAGATAGTCAGTGACAGACCGGGGCAAGACAACTCGGATGACTGTGGCGTATTCATGCTGAAGTATATAGACTTCTTGAGCAGCATGCGCAAGATTGACTTCACGAAGGTGTGTGTGTGTATCCGATTACATGAGATCTTGTTAACTCTGTCCTTTGATTTACACTAGTTCGTTCCCTTTTCCGCAGGAGGACATCCCGAAATTTGACTGTCTACAGCTCACGAGGTCTGAAGAGGCGGCTGAGAGGCTCAGGAGGTCTGAAGAGGCGGCTGAGAAGAACAGTAGACCGCAGAAGAGAGTCAAATTCTTGACTGATAACTAAATGCTCAATGTATTGGTGTATTTGATTTTTGTTAGATATGGGTCGTGAATATGACAATCCATCCTCACTATAAAATCTCACCAGGTTTGCGTGAGAGCCATTACGGTTGGATCAGGGTTGTCATCCAACCTGGTTCAGGAGTTAAGGGGAATGACAACCACGGCGCACGTAAGACGAGAACCACGACCATTTACATGGGTCGTATTTGTCGTGTTATATGGGTCGTATTTGTCGTGTTATATGGGTCGTATTCTAATGTTGAATGGTAGTCGTTGTCATGTTGTGTTTGAAGTGGATGTTACAGTACGATTCATTGGTTGTCGGCGGATTTTCCTGTGGTGTGTGACCAGCATACAATGTGTAACACATTGCATTAAACCAGCAGACAGAGACGGGACACGTAGGGTAACAATCCCGACCCAAATAACATGACAAGGACGACCAGTATAGGCTGGTCACACAGCACTACGTAAGCAGCCAAGAACGACCCCTGTCATCTTCACGACCCGTCTGTCTTTCAACGACGACCAATATCGACTGCCACCGACGATCCGTATAATCTCATAACCTCATTTGTGTGCACTGCCATGTAAAATTACAAACAGGGGCCAAATAAGTCGTAAATCAAGCCCAGTACAGTATACGAAACAACAATCCATTACATGTACAATTCATATAACACAGTTACCACCAGACGAGGTCAGTGATGCACAAGACTATCCCACTTAAGCATGCGAATGGGGACATTATCATTCTCCTCACTCTTATCATCAGTAGTTAATAAATACGACCATATTCACAGTGATAATCAGAAGAGCAGGTATCTACAACAGTATACGACATGGGAAAACTCTGTCGGTAATGTATTGTTTTAGCCTCGATCTTAAAACTCGTCGAGAAGGCCAGGCATGTCAACAAACGTGGCTCGGCACCACGAGCCTTGTCAAACAAATAGTCCCACGACATACTACTCATGATAACCACTAGTTCGCATATAGCACTACTACCATGATTCACAGCCACGACCCACATAAGAGGGGACAAGGCCCAAATGCTCTAGATGAAAACAAACAGGTCACAACAGGCGTCGACGCACCTTCGTCCCGGCTGGCTGAGGCCGAGGCTATCGATGACTTAATATGTTGGTTTTAAATTTACATTGGTTGCGAAATGTTGTCTGAACTGTAATGTATATACTTCAAGGTACATGAACCTAGGAGCCTGTTAAACCCGACCCACGAATTATTGTGCATTCGAACGACGACCAATAGAGGAAACGATGAGCTTAACAACGCGTAGTGTCACTCACACAGTTGTTCCGATGTTGTCGTATAAATGCCCCCGAACTATTACAAATGGGAACGACGACAAAATGAAGGTAACAGCCGCGATCCAGATCAACAACGATCATTGCTTCACGTATGGCACGACCAACATAAAACGACAACAACGACCCATGTTTCAATCCAGCAAAGGATCCACGTATCATGAAAACCAAGACCTATCCAATGACAGTCATGACCCATGTTTCATGACAACCACGAACCAACGTGGATAATAATCAACGGGCCTTTATGCATCTTGGCCATGTATATAGTGTACACAACCATATGCCGTGGGTTTAATGATATAACGATCGTGGTTGTAAATGGTTGATGCAAAAATATCAGTGCAAGAAACTACGATAGGTACCATATCAAACAACTACGTCCAATTATTCACTTAAATTACGAAGCATATTAAACGGAAACCACGAACGGAATAGGAATGAGAAGACAACGACGACCAGCTGATAATTTCATTCAGGATCCAACATTCTTAAAAACCAAGACATAACGTTGCGCCGTGGTCATGATGAGTACTGGATCGCTGTTGTCAAATACATCATGACCCACAATTCATGTGAAACACAAACTAAACATCCTGACAGTCACGACCCACTATTCATGTGGAACACGACCCATTGTAACTCAGCCACGACAGATCTAACAGGGCAAATACATCCTCGAACCACGCTGTTAGAAGTGGACACGGAACAACCGCGGACCACATAAAATGACAACCACGACCTATATGGGCTCGGATTGAAGTGTGGTCAGTGTCCGTGTCGCCCATCCGTCTGTCCTGAGATTATACGGCACGACCCATATCACATTATAACCACGATCCATATATCGTATCAACAACGATCCATGTTGTAATTAGAAACACGATGCATACTACATTACAATCACGAACCATATTACATTGACAACAACGATGCATGTTACATATGCTGCCACAACGAATATTACATGATAAAAACGACCATGCTACAATATGACACCGCCGATGCTCACCACGACCCACATAACGGGATATATACGGAAAATCAGCACCAAGAAAAATAATTGCAATATTATGAATGGTTACCATACACTCATTGCTCATAACATGATTTATCCAGCCACACCTCGACTGCGGGAAGAAAACTATGGGTGTTTTCCATGGTTCTCCACCCATCGGCCGTCCGTGTGATCTACTCGTTGACCTATCAAGGCCCGGATTTGAATGACCACTGAAACACCGCGACGCATATGTCATGATAACCACGACCCATAGAGCATGACAACCACGACCCATAGAGCATGACAACCACGACCATAATGTAAATACAATGTGAGAAACTGTTCTCTTCGAAGGGCACTCAACGAGACGAAAAACTCTTTTGGGGGTATCTTGTTTTAGCCTGACCAACAAACATTGAAAGTGAGGCTAAAACAAGACACTCCAAAAAGTGCTTTGCAGCTCGCTGGTTGCCCTTCGAAGAGAACAGTTCTTCACATTGTATTTACATTATGGTCGTGGTTGTCATGCCCTATGGGTCGTGGTTATCATGAAATATGCGTCGTCGCGGTGTTAAAGTGGTCATTCAACGATCCTGGACTTGATAGGTCAACGAGTAGATCACACGGACGGCCGAGGGTGGAGGAGCACCATGAAAACACCCATATTTTCTTCCCGCCGTCGTGTTTATTGATGAGAGGTGTGGTCGAGAAATCATGTTATGAGCAATGAGAGTATGGAAATCTGCCCATCCACATAGTTTGATCTATTCTCGTGGAGACGTATGGACATATGCCCATCAAAGTTCGGACATGGCATACGTAGATATCGAATATCTTATCATTTGGACGGTGGTGAACATGCAATCCACGACTAATGTTTCATGACAACCACAACCCAGGACAACCGCACTCTCACTTATCTTGTCCGAGGGTAGGATCGTGAACTTATAGTTGCCGTGCGAAAAGAGTTTGAGAGATCTGCAAAAAGAATACGGATTTAAGCGGGGGATAGTGTGGGATGGAGACGTTTTTCTCGGAATCGCGGACAACGACTGTAAGCCACGACTATGAAGAACAGTTCTCTTCGAAGGAGACCCAGGGAGCCGAATACATATATTGAGAAGGAGTCGTTGATCTGCCACCGGCGCCGAACGGTCTGCGGAATTCCACGTAGAGGCCATCCGATCTTCAGGAATATCGGCAACGTTCCTCAAGGAAGGGATGGGATCACCCATGAAGAAAGACCGAGAGATGGATTTGCGGTTCGGATTGGCTTCAACAAGATGTTGCCCAACTACCACTTTTATAGGCTGTTCGAGCAGTGGTTAATGTGGGGGTGGGGATTCATCCAAAGGGTGGGTAGGTATCGTCATTAATGCGTTTTTACTGCGGGATTCATCCAAAGGGTGGGTAGGTATCGTCATTAATGCGTTTTTACTGCATTTGAATGTGCCACTGATTCCGAATAGAAGGCGCCGATAAGTAGCGAGTCATTCAATGGTCAAGGCGCCGATTCCGAAGGGACGCGCTGATTCTGAACGGTCGCGCGGATTCCGAAGGATCGCGCTCGGTGCCCAACGCATTGCGGATAAACAGCGAGTCATTCAATGGTCAAGGCGCTGGTTCCTAAGGGATGGACGTGGACGTGACCAATAAGCCGTCCTGGTTATCTTCGATGATGGATCGTGATTCATTTGCGCACTGGATCGTGTTTTATATCCACGTTGGATCGTGGTTGTGTATCTAACGGAGTGACAAAGACGACCCATATGATATTCTAACCACAGACAATATAACACGAGAAGCACGAAAGATGTTATATGGGTCGTGGTTGTTACTTCATATGTGTCGTTGTGTTATGTTATGACATTCCCACGCAATCAGTGCGACCCTTCGGAAACAGGGCGCGGATTGGCTACTCCCCCTGACACCAGCCCCGGAGCTGGTGGTCGGTGCTCTGTGGGCCCACCATGATGTATGTGTTTCATCCATTCCATTCATCCATTTTTAAAGATCATTTTAGGGCTTGATACCAAAAATGAGGTATATCCCAGTCTCAAGTGGACCACATTACAGAAACATGTGTTTAATGAACTTCACCATTAAAAACTTTTTGGGGGCCATAAAAGTATTGGATGAAGTTGATATTTGTTTTATCCCTTCATCCGGGTTTTTATAACCTAATCAACGGATTGGATGTCAAATAAACAAGAATCGGGCCTTAGGAGGATTTAAATGATGGATATCCACTCACTATTTTTTTTCCTGTGGTGTGATCCACTTGAGATTTATGTCCCTCCCATTTTTGGTATCAAGCCCTAAAATGATCTTTAAAAATGGATGAACGGAATGGATGAAACACGTACATCATGGTGGGGCCCATAGAGCACCGACCATCAGCTCCGGGGCTGGTGTCAGGGGGAGTAGCCAATCCGCGTCCTCGGAAACAGTGCCTGACCATTGAATGACCAGCCTATAAAAGAGGCACATCCCCACGCAATCAGTGCGACCCTTCGGAAACAGTGCCTGACCATTGAATGACCAGCCAATAAAAGAGGCACCTCGGCTTCATGAGATTACCCCCACAGGCCATTCCGAACCAGAATCCTTATTTATTGCATCGCCTTACGCGTTCATGAATTTCTTTGCTCTTTCATTTAGAATAAATTAATCTAGGAGATATTCGAAGAAGCCATTGAGTCCCTCTCTCGTTCATCCTTTATTAGTGATCCCTTCTACTTCCTCTTGGATGTTGACGATCGTCCGGAAGCTCAACGGCCTTCACAAACAGTTCCGAATGCAATTTCAAAAGTCCCTTTACTCGACAATATCAACAGGCATCCAGCCATCGGAAACACGTTATTCAAGAATAGTTCTCTGCAATGACATGGGAATAGTTACCTTTTCTTCTACATCGCTTCTCTACCGAGGCAGCGATACACCTTAGACTTCAGAGCGCGCAAGATGATAAATTTTATAATGGTGTCCTGAATATCGAGAGGGTCGTCGGCATGCATCTTTGCATGTGGTGTCAAGATGTGGAAGGGTCTCACTGAGACCGGAGTGGAAGAAAAAGATAAAATATGATAATATC
The DNA here is from genome assembly GCA_030180095.1 of Magnolia changhungtana. Taxonomy (NCBI): domain Eukaryota; kingdom Viridiplantae; phylum Streptophyta; class Magnoliopsida; order Magnoliales; family Magnoliaceae; genus Magnolia; species Magnolia changhungtana. The sequence goes on along the minus strand of JASAUF010000231.1, from coordinate 2,436,076 downwards.
CCCATTTGCAAACTTAAATGGAAGAAACGCGAAGAGTCTTGCGCATCACTGAGCTTCTCTTCTGGCAGTGACCGTGTTATAACACGAAACCGCGATCGTGACAGATTTACAAGCACGACCTATCTAACACGGTCACTCCCAGAACAGAAGCTCAGTGATGCGCAAGACTCTTCGCGTTTCTTCCATTTAAGTTTGCAAATGGGGATATTATCATATTTTATCTTTTTCTTCTACCCCGGTCTCAGTGAGACCCATCCACATGCAGCACCACATGCAGCATGCCAGCGACGACCCTCTCGATATTCAGGACACCATTATAAAATTTATCATGCGGCGCGCTGAGTCTAAGGTGTATCGCTTCCTCGGTAGAGAAGCGAAGTAGAAGAGAAGCCATTGAGTCCCTCTCTCGTTCATCCTTTACTGTGTAAATAGGTCGTGGTTGCCGTTCTGTATGTATCGCGGTTTCAGGTTATATTGGTCGTGATTGTAATTTTAATGTTTTGGTAGTTGATTTTATATGGATCGCTGTTTCAGGTTATATGGGTCGTGATAATTCTAATGTTTTGGTAGTTGACTTTTATATGGATCGCGGTTTCAGGTTATATGGGTCGTGATTGTAATTTTAATGTTTTGATAGTTGACTTTTATATGGATCGCGGTTGTCATTTTTGGTTGATCGTGATTGTGTTTTGAAACGTGTTCTCTTCCCTCCCTATTAAACCAATCGACCGATTCATCCACATTGTGGTTTCATTGTCGTGTTTGCGCTCAATCCACACGTTGGGTCAGGTTTCACATGCACCATGGACCGCGGTTTTTATCCCCTTTGCGTCGTGGTTGTCATCCAAATCTCTAACGTAGACTGGAAACCACGACCCATATAACATAACAACAACGACCTTGTAACAAAGTAGCCACAACCGACACAGCCATTTCACGAAGTCGTGTTAATGTCGTTTCCTCCACGCGCAAGTTATATCGTGGTTATTGCCCACGATATAACGTGCGCGTGGACCACGGGATCAGATCACATGACAGTTTCGTGGTTGTCATACAGACTGTGGCGTTGTTAGTATGGATCGTGGTTTTCGTTTCAGCCTGGCAATGGTTATGATGTACGACAGATCGTGGTTGTAATATGATATGTATTGTTGTTTTAGTGTTACAGGGGTCGTGGTTTTCGTTTCAGCCTGGCAATGGTTATGATGTTCGACGGATCGTGGTTGTAAGATGATATGTATTGTTGTTTTAGTGTTACAGGGGTCGTGGTTTCCACGATACATAGATCGTGGTTTTCCATACACGTTCAACTCCACGTCGATGACAACGATCCCTTGTGCATGGCAACAATCGTGGTGACAACCACCACCTTGAAAACCAATAGTCTCACGACATCCTAATCGCATAACTACACGTTCACATGCATATCAAGGTGATTCTTGGCTGCTTTAATGTCGCTACTTCCCCTTAACCCCCCTTTGGAATATATATAAAGGGTACTCGGGTGTAATCCTTCCCATAATCCTTACTGCAACAACTTAAGCATTCATGGATTTTGTTGCTCTTTCAATCAAAATACTTGAGGAGACATTGGAGGAAGGCATCGAGTCATTCTCTCGTTCATCCTTTATGAGCGATCCCTTCCCTTTCATCAGGAACGTTCATGATCTCCCGGAAGATCAACGCCCTCCGCAGGAAATTCTGAAGACAATTTCCGAACTCCGGCAACTCTCCGAGAATTTTTCTGCGGCGGACAGAGAAATCGAACGGTATCATTCCGCTAGGTCTCGCGATCAGCAGTTTAACGAGAAAAGGCTGCACTGGATCGAGAGGTACGACGCGGCAAAGAGAGCTAAAGCTAGAGCCGCTAAAAGATTTGAAGAGCTCAAGTTGGCCCACCTGTAGCACCCATCCAGTCACTATTTTTCTTCGTTGTAATCTTGTAATTAAACGAACGTTCAATTGTTGATTTTATAGTCATCATGCGGAGTTTGTCATGTATGGACAACCAGGATCCATAAGGGAAGCGCTTTTCCCTTTATATGGGTCGTGATTGTAACGCTTTGTGCTTTGTAGTTGCAATGTTAGAAAAAGGCAGTGAATATTGTAAACATAGCCTCTTCCACCACCACCTTCCCTCGTTATGGTCATCCCACCCGCTAATGAACTCCCTTCCCCACCTATGCCGTAAACTGAAGGATGTCCCACCATGGATCGATCAACCCACCTCAACAAATAAGCTGATGATTTGAAATCGCTGTCGAGGGCCCCCTTCGAAGTTGAACAAGTCGATATATATATATATATATATATATATATATATATATATATATGCAATGCAATGCATTATTTACGATTACAAAAACTTCCATAATTTCATATATCCAATATGACAATTTACAACTAATAACCTACTGTATTGTCATCTGAACTGCTATTGTCATCTGAACTGCTATCAATTTTTTCATATACATATTGGTTCACTTCATCTGAGTCGGAAGGTGAAGAGATATTTCCCTCGTGCTCTTTTACACTTTGAACTAGATTTTTCAAACTTTCTTTGTGTGAAGAATTGTATGTAGTACCCAATGCCCTATAAAATTCACCGAGACAGGTCAGGAATTTGAATTGCTTACTCGTTTTATTCTTCTTGTTTATTGCACTCGATCCGGCTTCAACATCGTGTTGTCTTTGTCTCGAATATCGCTGGGGTCTAGAAACTTCTTCCATACTGCGTTTTAAGGCGAGTTGGACTTGTTTTTCCTCCAAAGCTATTAATCTGGCATCCTCCTCTGCGTCTGTTGTGATTGCCATTCGTGTACTAGATCCAGAAGCACATGGTTTGGATGGAGAGGAAGGTTTTCTATTCGAATCTAACAGGGCTTGAAACAGTATTCGGACCTCGATTGGGGCATTGGGGCATGGTTTTGCATCGCCACCTCGACATGACAAGTGTAACCGAAACCGATGAGTATTGTTCACAAACTTTGCGCCACACATACGACACTTGATCTTTGATTTTCCCGTTCCTGGTGGTGATTCAACCAGGGAAGCGTAGACCCAAATGTCTGACGATGGGTAAGATGACGACATATCTGCACTCAGTTTGTAGAGATTAGAAAAAAAAAACAAGAAAACAAAAAAAAAAGAAGACACGAATCAGAATATTGATAAATAATTGCAACAACGATATTGTGGTTGTTATTATCTATGTAGGCGTAACCACGACCCATATAGCACTACTACCATGATTCACAGCCACGGCCCACGGAAGATGGGACAACACCCAAATGCTCTAGATGCAAACAAACATGGATTATAACCACGTTGGCGTAAAATTTACATTGTTTGCGACATGTCATTTGAACTGTAACACATACACTTCATGGTACATTTTCATGGGACAAGCCTAGGGCGTGGTTGTGAACCACGAACCAACATGGATTATAACCACGTTCCAACGTGGACAGTAACCACGATCTAACATGCATGTGTACGACGGGATCAGATCACGCCACAGTTTCGTGGGCGTCATACAGACTGTCATTGTTGTCATGTTGTCATGCACCGTGGTTGTCGCTCTAGACGGGTGGTGAGTGAAAGCGACCCATGAAAATGGGTCGTGGTTCTGATATCACAGGGGTCCCGGTTGTCACGATATATGGATCTTGGTTGGCATCCACATTCAACCACCCATATACAACAACGATCCATTGTGCATGTCAACCAACTTCTAAATGTTCGCGAACAATTACGACCCATCTCGTTCACCAACCTATTATAGCCTATAAGCAGAAGAAACATCGAATGAAACAAATAAATTCACCATTCATCGTCAAATCAGTGTTTGGCTTTCTTCGCCACGCCCGTCTCATCAACCACGATCCATTATGTGATAAACCACGGTGACGACCGTGATCGCGGTTGTCACACCATACATATCGTTCATGTCATATACATTGAGGCGTGATTCACGGCCACGACGCACATAACATGTTGGCCACCATACACCGACCGTGTCAACAACGATCCATTGGGCCTTGATTGTCATGCTATACATTTCGTTATAGTCATATCCATTGGGTCGTGGTTGACGCACACGACCCACATAACATTGTTAATAACCAGTATACACGACCCACATAACATTGTTAATAACCAGTATACACTGACCGTCTTCCATTACCTTGCTTTGCACTGAGATGCACTGAACTTGTAGATGTGCTCGCTGACTGGCGATGGAGGGGCCCAGGAAGAAGATTCAAAACCAGTAAAAGACGTAAAAACAAGGATTAGTCCGTTAAGTGAAGGGGAAAAGGGAAAGTGAAAGTGATCGGAGAAGAAGTTCGGAACTTATATATCGGTGATCCGCATGGGGACACGTAAGCTTGCGTAAAAGCGTCGAAATAGGCGGTGTTCCGTACGTCACATCGAACTGCAGATATGCTTTGATCCGCACCGTCCATTAAATTTGTAACATCGAGAAACCCAACCAATGGTCAAAATATTCAAATCCAATGGACCACAACAGTAAAACCAATAGTTTCCGTCAAATAAATTAATTAAAATGATTTGTCATCTTTACGCAGTGTGGGCCACTGATGGCTCGATACGTGCCACTATAGAGCCCATAGACTAGAACCAGGTGATCGACGATTGGTATTCTGCGTTTGGAACCGTAAGCGAAATTCTGCCTTTTTAGCACGCAAAAATGTGCACATGAGGGGTCGCGCTCGTTTCCCAACAGATTGCGTGGAGGAGGCTTCATTATTGCACATTCCGAAGGGTCGCGCATGATTCTGGACGGTCGCTGGTTCTCGACGGAATGCGTCGAGGAAGCGACATGAACGCGATTTCCTGCAAAGACTGGCGGTTGTGGCTGTTGCGTTGTTGCGGCTGCAGTCGTTATGTTATATGAATCGCGGTTGTTACGCGATATGGGTCGACTGTGTCATACCATAGAACCATCTCACAAAAAAGCACAACCACGTCCCATATAGGATTGTGGATGCTAGGCACGATACATTGTTCGTCATATACACGACCCCTCTCGTTCACTCAACCATAATAGAAGAGCGTAGAATAAAATTCAGCATTTACTAATCAATATTTGACCCTCTTCGCCGGTCTACACATCTTCGCATTGTTTTGTTGGGTTACTTCGACTCAGCTATCGCCAGCATTTACTCTCTAAGTCCGAGCTCGGGCTAGAAGAGTAGTTTGCATGTTGGATCGTGGTAATAATTTCGTTAACGTCGTGGTTGCTATGAATTATGGATGTGGTTGTCGCCTAAGAAAAACGTGGTTGTCTTGTAACGGTCGAGATATAGGGTCGTTATCGCCACGTTATATGGGTCGTTATTGACATGACCAACGGGTCGTAGTCGATATAAATCGTGTTCTCATATTAAATTGGTCGTCGTCGTCGTTCACCTCTGTAACGGATCGTGGTCCTAGTCCATGTTGGGTCGTATTCGACAGCAACGAATTTTGGAGGAGCACGGCCCATACAACACGGACACCACGATCCATATATACTGAGAACCACGACCGATTCGACGTGCGGAGAACCTTGCGCAGCACAACAACGATCCAGTCATTATGACAACCACGATCCGTATTTCACGGCAATTACAACCCATATAACATTACAATTAAGACAATGTAGAATGAAAACATCGACCCTTATATCATTGTGTTAACTGTCGACGAGAAGCTCATTGATGGACAGACTCCACAAGTTTCTTACACTATCCATTACAAAGGGTTTGAAGACGCGGCCGTGTAACCACCTTAACCAAATCCGTGGATTCTCATCACATGGGGATCGTTGTTGCCTTACATGTAGATCGTCACACAACGACATATACTGACACGACCAACTCTTGCAAATATCTCAGAAACTACTCTAGCGCGCAACAATAAATTCACCGACGAACATGTTCTCCACATGCACATAACTGCCTCGTATATGTATACATGGGATATTAGACACCTACGCATGCAAGTACTTCTTGCAAAATATAACATGGTCGTGATTGTACTACATATTTGATCGCGAGCCTTTGCATGCAGAGGATCGACGCAACTACCAGTTCCAAAGGGACGTGGCTGTCATGCCACACGTTTTGTTGTTGTCGTCTATGCTAGGTCGAAGTCGAATATCAAGACCATCCACCATCTGATCCACGAGTTTCTTGCTGTCACCCACGAACGTGATTGTCATGCTGTAGAGATCGTTGTTGTTAGCTGCGTTGAGTTGTGGTTCACATGCACGACCCAACGTTCTTTATATATATCCACGAACCTTCTATTCGAATCAGCGGCACATTCAAATGCACTAAAACGCATTAATGACGATACCTACCCACCCTTTGGAAGAATCCCCACCCCCACATTAACCACTTCTTCAACAGCCTATAAAAGTGATACTTGGGTAACATCTTGCTGAAGCCAATCCGAACCACAAATCCATTCCACACTATCTCCCGCTTAATTCCGTGTTCTGTTTGGAGATCTCTCAAACTCTATTCGCACGGCAACAATAAGTTCACATTTAAAGTGAGAGTGCGGTTGTCATGGGTTGTGGTTGTCATGTAGCATTGGTCGGGGTTATTCCGATGTAATTATGGTCGTGGTTGTCATGTTACATGGGTCGCCTTTATTGCATATTCACCACGATCCATAACATGGGATTTTCGATATCTACATATGCCATGTCGTAACTTTGATGGGCAGATTTCCTTCCTTCTCAACGACAACAGATCAAACTGAAGATTTCCATACACTCATGTCTCATAACATCATTACTCAACCACACCACACCACACCTCCCCTCTATATACACAGCAGCGGGAAGAAAACTCTCTCGCTCCGTAGGGAGAGAGAGAGAGAGAGAGAGAGAGAGAGAGTGACCTTGGTGTGTTATTTCATGGTGCTCCATCCTCGGCCATCCGCTTGAGCAACTCGTTGACCTATGAAGGACCGGAACGTTGAATGACCATTGAAACACCACGACCCATAGTTCATGATATCCACGACCCATAAAACATGACAACCACGACCATAATTACAAGATAATGTGAAGATCTGTTCTCTTGGAAGGGCAACCAGCGAGTTGCAAAGCACTTTTGGGAGTGTCTTGTTTAAGCCTCACCTTCTCAACAGAGTTCTCCATCTCGCTGTCTGCCCTTCAAAGAGAACAGATCCTCACATTGTATATTAATTATGCCCGTGGTTGTCAGGTTTTACGGGTTGTGGTTATCATGCAACATGGGTTGTAGCGTTTCAATGGTCATTCACCGATCCGGTCCTACATAGGTCAACGAGTTGATCACACGGACGGCCGAGGATGGAGCACCATGAATAACACAACAAGGTTACTCTCCCTCTCCCTCTTAAGGGAGAGAGAGTTTTCAGAACCCGCTGTTGTGTTTATAGAGTGTGTGGGAATCTGCCCGTCCACGTAGTTTGATCTGTTCTCGTGGATAAGAATGGAAATCTGCCCATCCTATCATGTAATATTCGTTGTGGCTGTAATGTAACATGCATCGTTGTTGTCAGCGTAATACGGGTCGTGACTGTAATGTAATATGCATCGTGGTTTTCAATACAAAATGCCTCGTGATTGACATGTTAAGAGGATCGTGGCTCATTGTCAAAGTCGAAGATCAAGACCATCCACCATCTGATCCACGAGTTTCCTTGCTGTCAACCACGAATGTGATTGTCATGTATATAGAGGTCGTTGTTGTTGGGTTGTGGTTCACACACACACACACACACACACACACACACTCACACTCACACTCACACTCACACTCACACTTATCGATTCATGAACCATGGTGCATGATAACCACGATCCAATGTAGAGAATGATCGTAATGAATTGTTGTGCTTTTGAACAACGACCCATAGATTGAAATGGTGAACGCAACTGATCATGGTACTGTAATAATATTATACCTTGAGGACATGGTAAGCTTAACAACGGGTGATGGCACCCGTGACAGGTGGACCGAGGTTGAACAACCGTTGCCAGTGACAACGATCAAACTAAGAAGACAACGACCTATGCGTCAATCGATCCAGGGTCCATGTATCAATGTCAGACAAGACCTATCATCCAATGACAGTCACGACACAAATTTCATGTCAACCACGACCCAACGTGGACTGTAATCACGTCTGTTTGCATCCGAGCGACTAACGGAAGATCGGTAGTGCAAAAAAGTCAGTGCAAGAAACTAAGACCCTTACCTATAATATTTTATATTTATTTTGACAATGACTACTACAATCACTGATTCACATCAACTACAAAACGTGTTATACGACAACCACGATCGGTATAACAAGGCAAACACGACCTTTAAATACTTACACGCAGGATCCAAATATCATAACGGTCGAGGTATATAGAACACTACAGCAACGACCATATTGAACGATACCACGACCAATGGAACATTGATAATTGGTAGGTCGTGAATGTCCATTTCGTTGTGTCGCCGCATGATGAATACTGGATCGGTGTCGTCAATAGAGAACCACGCCCAGTATAACATGACATTAACGACCCAATCCCTCGTGTGAGCCAAGACCCATGTCATCTTCACGACGAATCTGCAATGCAAACCACGACCAAACCTCGATGGGTGCACGTTGAAGAGAATAAACACACCCACGACGGATCTAACATGACACATGCATCCCATATTACATTACAAAACACGACAAATATAAACTCGAAATCACGATCCATTGAAAGAGAGCCACGACGGAATTGTTTACGCCTTTATGGTAAGACACCCACGATGGAGTTACAGTAGGAAGAAGATCTCCCTTCGGACAAGCAATCTTGCGCCTAACCTCCGTTCGCAGATATTACTTTCATGATTGCTCTGATTCGCCTTGCTGCTGCCCCTGTTTTGTGCTTCTCCGCCAAGACTGATCTCTCTGCTTCATCATTCCAACGCTGACATGGCAAAATATCAGAGCATATGGAACATATAATAAGGCCTATGCCAAATATGCTGGCTGGTATGAAAAAGACCAATTCTTACCAGTCGGAAGGTCTCCAGCCTGTAGTCTAGTTACGACCCTTAACGATCAAAGAAGATAATGGTGGCAATATCTTGACTCCTTTGCTCCACGTTATTGTCTTAAACCAATGTTCAAATTTACTAAAAGACAAAAGAAAAAAAAAATTACATAAGAGATGAGAGAAGAGAGACGGAAAAAACTCATGGGGAACCTTTCCTTGTCTTGTAGGTCTTTGAAGAGATGTTCAATGACTCTGCATCAATTGGGATCGACTCGACGTAAAACATTCAAGGCGGCATAAAACTCAGGTGGGCCATATTCACTTGTTCTATGCTTTACTTGAGCTCTCCCATTCTTTTGATCCCAATTGATGCATGGTCAATGAACATCTCTTCAAACACCAATTGATGGTTTTCGAAGAGATGTTCATTGACCATGCATCATTTGGGATCAAAAGAATGGGAGAGCTCAATGTAAAGCATAGAACAAGTGAATATGGCCCACCTGAGTTTTATGCCGCCTTGAATGTTTTACGTCGAGTCGATCCCAATTGATGCAGAGTCATTGAACATCTCTTCAAAGACCTACAAGACAAGGAAAGGTTCCCCATGAGTTTTTTCCGTCTCTCTTCTCTCATCTCTTATGTAATTTTTTTTTCTTTTCTTTTCCATGTAATTTGAACCAGCTGTCCTCTGTTAGAGACACATAATAAATTACATAATTACTTGCTTGCCGTTAATTACAAACTAAATTTCTGCAAACACGTATGCCATGCCCTAACCTTTTTCCGATGGCTGGGTGCCCGTTGAAATTGTCTAGTTGGCGGAGATCGGAAGTAGTCTACAGAACTTCCAGCGGAGACCTTTGAGCTTTAAACAGATTGTGAACGTCCCTGAGGAAGGAGAAGGGTTCACGAATAGAGGAAGATAGCGATATGGGCTCTATTATTTCTTCGAATATCTGCTCCGTTGTTTTGAATGAGATGGCAAAGAAATGCATGAACTGGCTTGTGGAAGTTTCAGCAAGGTACCACTCTTATAGGCTGGCAATTCAATGGCCAACGACGATTCCGAAGGGTCGCGCTGTTCGGCGCGTTCGCACGGATAGCGAAGGGTCGCGCTGTTCGGCGCGTTCGCACGGATAACGAAGGGTCGCGCTCGGTGCCCAATGTATTACGGGGAAGGAGCGTCTTTAGGGCGTGTTTGGCCGGACCAATCCCATGGGATTAGGAGGGATGGAAGTGTTTTTATGGTAATGATCGTGGTGATAGTGGATGTCGGCTAATCCCAAGAGATGGGACGACTTCGGATGGCGAGCGTGTTTGGGTATGGCATTAGACCTCCATATGTTTGTCCATAAAAATATCGACCATGGGGGCGTTCTCCCTTTTGAAGAAGAAGCCTCCTTGTGCGTTGAATATGCAAGCTGGATTCCTGCCTTTCCGGTCGGTTACGCAAGGCAGCTGGCTGCGTGGTTGCGTAAACAGGAGGTTTTCGCAGGAGGATCCGTACGGAGTGGGCCACGCATGGAGAAGGGTTGAGAAAGAACAGGAAAATCGAAAGAAATTTCGCAGGGAAATCCAGGAATCAATGGGATTTCCATTGCGCGTGCAAACAGGGCAACCATGTCGCTGTGACTTGATGTGGCCCACCTCTGTGATCGGTTTGGGTAATCCAATCCGTTTATCATGCTTAGAGGATGGGTTCAGCCCATTACAAGGACTTTTACGCAATCCACAGCACACGCAAATTGGTCTGCAACCGGTCCCATTACAAGGACTTTAGCACGTTCATGCACGGTAGATCGAGGTTGTCCCACAGGTTGGATCGTGGTAACTAACCACACTGAGTCGTTGAGCTTTAGGCAGATCGTGAACGTGACTGAGGAAGGAGAAGGATCACGACTAAAGGAAACGCAGTTGAAACGGAATAGAGTACAAACCTCGCAGTGGAAGAGGCTTTCAGACGAGCGAAGCGAGGAGGAGAAACAACGTCGCCCTCTGGCGGTTGGCCCCTGGATGTTGGCTTCTCTAGGAAAGCAAGAGAAAGGGGAGGAGAGGGCCTCTCAAATGTGCATTAGTGCGACATCTGCCCCATCAGAGAGTCGTGGTGCAGGTGATGGGTGGTCTGTGGGGCCCAGCAAGATGTATGTGCTTCTGCCTCGCCGTTCGTCCGGTTTAAAATATCATTTTACGGCATGAAGCGAAAATCGAGAGTGATACAACTCTCGGGTGGACCACACTGCAGGAAAATAGTCATTATTGGATATCCACCACTATGATCCCCCTAGGTCCCACCGTGATTGGATCATGATCGTTTTTGGTCTCCTGCCATACAATGATCTTTAGAGATTATATGGACGGAATGGATGAAACACGTAGTTGGTGGTGGGACCCACAGAGCCCCGAGCGCCAGCCATTGGACGGTGTCCCGGGGAGTAGCCGAACCATCCATTTCTCGGGGGTTAAGACAGCGGGTGACTTCTGCTTCACGCCAGGACCGTACAATTCCTGAACCATGGTCAGGGGCAATTTCGTCCAATAAAAGGTCCAAAGGCTGTCAGAAGGCCGTTTAGGGAATATATGGAGTGTGGTAGCGATCGAGGTAAATTTCGCAAACTTCGAGGCCGGTACGGTCAATTTCCCAAAATAATATACAAAGGAATTTTTCCAATCGTAAGTCCTACATTTCACCCGTAGTCTTTTTTTGAATGCTCCCAAACTATACTCTTCAAGATTAAACCATTACGTACGGATACGCTATTTGTACACGAAAATATCCATACATTTATGGTGCCACCGTGGAACTTTATCTTGGTGGCACCATCTACTACCAGACAAAGATTCAAAGGCTGTAGCTAAAGGCCTATGGCTACTGTTATAACCGTAGCTATTGGTAGAATAGTCTTTAGTTCTATAGCTACGGATCAAACCATAGTCATTTCTTCCGTAGCGAAAAGTACATACAACCACGGATAATTAAGTGAGCCAAACATGAAATTGAGCAAGCTTCACATGAAATTCAACGAGCCTCAAGTAAAATTTAGTAAGTTTCACTTGAAATTCAACGAGCCTCAAATGAAATTGAGCGAGCTTCAAATGAAATTCAATGAGCCTCAAGTGAAATTAAGCGAGTCTAACAAGAAATTCAACGAGCCTCAAATGAAATTGAGTGAGCTTCACATGAAACTCAACGAGCCTCAAGTGAAATTGAGCGAGCCTAACATGAAATTGAACAAGCCTAACATAGAAATTGAGCGAGCCTAACATGAAAATCAACGAGTCTAACATGAAATTCAACGAGCCTTAAATGAAATTGAGCGACCTTCACATGAAATTCAACAAGCCTCAAGTGAAATTAAGCGAGCTTCACATGAAATTCAACGAGCCTCAAATGAAATTGAGCGAGCTTCAAATGAAATTCAATGAGCCTCAAGTGAAATTGAGCGAGCCTAACATGAAATTGAATGAGCCTCAAATGAAATTGAGCAGGCTTTACATGAAATTCAACGAGCTTCAAGTGAAATTGAGCGAGCCTAACATGAAATTAAATGAGCCTCAAATGAAATTGAGCAGGCTTCACATGAAATTCAACGAGCCCTAAGTGAAATTGAGTGAGCCTAACATGAAATTGAGCGAGCCTAACATGAAATTCAACGAGCCTAACATGAAATTGAGCGAGCCTAACATGAAATTCAACGAGCCTAATATGAAATTGAGCGAGCCTAACATGAAATTCAATGAGCCTAACATGAAATTCAACAAGCCTCAAATGAAATTAAGCAAGCTTCACAAGAAATTCAACGAGCCTCAAGTGAAATTGAGCAGCCTAACATGAAATTGAGCAGCCTAACATAAAATTCAACGAGCCTAACATGAAATTAAGCGAGCCTAACATAAAATTCAATGAGCCTAACATGAAATTGAGCAAGCGTAATATAAAATTTAACGAGCCTAACATGAAATTCAACAAACATCACATGAAATTAAGCGAGCTTCACATGAAATTCAACAAGCATCACATGAAATTGAGTAGGCTTCACATGAAATTCATGCTAAGCTCGCTCAATTTCATGTTAAGCTCGCTCAATTTCATGTTAGGATCGCCCAATTTTGATGTCAGGCTCATTCAATTTCATTCGAAGCTCGCTCAATTTCATTTTAGGCTTATTCAATTTCATGTTAGGCTCTCTCAATTTCATTTGAAGCTCGCTTAATTTAATGTTAGGTTTGTTCAATTTCATGTTAGGCTTGCTTAATTTCATTTGAAGCTCGCTCAATTTCATGTTAGGCTTGCTCAATTTCATGTTAGCCTCACTCAATTTCATTTGAAGCTCGCTCAATTTCATGTTAGGCTTGCTCAATATCATGTTAGCCTCACTCAATTTCATGTTAGGCTCGTTTAATTTCATTTGAAGCTCGCTCAATTTCATTTTAGGCTCGTTCATTTTCATGTTAGCCTCACTCAATTTCATTTAAAGCTTGTTCAATTTCGTGTTAAGCTCGTTCAATTTCATTTGAAGCTCGCTCAATTTCATATTAGGCTCGTTCAATTTCATGTTAGGCTCATTCAATTTCATGTTAGTCTCGCTCAATTTCATGTTAGGCTCGTCCAATTTCATTTGAAGCTCGCTCAATTTCATGTTAGGCTCGTTCAATTTTATGTTAGGCTTGTTCAATTTCATTTGAAGCTCGTTCAATTTCATGTTAGGCTCGCTCAATTATCCGTAGTTGTATGTACTTTTTGCTATAGAAGCAATGGCTATGAATCTAATGAAGCAATGGCTATGGTTATAATACGTAGCCATAGGTCTTTAGCTATGGCCTTTGGCCCTTTTTCTGGTAGTGGACGGTGCCACCGTGGACAAGACAGAGTTCAACGGTGGCATCGTGGATATCACGGTGCCTCCGTGAATGCAAGGGTATTTTCGTCTGTAAATAGTGTCCGTACAGAATGGTTTTGTCTTGGAAAGTAAAGTTTGGGAGCGTTTAGAAAAGATGATGGGTAAAAGGTGGGATTTATAGTCAGAAAAATCTCATATATAAATCTACTTAAGAATAATTCAAGCCTAGTCCAAATATAGTTGCAACACTATTTCATAGCTGGAATATCTTATATAAACAATCGAAAAATATAGAGAAACTGCAGAGGTACACCATTTTGCTCTGATGTGTGGCGCACTGTGTTGTGCCTCACGATTACAGTATTGATTGAATTCCCCATAAGTGAATTCTCCATTATTATCTGTCCTTTACACTTTCGCCTTTTATCCTAACTGTTTTTCCACCATTGCCTTCCACTGCTTGAAGTTAGTAAAAACATCGGATTTATTTTTCATAAAATAAACCCATAACTTCCTTGACTAGTCGTCAATGAACGTGAAGAACCATGTGACCCTCCATTAAAAACCACAGGCGATGGCCCCCATACATCAGAATGCACATAATCAAGAACACACTTACATACATGTTTTCCAGATTTAAAAGATAACTTTAAATATTTACCATATATATAATTCTTACATATACTTAAATCAAAACTTTTAAAAGTTACAATTAAACAATGGTTAGAAAGTACCTCCATGCCCCGCTCGCTCATGTGGCCCAAGCGTGCATGCCACATATGTGCAAATGTAGAATCTGTTACATACGCTACAACTCCACCCGATGAAGTGCTCACAATCAACCCTCTGTGCCTTCATGACTGTTGGAGCATAAAAAATGATGAAATGATGTGAAGAGATCAAATATAAGGAGTGAAGATGTGCCTCAATTCAATGGAAACAGGGATCGCATTTGGTTCATGAGTGCAGATATAAGGACCTTACGCGACCTTGCCATAAAAGCACATGCACTCGAATTAATGATAAAGAAAATGCCAGCATTCCAGAATGAGATGGGCAGAAGAGGACAAAACATATTAATAGCAAATGTTGTTGATTGAGAGAAGAAGAATGACATCCCTCGTGACAGACAAAGAATGGAAAGGAGAGAAGAAACAAACCGCTACAGAGGAAGAGCTGGTGACAAAAGACCCAGACCGCTTGATTCTCATGAAGGGTACGCGTTTGAAAAAGAAAATGTCGTCCCCATGATGAATCAACTATTGGTCACAGGAACAATAGAACTACCTCCGTCTAAGCATCCTGAAGAGGCCGGGAAGACAAAAGAAAGAAAATTTTGTCACTATCATCGCCTACTGGGGCATCCCACGAAAAATTGTTTCACATTCAAGAATATACTACAAAAGATGATAAACAGAGGCGAGATTGTGATAGTGAAAGAAAAAGAGAGAAACAGAAAAGTGACAATGAATGTATTGTCCACCCAAGAAACCACGTGTGAAAGAATGGAATCCAAAAAGAAAGAAAACTACGATACAAATACTACCAAATCTCCAGATGATGCATGCAAAGCAGTAATAATTATGCTCCGATCAGGAAAAAGGGTAACAAGCCCCCTTCGAAAACAACGATCTAAAGCAACACAAGGAGAAGCGTCAACATATCCTGACGATGGAAGAAAAGAAAGGAATAAGGTTTGAAAAAGTGACCTATAATGTCATGAATCATCTAAAAGGCATCCCCGCTTGATTAAGCACGTACAACACATTGCGATTATTAGAAGATTGTAGACAAACTCTGATCCAAGCCCCATCCGATAACAACATCAGAAAATCGCTACTCGTCGAAATGGAAAATACAAGTGACTGTATGCCTGTTATTACGTTCTCCAATGATGATCTGACTTGCGATAGAGAGCATAACAGACCATTAATGATTGTGGGTCATATCCACGATAAGCAAGTCAAGTGAATAATGTTTGATAATGGGTCTGCAATAAATATGCTATCGCTAACGGTGTTAAATGAGCTCAGATATCACAGCTCTCATTTACGCCCTAGTGGAATGATGATACATGGCTTTAATCAAGACGGACAACAGGCACTGGGAAAAATTACACTGACATTGGAAATAGGAGAATTAACCATAAACATTGTTTTTCACATCATCAATGCAGCAACGATGTATAATCTCCTCTTAGGAAGACCATGGATGCATCAATATGGTATTGCACCGTCCACACTGCACCAATGTTTAAAATACTACAGGGATGGGATTCAGTATAAAGTGATGGCCGATGCGAGACCATATACAGAGGCAGAATCCTTCTTCGCTGATGTAAGTTACTATAACAAATTCGCAGTTGAAAATAAAAAGAAAGATGATAAGAATAAGGCAATAAAAAATAGTCAGATAGAGGCAATAGAAAATAAAGTTGTAAGAATAGAGTTGTCTGGGAAAGTGAACACGAAAAAGAAAATTTACTTTGTGCCAAAACACTTGAGACAACCAGGACAGCCTCCATTAATACTATTGTCGCCTGAGCAATTGGAAATTCTGCAGTCAAACTATACAATGTTATTGTCATACGCTGAAAGGAACAAGCAATTCTCGTCTATGCCTAGAAGATTTCATGTCAAGTCCAGCTTGAAAAATCTTGAGCCTATTGAGTTTTTTGCCCTGTTAGAGGTAAAGACAGAAGAAAAGACTAACAATAAAGTGAATTGTGAAAGATTGGCATCAGAAGATTTAGAAAGATATAACCCTGTTAGTAGAAAGATTATGCAGAGCATGGGCTTCGACTGCGAAGAACCGACTGGATTAAACAATGGTAGAGGTATCCAGATCCTGATTGGAGTGAACGAAGAAACACGAGAAAATTTCACAGATTAGGAGCATCATCCTCCCAGGCACAAGTAAATGTCGGGTCTAGAACCGTTAGTAGTGCAGCAAATTCGACAGTCAGTCAAGAAATAAATTCTGAAGTAGTTAAGTATCAAGAAATAGATCCAAAGCAGATAGAAGATGGGGGGGGGGGGGGGGACTGATTATTGATACTCTACGAGAAATAAATTTGGGAATGGAAGAAGAGCCGCGAAATACATTCATAAATGCCAGTTTTCCTAAACAAGAAGTTGATCAATATATTAATCTCTTAAGAGAAAATAAAGATGCATTTGGTTGGATGTGTGCAGAAATGTCGGGTCTAGAACCGTCAGTAGTGATGCATGACTAAACATTTCCAAAGATAAGAAGCCGATTAAACAAGCCTAGAGACGATTCCATCCTGATCTAATTCCTCTTATAGAAGAAGAAGTAAAAAAATTGATCAAAGTCGGTTTCATCAAAGAAGTCAAATATCCTAAATGGATATCAAATATTGTCCCGGTTAAAAAGAAAAGTGGAAAAATTAGGGTATGTGTCGACTTCAGAGATCTAAATGAGGCTTGTCTAAAAAGACGATTTCCCATTATTATTTGATAGTATGACAAAGTACACTGTCTTATCTTTCATGGATGGGTATGCTGGATACGATCAGATACGGATGGTGCCCGAAGACGAAGAATGTAACATCCCGGATTTTTGCCAATCTGGAATTAGACGTCCTTAGGCAATGGGTCGCTCCTGACACCTTATTAACTTGTCAGAACTCAATCACATAGTCTAAAATCGTTTCTTAACCCATTTCCTTTACAAACCTCACTTTCACTACCTTATCCTTCACAAAGTACCTAAGTACTTTTACATTAGACACTAATCTTAAGGTTTAGGTGATGAAGAATAATACTTAAACTATAAATTGCTGTAATTAGTAAACACAGAAATAAAATGGGCTTTTTACCAATACCCTTATGGAATTTCACAAAACGAATAGGTTATTTAGAACATCCGCCTCTCCTGCCCTAGGATTTCCTTCTGTTGTAATTAGGGCGTGCTTTAGTAAGTATTGATAACTTGAATCACTGCATGTGCCAACTACAAAGGCCCAAGTACCACCTTAGATAGAAATCTTACAGGACTAAATCCTTTAGAAATTTAACAAAGTTAACAAAGTGTTAAACTAGATTAGTCATGAAATTCGCTTGATCCACTTTAAATACGATCTGCAAGACCCAAAACTTATAGAATCATTGACGCTAAGTTACCCTAAAATCTCGAATCAATCTCATTACCCGGCTACTCTCGGGAGCATCTCGAAACTCCGTATCAGGTCTGGACTGCACATCGGGAGTCCGAATAATACGAAGTTAAGGACTTAGGACCGCCTCGTTGGGCTTAACAACTATCTCAGAAATCAAATCCAGATAGTGTCACACGGCTGTTCGCTTGAGTCCGGAGCAAGGAGTGTGAAAATACTTGATTTTCTTTAAAAATAAATATCTCAGATAGTAATCTGAGACTTGTTACTTGCGGTCAATTTGTAAGCAACTAGACCGTCAGAATCTGACCCAAATACACCCTCAAATTAGGAAAAATTTCATGAACATATCCATGTACTTGGAATTTCAGATCGAGACCCGCTGACCGTTGAATTGAAACTGGTCCGCCACGCGTGATCTGGGAATCCGACTGAAACGAAAACTTAACTCCATCAAGATCCAAGGTTGGTGAGCTTAAGTCTGACCTTTGGCTCAAGGAGGCCTGCCAGAAGTGCTCCGTTGAGCTGGAAAAGGCTCGCTTTGGTTATAACCTAAGTATACCTTGACCGTAAGTCTATTTTAGAGTGTTTTTAGGCTATATAAGGACCTTAGAACCCTCTCTCTTATAGCCATACGAATTTGAAAGAAAACCCTAGGAGAGAAGAGAGAAAAGAGAGAGAAAGTGTGAGAGAAGTGGGAGAAACTCCCTACTACTATCCCCTGCCGCTACACAAGCTGCACCACCCCATTCTCATCGCTTTTCCGGCGATTCTGACTTCCTTTCTAGGTAAGAAACCCTAACCCTAATCTGTTTTGAAGTTGTAAAGGTTGTAGGTTATGAAATAGCTAACCGATTTTATTCTATAGGTTACCAAACTGCCGAATACGGAAGCTTAGCAAACCTATCGTATTCGTTACGATTCTATGGTAAAAGGTGAGGACTTTAGGTGTATAGGTTACGGTTTTCAGTGCTTTCAATGTCAGATAATGATAGATTCATGATCTGTATGCAATTGCACATGTACAAAGTGTTGTCTGTATTTCATTTCAATTAAAGACGAAGAATATGGAATTTTACATATTCTAGGTATTCATAGAAAATACCGTATATGTATAAATTTTGGAAATATATTTTCCATGATTATTTGTTGTATGAATATAATATATATGGATAAAATACTTAGTTGGCGAAAGGACTCGCCCTAATACATGATTTTCTAATATACACTATGTATGTAGAAATAGTATATTCTAGAAAGTACCGTATACGTATAAATTTTGGAGATGTGTTTGCCATGATTATTTTCTGTATGAACATATTATATATGCTTAAAATACTTGCTTGGCGAAAGGACTCACCCTAATACATGTTTTGCTAATGTACACTATGTATGTAGAAATAGTGTATTTAAGTGTTTGTGAAAATGCTTGTCAGAGTTAGTGTTTGGATGATGGTGCTTTAGGTAGGTGTTGAGATGGGATTCTCAACTACCTTAGAGACGTGTATGATTTCCTCCATGTTGGTTGTTTAACGTAACCGCTTACTTATGAAATATATGTGTTTATATTTCCTATTTATATGGTGCTTTATAACATGCTTTATAAACATGCTTTATGACATGCTTGTTAACTTGCTTGAATTATCTTGTTTAATATGCTTTACTCTACATACTCTAAATAAGGATTGATTGAGTTTGGGACTATGCTTATAGTCCAGACAATCGGTACCAGACTTGAGATCATGGTTGAGATTCATTTCGGCACGTAAGATGTGTTTGACGAACCCGAGTCATACTTCAGTTGGCGACAGTGGTTAGGCCACGCGAAGTGCTTATACACTTCATGTCGTTCAGTTGATCGTGCACTCGAGCTAGTCAGGCTCGTCAAGTAACCCGATATGTCTAATGTATGTTCACCATGTTTGGACGTTACTGCTTGAACCTAGGGTACCAAACTTACCAGTAAAATCCTGTTAACCATGGTACCTCGATCCGCTAAGACTCATGAGTCGAGCATGGTAGTATGGGACACCGTGGTCGAGCTGTCGGCCTACGCTGGGGCCACGTGCCTCCCCGTAGTGACCAGTGAGCAACCAGACTCGTGATCCGATTATGGTGGTATGGGACACTATATTCGAGCTGTCGGCCTACTCTGATTGGTGACGAGCCCTTTGTAGTGACCTCGAGCATACTCTGAATTTGCGGTAAGGCAACGAGTTTTGTCGCGGTGTATAAAGTATGAAATAGGCCTGTATCAATTTAGTGATGAACCGTTAAAAAGGTGATGGGGGAGTGGTGTAACCATTGTGTGTAACAGCCTTGGCAGCTTTTGCAGCGACCTAGAAACACACCATCGTATGAGAGTAACTAGGATTGACAACCCTAGAATGGATCATGTTTGGGAATGATACAAGGGAGGTACCTTAGTTTCCCAATACTGCTGTATGAAAAGGACTAATAATAACTCGGTAAGCACGCTCATAACATAACACTGCATGTGCCTGGAAGATGTGGAGCACTGATGGATGAACGCATGCCACAGACGTAAGATGGTGTCGCATGAGGATGGTTTGGCAAGGGCATTCATCATGACCGCATTCATACTTGCATTAATAAGAGTAGTTAGGAGTGTTTGACTTTACTGCTTGACTGTTTTGATAACATCTTAACCTATGTCTTACTGTTCCACTGAGTTCATCACTAACTCCCACGTTACGGGACGGTGTTGTACACACCAACCAAACTTGTTTGAGTTTTAGGTGATGGCGATGTTGCGAAGCGGAGCCGGACTTTTATGAGAATGAGGAGGATTTCTCCTTTTATGCAGTTTCAGGCGGCTTCATGTGAGCCGTGTCTTGATCAACGGGATTACAGAGATGTCTAGATGACACTACACCTTTAGTACATTTTGAAATTGTACTTGTAATTTATTAACCTGGTAACCTTATCACACTCTGGAGACTCACCACAATTTATATATTTTATCTATCTATCACAGTCTTCCGCTTGCAAATTTAATTGTCTCTGGAGTATGATATGCTGTTTTGGCTTAATCTCACTTATGTTCACTACTCTAATACAGACAACATTCAATCATCATTCATTTTGTTGCATAAGTGATGCGTTGGAACTCGGGAGTTGAGTTTATGCTCGACCCTCGATTTTCAGGGCGTTACAAAGAAGCAACTGCATTTAGGACTTCTCTCAGAATTTACTATTATAAGGTTATGTCATTTGGTCTTAAGAATGCTGGTGTGACGTATTAGAGAGCAATGCAGAATATATTTCAAGATATGATGCATAAGCATGTAGAATGCTATGTGGATGATTTGGTAGTCAGATCGAATGATCATGAAGAACATCGTGAACATCTGTCCTCAGTATTTTGTCAGCTCAGAAAGAAACAACTAAAAATGAATCCGAAAAAATGTACCTTCGGTGTCTCGTTAGTAAAATTCCTTAGTTTTATCATCAGGCATAGAGGAATTGAAATTGATCTAAAGAAGATTAGAGCTATTCAGGACATGCCGCCATCGAAAATGTTGAAAGAATTAAAAAAACTTACAAGAAAAGCTAGCATATATCCGACACTTCATCTCTAATATGGCTGGAAGATGTCAGCCATTTGCTCATTTAATGAAGAAAGGAACATAGTTTATATGGGACCAGTCGTATCAAAATGCATTCGACTCTATTAAAGAGTTGTTGAAGCAGCCTCCAGTATTAGCAGCTCTCGTGAAAGGCAAACCTCTCATCATATATATCTCTGTAGCTGAAATTTCTCTGGGTGCTTTGTTAGCACAAGTAAATGAGCAAGGGAAGGAAATCACGCTCTATTATTTGAGCCAGACTTTGATAGGTGCATAATGCAATTATTCACCTATTAAGAAAGTATGCCTGGCATTAATATTCGCAGTACAGAAACTGAGGCATTACTGTCTTTCTCATGATATAATCCTGATCTCTTGAGTTGATCCAATAAAATTCTTAATGACGAGGCCGATGTTTTCAGGAAGATTAGGTAAGTGGATGTTGTTACTCTCGAAATATACGATCTCTTATGAGCCAGTAAAAGCAATGAAAAGGCAAGCGATGACAAACTTTTTAGCAGCTCACCCTGTATTAGACATCGAAATAATCATTGATGATTTTCCGGATGAACAAGTAATGATTATTGAATTGCCTAATTCGTGGCAAATGTATTTTGATGGCACCTCGCAAACTTCAGAAACAAGTGCTGGAGTGATATTTATTAGCCCCCAAGGAGATCTGCTTCCATATTCCTTTATGTCGGGTACATCATGTACCAATAATGAGGCCGAGTATAAAGCCCTCATTATAGGAATGGAAATGTAACACCCCACATTTTCGGTACCCAGGTGTTACCATGAAAACCTAGGATAGTATAAACATGAACTTAACTTAATTGATTGATTCTGGCCTAAATCAAGATAATATGAGTAACCTTCACACATTCATCGAGTCGTCCAACTATTCATCAATACTTGGACGAGTCATTGAAACCTTGAACATATAAATAAGTGTTCAGGTATACACGTGTAGTAACAATACATAAAGGGTATAATAGCGCCAATGATGTTATTAGGAGTTTTCAACAGATAAAATGGTTGGGCCTGAACACACCAATGATCCTTAGGACCCTTTTGACCATTGACATTTAAATTTAGGATGATCTGACATTCAAATCAGTAAAAATCCATGATTGGACGCTCCAATCGCGACGTATGGCCCACCGGAGCTCCAGACCTGCTTGGCCCTTAGTCAGAGGCCCTAATTAGAACCTTCAAAGAGAATGAACGATGTGGATTTCACGAATTCATCATGATGGGTCCCACACTAGTGTGCATATGCACTATGGTCAGTGCACTTGTAGTCAAATGATTGTTGACTTGAGGTGTTCCGAAGAAAGGAGGATTCCTCCTCCTGCTCGCGAGATTTGAACAGAAGTCGTCCTCTGTGACGGCGGTGGCCCACCATCATGCCACTCTACATAGATCTAAACCGTCCATTTGATAGAGCTTGCACAGATGACCAAAACCATGCCTCTCACTTGAAGCCATGCATACTCACATGCACACAAGCGTGGACCCAAGCGGAGGAGAGACACGTGCGATTCGTTCCAAGGGTGGGATTTTTCTCATTGCCATGCTGGAGATTCGCGTGCGTCCTCTCCTCTTAATCTCGACCCTTCATCCAACGTGAATCCCCGCCTTTCTTCCAGCACCGAAAAAGGAGGGATAGACTCTCGTCGGAAAGAAAGGTTACGGGGAGTTTTCCTATTCGGGAGAGCATGCTAGCTCGATCCAGACCTCACGTCTGAACACCTCAACACCATCTTGACTGCTCGAGCTAGGACAGCTCCAAAACGAGCCGTTAGGACAATTTCCTCCTCTAGAAACTCTCCCTCCACGCGAGAAGAAAGTCGCGGCGGAATATCTTGCGAGTCATTACACTCGGGGGAAATGGGGCAGGGAAAGTAGACCCCACACTGATCAATGGTCCCATCCAGTCTGTCCAAACGGTGTTGTAACGACCCGTAAATTTCCGTATGTTGGCTCGAGTACCACCTCGACCAGAAATCAATTAGGATTAAATCCTTTAGAAATTTAACAAAGTTAACTAAGTACTAAACTCAATTAGCCATGAAATCTGTTGGGATCGCTTTAAATACGATCTGCAAGACCCAAAACTTGCAAAACAAGTGACTCTAGTTTACCCTAAAGTTTAGAGCCAAACTCATTACCCGGCTGCTCTCGGGAATGAAACGAAACTTAGTATTAGGTCTAGACCGCTCATCGGAAGTCCGATTAACACGAAGTTAAGGAACTAGGACCGCCTCACTGGACTTGACAATCATCTCAAAAATCAGGTCCATCCGATGTCCCACGGCCATTCGTTTCGATCCGGAGCGAGGGTGTGTGAAAAACACCATTCCCATCCCAAAATAAATATCGGAATAGTGATCGGCACCTTTCGCTTGCTCGTCAAGATATTAACAACTCGACCGTCGAGATCCGACCAAATTACACCCTCGGATTAAGAAAAATTTCAGGAACATTTACATGTACTTGGAATTTCTGATCATGGCCCACTGACCATCGAACTGAAAGTGGTCCGCCACGTGCGATCTGAGAATCCGATCGAGTCGAAAACGTAATCCCACATAGATCCATAGGTGGTGAGCTTAAGTCTGACGTTTGGCTCAAGGAGGAGCTACCAGAACCTCTCTTTTGAGTGGAAAAGTGACGAATATCCTATATTAGCAGTAACCCTTGAACCCGAGTCTATTTTGGGAATGTTTTTGGCTATAAAAGGAGCTTAAAACAGCCTCTCTCACAGCCATACGAATTTGGGATAAAACCCTAGAGAGAGAGAGAGAAAAGAGAGAGAAGAGCTTGGAATTTGTGGGTGATCTTCCTCCTACTGCTTTCGGTTGTCGCACGGCCTACACCGCTCCTTTCCAGTGTTTTTCTCGGCGGTATCCATTCCGTTTGAAGGTAAGAAACCCTAACCCTAGGTCTGATTTGATGTAAGTTCGTTGTAGGTTATGTAAAGGCTAACCGATTCCGCTCTTTAGGCTAGAAAACTCCCGTATACGGAAGCTCAACGACCCTTGCTGATTCGTTGTGATTCCAAGGGCAAAGGTGAGGACTTTAAGTGTATAAGTTGCGGTTTTCAACGCTTTCAATTGGAATTTCACATACTTTAGGTATCCGTATAAAATATCGTATACGTATTTTTTTTGGAAATGTGTTTGACATGTTTAATTGTCATATGGACATATGATGTATGGATAAAATACTCATTTAGCGAAAGGGTTCGCCTAAATACATGTTTACTAATATACACCATGTATGTAGAAATACGGTATTGTAAGAAGTACCGTATACATGTATATTTTTACGACGTGTTTGTCATAATTAATTGTTGTATAAATATATTAAGTGCGTATAAATTAATTTTTACGACTTGAATCGCCGTATTATAAGTTCCCTTGTAAACACTATGTATGTTGAAATTGGGTATACTAGAAAATACCTTATACGTATAAAATTTGCTGATGTAATTGTTAGGATTATTTGCTGTATGAATATGATGTATATGTATAAAATACTAGTTTGGTAAAGGGACAACCTTAGTGCACTTTCCTCTAACATACGTCATGTATGTTGAAATAGAGCATTCCAAGTGTTGGTGAAATTGCTTGTGAGTGTAAGTGCTTAAGTGTTAGAACCTTAGGTAGGTGCTGAGATGGGATTCTCAGCTACCTTAGAGTCACATATGTTATTCTCCATGTGGTTATTCACTTTAACCACTCACCTATGAAATATATGTATTTGTATCCCTATTTGCATAATGCTTTATAACATGCTTTTGAACATGCTTTTGAACATGCTTTATAACACTATATTCGCGCTGTCAGCTTACATTGATAAGGTGATGGGGGAGTGGTGCAACCTTTGTGTGTAACAGCCCTGGCAGCCCTTTGTAGTGACCGCGAGCATATTCTGAAGTCGCAGTGCGCCTTAGGGTTCGCCGTGATATATAGAGTATGAACTGGGCTGTTTATGTATAGTGATGAATCGTTTAAGGGGTGATGGGGAGTGGTGCAACCTTTGTGCGTAATGTACCACAGCGACCTCTGCGGTGACCTAGAAAATACACCATCGTCTGATATTAACTAGGACTGACGACCCTAGAATGGATCATGTTTGAGAATGATACAAGAGAGGTACCTTAGTTTTCCAATCCTGCTGTTTGAAATGGATTAATTAAAAACTCGGTAATCATGCTCATCATGCATCGCATGTGCCTGGAAGATGTGGAGCACTGTGGGATGTAAGCATGTCGCGAACGTGAGATGGTGTCGCATGAGGGAGTATGTCAGTGAGGGCATCCATCATACCTGCATTCATACTTGCATTAATCAGAGTAATTAGGAGTGTTTGATTTACTGCTTTATCATTACTGCTTGACTGTATTGATAACATGATAACTTATGCCTTATTGTTCCACTGAGTTAGCTACTCACTCCCACGTTACGGGACGGTGTTGCGCACACCAACCGGACTGTCTCGGTTTAGAAGCGATCCGACGACTCTGGAGGCGGAGCCTGATTATGACGAGGACCAGGAGGAGTTCTCGTATATGCAGTTCTCTGGTGGCTTCGACTAGGTTGCCAGGATCGACGGGTTCTATAGGGATTGTACCTAGTTTATTTTTGACATTTTGATTATAAACAGAAATGTATATGGAGACTCAGATGGATTCATACTCTGGAGAATGAAACGTTTATTTTGTTTCTTTACATACATATATATATATATAGTTCAGTCTTCCGCTTGCTTTTATACAATTGATCTGGAGTATGAATTACTGTTTTGGTATAATCTCATTCATGTTTATTGCTCTAACACAGACAACATTCAAACATCATTAAATATGTTGCATAAGTGATGCGTTGGAACTTGGGAGTTGAGTTACACTCGACCCCCGATTTTCAGGGCGTTACAAGTTGATATCAGAGCATGATTTTGATTAAAACCGGACCTGAGTTATGTTCCCACTACGTACGCTGAGGTGTTACAACCTAGGAGGGTGCGCAAAAATTTAGAAACAGTCTTAGGGTCTCCCGATTTCACCGTTCGGCGAAATGCATTAAAAACGAACGCGTTGATCGAGTCTGTACTCGATCTTGACCGCACATACGGACTCTAAATCACTCCTAGACCGTCTATTGACGTGTCCAGGTCACTATCCACCCAAAATCAGTCTTCAAAAATCAGGAAAAATCAGATTAGTTCAGAAATTTTTCGAAACTAACCGTTCTGGAGCTGAACTGAGTTTGGGGGCCCCCCAAGTTAATCCATCAAGGGTCCAGATTGAACCAGGGTGCATTTGGCACCCTGGGCATGTGGGAAACAGGGCCCCACCGCGGCGGCGCGGTTCCGGCCAAGTCCGACCGCGGCGGCGCCGCGGCTCGGGCGGCGGACCGCGGTCCGGTCGATTTTCTGGGGTGGGTCCAAGGCTGAGGTTGGTCGGCCCACCCTCCTACACCCCATGGCATGTGCGAAATTCCCATAAGTTTAGGATTTAAGGGGCTGGAGCACCCTTCTTCCTCATTTCACCCATTTTCAAACACCTCCAAACCCATTTTCGATTTTTCTCTAAACCCATCCCTCCAAACCTTGCAATCTTCCATTTTCTTCTATAACCCACACACCCCAACCTCCCACAACAGCCCTAGCCTCCTCCTTTCCCCATTTTCTCAAGTTGGAGCTCTCATACCCCTCATTGGAGCTCAAAATCGGGTAATCTCCTAACCCATTCCACTTTCTTCTTGTTTCTCCTTTATTTCCTACCTCTAGTGCCCCTTCCACACCTATTGGATTGTTGCTTATGGTGGATCAAAGAGATCAGCCCCTTTTCCTCCATTTTGGCAATTTTTCATGGCCCTCTTTGGTGTGGTGGCGACTATTTTCTCCATTTCCTCCATCTTATCTTTCATGGGAAAGAGGAAAACCGCGGCCGATAACGCCGGCCCAAGTAGGCCAGCCCATTCCCGAAGAAGATCCGACATTGGGGCCGGCACTAGCACTGTTCGGGAGTTTAGGTTGAAGCGAGACCTGGATCCTGACCATCCCGCCAGAAATGCTTATCCGATAGGCATCGAATACGGGCGCTTCGCGGGCCGTAAGGTTGTGTTTGAAGCTCATGTGGATGAAAGAATGTTTGGCCTACACCCGATGATGGACCACTTGGTGGATATCGGATGGAATTCTATATTTGAAGGCGAGTCTCCCGCATGTGAGAACACGGTTCGCGCTTTCTACGCTCACATCGTGGACTCATCAGTAGAGCCTCTTCAGTTTACTGTCTCTGTGAGGGGCATAAGGCGTACAATCACTGTTGATGAGGTGGTTTGAATCACGAAGATCCCGCTTGGTCAAGTGCAACCTAGTGATGACTTCTCTAGAAGTGAGCGGGAAAGGGATCATCGCACGCGATATCTCTGTGGTCGCCGGGTTACTTGG
Organism: Magnolia changhungtana; assembly: GCA_030180095.1. Taxonomy (NCBI): domain Eukaryota; kingdom Viridiplantae; phylum Streptophyta; class Magnoliopsida; order Magnoliales; family Magnoliaceae; genus Magnolia; species Magnolia changhungtana. Next base: position 2,407,993 of record JASAUF010000231.1, on the reverse strand, counting down.
AAGCGAGGAAATTGTATTGCGGCGACAAAGATGGCCGAAGACTTTCGTTTACTCCATCACATTTTCACATACAATGTATACCCACGGTGGGGTAACCGTACGGAGTGTACTCGGGTGATGGTGGACTTTCTGTACAAGATGGGACGCGGGGACAACATATGCCTACCCACATTCATCCTATCCCAGATAGTTCAGGTTGTTCGTTCTGCCAGGAATGATCTTTCGCTCCCATTTGGCCGTCTGATCTGCAGGATGGCTCGTGATGTCGGCTATAGACTTAACATGGAAGACCTTGCACCAGTCCGAGTCATAAGTGAGGCGACATTCAAGAATATGAAGATCGGCCCTCGACAGCGGCAAGCACGACTCGACGAGTCTGGAGATGAGTCGGATAGCGCCGGTGAGGAGAGTGTTGACCTCCAGGCTGAGAGTGATGAGGAGCGCGGTGATGACATACAGGAAGAAGAACCTGAGGCTCAGGACACTGAGGAGAGTTCACCTCCTGCGGCTCAAGAACAGGGTGTGAATCGGGATGCTTTTGATGCACGTTTGGCCCGTCTCAAGGAGGGTCAAGCCGCCCTGCAGCAAGAGGTTGGACAAGTTCGAGCTGAGCTTGGTGAGACCCGAGCCAAGCTTGAAGAGACCGAAGCCTACATGAAGAGGAGCTTTAAGAAGGTGTCTCGTACGTTGAAGGCCATTCTGTGCTGTGTGCAGGACAAGAACGCTCCTCCTCCACCGCCTGTTTCGGATGCTTAGTCATCCACATTGTTGTGGTTGTTGTTTGTTTTTAGTTGCCGCGATAGGCGGTTTATGTTTTCATGTAGTTGATGTAATAGATAGTAGCGTGTTCTAAGTGTTTAATGTTGTGGATGTATTGGCTATCATGTGATTTTCGTCATGATTCATGTAACTCTGTATTCCATGTATTATGACAAATTTTGGGTAAATGAAAGGCATGTAGCCCCTTTTGTTTTGATGATGTGTGGAATGCTTAAAGTGCTTTATGATGTGTGTTATGCTGTATCTCACAAATGTTGTACCCTATGTTGTATAGGGCATGCCGCGACAGTATACGCGGAGCACGGCACATCTCTGTCTGACTGGCTCTATGGACCAGACTCCTTCTGGTAGTAGCGGTCCTGTGGACCGTGGGTTAGGTTCTGATCAGCCTCCTGCTGGTCCTGCCGGTGGATTGCCACCTTACACGCCCCGGTCGGAGCGTGCTCGGCTCGCCGTCTTCTTCTCGGCACATGACTCCCAGGCTGCTCCGCCGACTGATAGGTTTGAGCAGCTGATGTTGATGATGCATCAGCAGCAGATGCAGCAGCAGCAGCAACACCAGCAGCTTATGGCCACTATCGTTGAGGCCTTGTCCCATGGTGGTAGTGCGACTCCACCTACGACATCTGCTTGTCCTGCCGGGCACTCGGAGCCTCCTGCTCAGTGTGAGGATGTGCCTCTTCCCTCACCCGTGGTGCCTCCTACTGGAGATGTCAGTACCCGCGGTTTACTCGAGCGATTTCAGCGCTTGAGGCCTCCTTCATTCATGGGCACTCATAGACCCGAGGAGGCAGAGTTTTGGCTTGACCGCATCTCTAAGATGCTTCAGATGCTGCATTGTTCAGAGGTAGAGCAGGTTGAGCTAGCCGCTTTCATGTTTGAGAGAGAGGTCAGTTTATGGTGGGATAGCGTGCTGCGGTCTGTCGCAGCAGATCACGTGTGGACTTGGGAGGCTTTCGAGTTCCGGTTCCACGAGAAATACTACCCGCAGACTTATCGACATGAGCGGGAGGATGAGTTCCTACGCCTCAGGCAGGGAGGCATGACGATTACGGAGTACGAGCACCGCTTCACAGAGTTGGGCCGCTTTGTCCCGACTATACTGGTGGATGAGCAGATGCGGATGCGTCGTTTTTCCTTGGGTTTGCGACCGGAGATACGGTCGAAGATATGCTGCCTCAGTATACCTACCTATGCAGCACTGGTTCACATGTCTATGACGGCAGAGCAGGATGTGGACCGGTTGGCCCGATCTCGTGGTGCTATGGTTGCGAGGCCACGACAGGAGATACAGAGCAGGCCTATCCTAGGCAAGAGGCCTCGTGTTGACTCGCCTCCCAGGATCGCAGCGCCAGTGGCTCCGGTGAGGCGCCCTATTGTGACCTGCACGTACTGTGGGAAGCAGGGTCATCTTATTGGGAGTTGTTTCGCGCGGATGAAGGATAGTGGTTTCTCTCCGCCACAGATGTTGGGTCGTTCTCGCCCGCAGGCCTTATCGACTACACCTTTACAGACTGTACCTGCACATCCTTCCTTTCAACCTCCTGCATCACGGTTCAGGCCGCCGCAACGGCCCTTGGCCCCTCAGCCGAACCGTCAGCAGCAGGCGCGGGTTCATACGCATGTGGCTGAGGCACCTGAGATGTCACTTGCGGCCCCGACAGCTTTTGAGGGTACGGCTTATATCCATGGTACTCCTGTTTCTTTATTGGTAGACACTGGGTCCACTACTTCTATTATTTCTTGTGGGGCGGTTAAACGTCTATCTTTGCCTACGATTCCCACAAAGGGAATGAGACTCACTACGGCTACTGGGACCTGTTCTGATGTCACACGGTTATGCGAGGGTTGTCCGATAGTTTTGGGTAGCAGCACAGTGCTCGTCGACCTCATTGTTGCTCCACTATGGCACTACGACGTTATCCTTGGTATGGATTGGCTCGCCAAGATGAGGGCGGAGGTAGATTGCGATACTCGGATCGTGACTGCCTATGGACCTGATGGCACAGCTTTCATGTTTCCAGTACAGGTCAGTTGGCCCTGCCGTGTTGATTGTTACGCTGCTTTACTTGTGCCGATTGATGGTCCGACAGTAGAGGGTACGCCGGTGGTTCGAGAATTTGCAGGCGTGTTTGAGACTATTCCTGGTTTACCTCCTCGACGCGAGATCGATTTTACAATCGATCTTACGCCGGGTGCGACACCCATCTCACTGCCGACTTATCGTATGCCTCCATGTGAGATGGAGGAGCTGCGGAAACAAATTGATGATCTGGTAGACAAGGGTTTTATACGACCTAGTGTGTCTCCTTGGGGAGCACCTGTGCTATTTGTGAAGAAGAAGGACGGGTCGCTACGGTTATGTATTGACTACCGTAGGTTGAACCAGGTCACAGTGAAGAACAAGTATCCTTTGCCCAGGATAGATGATCTGTTCGATCAGTTGAGGGGGGCGAAGTATTTCTCAAAGATTGATCTTCAGTCGGGGTACCACCAGTTACGCGTGAGAGAGGAGGACGTGCAGAAGACAGCCTTCAGGACGTGCTTCGGGCACTATGAGTTCCTGGTGATGTCGTTCGGCCTTCGAACGCACCAGGCCGTGTTCATGGATCTGATGAACCGGGTATTTCGGCCTTTCCTGTACCGATTCGTCATCGTCTTTATTGATGACATCTTGATATACTCTAGGAGTCGGGAGGAGCACGAGGAGCACTTGAGAGCGGTGTTGGATACACTGAAGAAGAACCAGTTGTTCGCACAATATAAGAAGTGTGACTTCTGGCAGGAGGAAGTCAAGTTCCTAGGACATGTAGTGTCCAAGGATGGAATAGCAGTGGACCTTGCTAAGGTAGCTGCAGTTCAGGATTGGCAGCAGCCTGAGTCGGTTACTGAGGTGAGGAGTTTCCTTGGTCCATTTGGGTATTACTGACGCTTCATTCGGGATTTCGGGATTTCTCGAAGATTGCCAGGCCATTGTCTCAGTTGACTCGGAAGGACCTGAAGTTCGCCTGGAATGAGAAGGCAGAAGCAGCTTTCAAGGAGCTGAAGGACAAGTTGACGTCCGCCCCTGTGCTAGTATTGCCAGAGCAAGGGGAGAAATACACGATATATACTAACGCGTCTCGCGTTGGTTTAGGTTGTGTCCTGATGCAGAAGGACAGGGTGATTTCGTATGCCTCGAGACAATTAAGGAAGCACGAGGAGAATTACCCTACACACGACCTAGAGTTGGCAGCATCATCTTTGCATTGAAGCTCTGGAGACATTACCTCTACGGAGAGGAGTTCGAGCTTTTCTGCGACCACAAGAGCCTTAAGTACATATTCACACAGCGAGACTTGAATATGAGACAACGTCGATGGATGGAGACCTTGAAGGACTTCAAGTTCGAGGTTTCCTACCATCTTGGCAAGGCGAACCTTGTGGCAGACGCGTTGAGCCGCAAGAAGGCAATTGCATTTGCGGCACCACTGATGATAGCTGAGTGGGACATGGTGGAGTTCGTACGGGACTTCGAGCAGAGACTCATTGTCGAGGAGCCATATGAGTGTGTTGCGCATGTTCGGGTGCGGCCAATTGTTGACGACAGGATTGTTGACGCCCAGGAGGGCGATATACGGCTGTCTGAGCTTCGAGAGCAAGCTAGCGACGCCGAGGGCTCCGAGTGGAGAGTTGGTTCTGATGGGGGTCTACGATTCCGTGGCCGCCTATGCGTTCCTGATGTGCCTGACTTGAGACACGAGCTTCTCGAGTCTGCCCATAACTCGAAGCTTGCGATGCATCCTGGTAGCACGAAGATGTACCAGGATTTGAGACAGACGTATTGGTGGGATAATATGAAGGCCCACATCGCTGAGTATGTGTCTCGATGTCTGAAATGCCAGCAGGTCAAGGCAGAACATCGCCGACCTCCTGGACTGCTTCAGCCCATGCCTATAGCAGAGTGGAAGTGGGACTTCATCTCCATGGATTTCATATCCGGGCTGCCGAAGACGAGGAAGGGACACGATTCCATTTAGGTGATTGTGGACCGGTTGACCAAATCGGCCCATTTCCTCCCTATTAGAGTTACAAACTCTGCAGACGAGCTGGCTAGATTGTACATCAGAGAGATCGTCCGTCTACACGGGGTTCCATTAGAGATCGTGTCGGACAGAGACACGCGGTTCACATCCATCTTCTGGACTCGTATCCAGGAGGCGATGGGTGTGAAGTTGAAGTTCAGTACGGCGTTTCATCCTCAGACTGATGGGCAGACAGAGCGGGTGAATCAGATTCTGGAGGATATGTTGCGAGCATGTGTGTTGGACTTCAAGGACAGCTGGGATGACTGTCTTCCGTACGCAGAGTTCGCCTACAACAACAGCTTCCAGGCGACTATTGGCATGGCGCCATATGAGGCTCTATATGGTCGTCCTTGTAGAGCACCGCATTGTTGGGCCGAGGTTGGCGAGCGTAGTCTGATTGGCCCGGAGTTGGTACAGGTGACTTCAGAGAAGGTCGACATTATCAGGCGTCGATTACTTACAGTAGCCAGAGCGTGCGTAAGAGTTATGCCGATACGAGGCGGCGACCGCTTGAGTTTGAGGTCGGGGATCATGTGTTCCTTCGAGTTTCCCCTATGAAGGGAGTCCTTCTGTTTGGGAAGAAGGGGAAGCTTACACCGAGATTTATCGGTCCATTTCAGATACTGGATCGAGTGGGTGATGTGGCGTATCGTCTCGCTTTGCCCACGCCACTAGCATCTGTACACAACGTATTTCATGTATCTATGCTGAAGAAGTACGTTCCTGATCCTTCGCATATCATCAGATGGGAGCAGGTACAGCTGAGCGAGGATGCTACGTATGAGTTGCGCCCGACACTTATCCTAGACAGGAAGGAGCAGGTACTGCGTAGCAAGGTCATCCCACTTGTGAAGGTACTTTGGACACATCATTCCGAGGAGGAAGCTACTTGGGAGACTGAGGCCGAGGTCAGGAAGAACTACCCTCAGATTCTCGAGGAATATGAAAAGGTATAAATTTCGAGGACGAAATTTTTTGTTTAAGGGGGGTAGATTGTAACGACCCGTAAATTTTCGTACGTTGGCTCGAGTACCACCTCGACCAGAAATCAATTAGGATTAAATCCTTTAGAAATTTAACAAAGTTAACTAAGTACTAAACTCAATTAGCCATGAAATCCGTTGGGATCGCTTTAAATACGATCTGCAAGACCCAAAACTTGCAAAACAAGTGACTCTAGTTTACCCTAAAGTTTAGAGCCAAACTCATTACCCGGCTGCTCTCGGGAATGAAACGAAACTTCGTATTAGGTCTAGACCGCTCATCGGAAGTCCGATTAACACAAAGTTAAGGAACTAGGACCGCCTCACTGGACTTGACAATCATCTCAAAAATCAGGTCCATCCGATGTCCTACGGCCATTCGTTTCGATCTGGAGCGAGGGTGTGTGAAAAACACTATTCCCATCCCAAAATAAATATCAGGAATAGTGATCTGGCACCTTTCGCTTGCGCATCAGTATTAAGCAACCTGACCGTCAGAATCCGACCAAATTACACCCTCGGATTAAGAAAAATTTCAGGAACATTTACATGTACTTGGAATTTCTGATCGTGGCCCACTGACCGTCGAACTGAAAGTGGTCTGCCACATGCGATCTGGGAATCTGATCGAGTCGAAAACGTAATCCCACATAGATCCATAGGTGGTGAGCTTAAGTCTGACGTTTGGCTCAAGGAGGGCTACCAGAACCTCTCTTTTGAGCTGGAAAAGTGACGAATATCCTATATTAGCAGTAACCCTTGAACTCGAGTCTATTTTGGGAATGTTTTTGGCTATAAAAGGAGCTTAGAACAGCCCCTCTCACACCATACGAATTTGGGATAAAACCCTAGAGAGAGAGAGAAAAAAGAGAGAGAAGAGCTTGGAATTTGTGGGTGATCTTCCTCCTACTGCTTTCGGTTGTCGCACGGCCTACACCGCTCCTTTCTAGGTGTTTTCTCGGCGGTATCCATTCCGTTTGAAGGTAAGAAACCCTAACCCTAGGTCTGATTTGATGTAAGTTCGTTGTAGGTTATGTAAAGGCTAACCGATTCCGCTCTTTAGGCTAGAAAACTCCCGTATACGGAAGCTCAACGACCCTTGCTGATTCGTTGTGATTTCAAGGGCAAAGGTGAGGACTTTAAGTGTATAAGTTGCGGTTTTCAACGCTTTCAATTGGAATTTCACATACTTTAGGTATCCGTATAAAATACCGTATACGTATTTTTTTTGGAAATGTGTTTGACATGTTTAATTGTCATATGGACATATGATGTATGGATAAAATACTCATTTGGCGAAAGGGTTCGCCTAAATACATGTTTACTAATATACACCATGTATGTAGAAATACGGTATTGTAAGAAGTACCGTATACGTGTATATTTTTGCGACGTGTTTGTTATGATTAATTGTTGTATAAATATATTAAGTGCGTATAAATTAATTGCTTGGCGAAAAGAATCGCCGTATTACAAGTTCCCTTGTAAACGTTATGTATGTTGAAATTGGGTATACTAGAAAATACCCTATACGTATAAAATTTGCTGATGTAATTGTTAGGATTATTTGCTGTATGAATATGATGTATATGTATAAAATACTAGTTTGGTAAAGGGACAACCTTATGCACTTTCCTCTAACATACGTCATGTATGTTGAAATAGAGCATTCCAAGTGTTGGTGAAATCGCTTGTGAGTGTAAGTGCTTAAGTGTTAGAACCTTAGGTAGGTGCTGAGATGAGATTCTTAGCTACCTTAGAGTCACATATGATATTCTCCATGTGGTTATTCACTCTAACCACTCACCTATGAAATATATGTATTTGTATCCCTATTTGCATAATGCTTTATAACATGCTTTTGAACATGCTTTGTAACTTGTTTATTAACATGCTTCATGATAGGCTTTATAACATGATTGCTAGTGTTCTTGAATTACCATGTTATCATGTTGTATTTCACATGTTATGGTTAGGACTTGATTGAGCTTGGGACTATGTCCATAGTCCGGCATCCCATATCATACTTGAAGTTGTGGTTGGGATTCGTTCCGCCACACATGATGTGTTGGCGAACCCGTGTCGTACTTCGGTTGGCGATAGTGGTTGGCCACACGAGGTGCTTCTGCGCTTCATATCGCCCAACTTGTTGTGCGCTCGAGCTAGCCGAACACGTCAAGTAACCCGTGTGTCTTATGTATGTTCACCATGTTTGGTCGCTAATGTTTGAACCTAGGGTACCAAACTTACCAGTGAAAATCCCGTTAACCATGGTACCTCGATCCGCTAAGACTCATGAGCCGGGCATGGTGGTATGGGACACCGTGGTCGAGCTGTCGGCCTACGCTGGGGCTACGTGCCTCCCCGTAGTGACCAGTGAGCAACTTAACTCGTTAGCCGATTATGGTGGTATGGGATACTATATTCGCGCTGTCGGCCTACATTGATAAGGTGATGGGGGAGTGGTGCAACCTTTGTGCGTAACAGCCCTGGCAGCCCTTTGTAGTGACCGCGAGCATATTCTGAAGTCGCAGTGCGCCTTAGGGTTCGCCGTGATATATAGAGTATGAACTAGGCCTGTTTCTGTATAGTGATGAATCGTTTAAGGGGTGATGGGGGAGTGGTGCAACCTTTGTGCGTAACAACCACAGCGACCTCTCCGCAGAAAGACCTAGAAAATACACCATCGTCTGATATTAACTAGGACTGACGACCCTAGAATGGATCATGTTTGGGAATGATACAAGGGAGGTACCTTAGTTTCCCAATCCTGCTGTTTGAAATGGATTAATTAAAAACTCGGTAATCATGCTCATCATGCATCACATGTGCCTGGAAGATGTGGAGCACTGTGGGATGTAAGCATGCCGCGAACGTGAGATGGTGTCGCATGAGGGAGTATGTCGGTGAGGGCATCCATCATACCTGCATTCATACTTGCATTAATCAGAGTAACTAGGAGTGTTTGATTTACTGCTTTATCATTACTGCTTGACTGTATTGATAACATGATAACTTATGCCTTATTGTTCCACTGAGTTAGCTACTCACTCCCACGTTACGGGACGGTGTTGCGCACACCAACCAGACTCTGTCTCAGGTTTAGGCGATCCGACGACTCTGGAGGCGGAGCCTGATTATGACGAGGACCAGGAGGAGTTCTCGTATATGCAGTTCTCTGGCGGCTTCGACTAGGTTGCCAGGATCGACGGGTTCTACAGGGATTGTACCTAGTTTATTTTTGACATTTTGATTATAAACAGAAATGTATATGGAGACTCAGATGGATTCATACTCTGGAGAATGAAACGTTTATTTTGTTTCTTTACATACATATATATACAGTTTCAGTCTTTCCTTGCTTTTATACAATTGATCTGGAGTATGAATTACTGTTTTGGTATAATCTCATTCATGTTTATTGCTCTAACACAGACAACATTCAAACATCATTAAATATGTTGCATAAGTGATGCGTTGGAACTTGGGAGTTGAGTTACACTCGACCCCCGATTTTCAGGGCGTTACAGGTGTAGATCACCATGATAGGCCTGGGGCAAAGATTTGCCATGAGAGATGACATCATCTTCCCCATCAAACCGAAAAACTCATGGTGATAAGGTAGGCCCCGTTTTCTAATCAAAGAGGCTCATTCAATGGGCCATGATGATAGGAGGTCATCCCGCATGGTGGATCATCCCCATGCACGTGGGGGATGATAGCCACAGCCACCCCACCACGAAGTCGTGCGGCATGAGATAATGATCGTTGGATGTGGGTCTAAAGCTAGCCTTAGGCCTATAAAAGGGGCCCGTCCGTCTCGAGATTCCCACCAAATATCCAGAAAAGGAAAGAAGAAAAAAAGAGGGAGAGAGAGAAAACAGAATAGGGAAGAGGAGAGAAAATCAGTGCTAGCTTCACTGCACCAAGCTATCTGGGTTAGCTCAACTCAGGCTGAATCGGGGCGAGCTCAGTGGCTCTGAGCTCTAGGAAATCCATGAGGGAGAAAGAGATAGAAAGAGAGGAAGAAAGGAGACAAAGGGACGGGAATCAGGTGAGCAAGAGGGAAAAGGGTACAGGCTCTGCACTTGTTGCCCTGTTGCGTCGAGTCGACACAGTCGACCCAAACCAGGCTTACTTAGGGCGAGCTGGCGGCCCTTTGCTAGAAACAAGGAGAGAGAGAGAGAGAGAGAGAGAGAGAGAGAAGGCGTTCGAGGAAGGACCAAGCACCATGCTGCTTAGTGCCGCAGTACACCAACTCGCTGAGTCGACACTCCTGCCCCCTCCTTCGACTCGACATTGGTAGGTGCAACTCAACAACAATCATCCCAACCGAACCATGACATAGCCTAACCCAGTAACTTGTCGAGTTCATGTTGCTGCTAAAGGAGGCTCGACTCGAGCATTGGCAGTAATGCTGCTCGTCCCTGAACTAGGATGACCATCCTAGATTCATGGCTCCAACTGAGTTAGCCCAGCCAACTCTTGGGCCGAATCGGTAGGTGGTGCTCATATGAACCATCTGACAAAAGGCTGGGCCCAGGGCGACCCTGGTCGACACTGTCGGAGGCAACAACAAAGGTCTGATGGGCTAATAGCTCGGGACGAGTCAACTTAGGTTAGTTGGGTTAAGCTCCTCTTAGTCCTGGACCAAGAGATTTGCAGGTCTTAACCATCCATATAATACTAGTCTTACAAGTCAGTGATAACCCTTCATGGGGAATTGATTGAGATCCAAGCCTAATAAACCCTATTCCTCAATTAAAAATAAGTTAGCATGTAACTTAGATATATGATCGTTGGTCTTGCCTTACTCTAAGCTCATGAGAACAAAACTCTCCCTATCAGGCTAAGGACGAGCTTAGCAATAATTAAAAGGCAAAGACACATCAAAGGGTTGGGTTTTCCTTTACCACTGCATTACTTACTTTCATAACCAATAAGCTCCACTAGCAAGGTGATGATTTCTTCCCCTTAAGCTTTCCATTTCCAAATTAGTCTAATGGATAGTTTTTGTTTGAATCACAGTTGTTATCTTATAACTTATGATCACTTACACTAGTTATCAAATCTTAAGGAATGACTTACATTTGAACTACAACTAACGGCTTGTAAACCATGATTACATGCAATAGTTATTAAATCTTGCATGTTAGTTTCCGTTTAAATTCCTTTTAATAGCTTATGCCTTTGAATCATGATCTGTTGTAGTAGTTATGAATTTTATTATCAACATATATCTTGCATGTTGTATCTATACACATTTTCATGCTAATGAATTGCTTGTAAGTCGCTTATGGAATTCAACTCACTACATCTACTAGTGGAAAACTCCACTTATGTATGTGAACCCACACTTAGGATGTAACAGGACGAAATGTGTTAGAAATGGACCCTTGACTTGGAGGTTACCTTGGGTAGTGGAATATTAACGTGGGTTTACCATCCATAGGTTGTTATGCCTACGTGACTTTGGGGATAACCTCTTTACTGTCCTGATTTAATATTGCCCTACATAACATCTTTACCGCTTCGATTTATCGTTTATCTCGTGCAACCTTTTTTATCGCTTCAATTTGGTATTTGTCCTATAATTTGATATTTGCCATGTATGGATTCGACAGTTCATTTCCATATAACCATACGATGGTAAGACCCACATGTTGAATTATAATTGGCCCCTAATCAATGGGCTTTCATTAAACATCCTAATGTGGGAGTCTTATGAGTCGGGGATGGTGGAATGGGACACTGTGCCTGAGTTATCGGCCTACACTGGGTGACGAGCCCCTCGTAGTGACCTTTAAGCTTTCTTAAATTGGTTGGTTATAATTGGAATAATAATGGTTTCGCTAATCATGCATTCATAGCATACGGGCGATAACAGGTGGCTAATTCTGTATGTTGTAGCACATGTCCTTAGGCTTTAGTGTGGTATCGCTTCACTAGCTCCCAGACCATCAACTATCGACCCACATATGTGATGTACGATGGCTTGGTCATTATGCTTGTACGTGATGTGCTTCACTGGTGACTGGCCATATGCATGGGTGATGAGCCCAAGTTCGACTAGATGAGCATCCCCAGGTCGATGTGCATTCACGCATCCATACATTTAAACAAGGCTGCATCATGTATTGTTTTGAATGCCTTATTGTTTTTAAACTATGCTTGACTAAGGTGGAGGTGTGTAATCTTAAGAGAAATTCACACTGAATTGGCCACTCAGTCATCGTATATTCGATCGAACAAAGAATGCAGATTTAGGTGAGGATGGCTATGGTGCAGATCCCGATGCCATCTCTGTAGGATTGGAGGAGGGATATTATGAGGAGGAGCCGCGTTAGGAGGCGGCGGAGTACTATGGGCTCAACCAGTAGTTATAATTATTTTCTTTCCAGTTTAACTCTGATACATTTGAAACTAATGGGTTTTGTACTTAAGGTACCCAGCTGAGTGGACCAGGATCTTGATCTTTTTTCTTATGCGATGGTTCGCTACACTTGGTTTATCTTATCGCACTCTGATTATGATAAATTGATATTTGCATGTTTAGTTAACACTCGGGTTTTTAGAAAACGAGTTGTATACTCGGGTTTTGAAAATCGGGGCATTATAAGAAATAATGCAAGAAATGAAGATAAAGACTCTACAAATATTCGAGAACTCTAAACTGGTAATAAATGAGTTGACGACAGAGTTCGAAATAAGAAAAAATATATTTTGTCATTTCATCGAAGTGTGCAATAGTTACTAGAGCAATTCCATAATGTCAAGATCGATCATATACCACGTTGTGAGAATGCAAGGGCAGACGCTTTAGCCAGCTTAGCGGCAGCTTTATCCTGTCCTAATCGGAGTCCTCTTCAAGTAACGACCGAGGAAAGAAGGTTCTTACCATAATCAGAAATCGTCGATGAAAATGCTGAAGCACTTCTCGTATCATGTTTAGAGATCACTGTAGACGATTGGCGCTAGCCATTTGTTGATTATCTTAAATATGATATCCTACCAGAAGATCTATTATAGAAGCTATAGATTAAGCAGAGATCAAAGAAATTCATCATATGTAATGAAGTGCTATTAGAAGATCCTATAATGAGATGTTTCTAAGATGCCTGGATAAAGAAGAAGCAAGTCGTATATTGAAAGAAGCTCATTCAAGCAAATGTGGAGCCCATCAAGCTGGTCAAAATTTATTTCATCGGGTACATCGAATGAGATATTACTGGCCTACAATGTTTAAAGATGCAATACCTTTTGCAAAGCGATGTCATGAATGCCAAGTCCATGGCAATATCATACATGTACCCCCTGAAGACCTTCATCAATCAATAGCTTCTTGGCCCTTTGCAGCATGGGGGCTGGACGTCATCAGTCCTATCAATCCGCTTTCGTCTAAAGGATGACAATATATTCTAGTAGCAACAGATTATTTCTCCAAGTAGATTGAAGCAATCGCACTGCGAAATGTCAAAGAGAAAGATGTTGTAAATTTCATTCGACATGCGATTATATATCACCATGGCATTCCAAAAAGGATCATCACTGATAATGGCACTCCTTTCAAGAATAGGGGTATGAAGAAATTATGTCAAAAATTTGGCATTTAGCATTCATTCTCAACGCCTTATTATCCACCAGCCAATGGATTGGCAGAAGCTTTCAATAAGATGATTGTAAAAATATTGAAGAAAACTATCACGAGAAATAAACGTGACTGGGATGAAAAGTTACAAAAAGATTTATGATCTTATTAAACAACCCATCGTACTACGACAAAAGCTACGCCATATCTGTTGATCTATGGTGTCGAAGCTGTAACACCCCGTGTTTTCAGGACCCGAGTGTATAACCCGTTTCTCAAAAACCCAAGTGTTAGCTTATAAATTTTAATGTAAATTTGAGTCGTTTATCATTATTCAGAGTTAACAGCAACGAAGCTAGATGAAACCATGCATTGTATAAAAATATTCTGATCATTACAAAATTCAAAATGTAGCGCCCATATAGGACTTATACAATCCCAAATACAAAGTTCATTAATCAAAAACAGGAGTCTATCAACTAGTGGTGGAGCTCGATATGGCCCGCAGGGACCTTGTCTAGCTCCTCAGCTACCCGATCTACTCTAGCAACCCGATGAATAGTATCAGCTCACCCTACACCTACATCAACTGTTACGGTTGGATAACGTCCATGGCTATCGCAGTGAGGAGTACCCTCTAAGATTGCGCACTCATCATTCATAATCCAATATAGATTGCAAGTCATGAAAATGGATATATTCAACAGGGCACTTCATAATCATGAACATGTACTCAAATCAACAGAATCTCATCATAAGCAGAATATAATAGCAATCGCAATATAAAGGAATACATCTGAAAAATCAAACACTCAATCATACAGCCTTCTATTGCACCCGAAATCACATTGTACGTGAACTCCACAAGATGGCTAAAAAATTGATAAGCGAACTTCAGCTCCACCGGAAAATCATGGTATAAGTGAAATTCGTAAGGTGAATATAAAACCAATCTTTAAACCTTTACTTCACCCAAGAAGCCTATCATACATGAACTCCGCAAGATGGCTAGAAAATTGATAAGGGAACTTCAGTTCCACCCAAAAATCATGATACGACTGAACTTCACAAGATGAAAAGACAATCAATATACAAACTCTTGACTACCTAGAAATCATATCGTGCGTGAACATCGCAAGATGGCTAGAAAATCGATAAGCGAACTTCAGCTCCACCCGAAAATCATGGTATGACTGAACACCACAAGATGGCTAGGAAACTAACATACAAACATCTACTTCATCCAGAAATCATATCGTACGTGAACACTGCAAGATGGCTAGGAAATCGCTAAGTGAACACCCGCTCCACCTGGAAATCATGGTACGACTGAACACCGCAAGATGAAGAGACAAACAACACACAAACTCTAGACCACCCAGAAATCATATCGTACGTGAACACCGTAAGATAGCTAGAAAATCGCTAAGCGAACACCCGCTCCACCCAGAAATCATGGTACAACTGAACACTGCAAGATGGCTAAGAAACCAACAATATATGCGAATATAACCATCAAGCCACAAAAGGGTACCAATGACCCATCAAAGCAATGAAGGGCAAATAAACAATCCAAGCCACATAGGGTGAGTATGTTGTCCAAGTCATGTAAGGAAAAGTGTGATATATGGACTGCAAGGTGGTGAGTTCAGGACAGGTTCATTCATTACATCACTCATCGCAACCGACCAACATATAGTTAATTAACAATGTACGACTAAAGATAGCATGTTATCACCAAATCATTTATGCATGTTATAAATAAAGAGATATGTTCATTATCTACCACATGAATCAAGTGCGCAACACGTTATCATATTCACATATTCACATAATAAGTTAAGTAACAAAATCAAGTAACTTAAGAGATACTGAATGGAAAGGCTTAAGGCAACATCTATGATTAGATCAATGAATTTAAGTGGGAAGCTCAAAGGGTGAGTCCTCACCTTATGTTTAAACCGCCTACACCATTGCTAAGAAATGCGTGCTTCCTTAGAATCAATTTCTACCGTCAATTACAAAGTTGTAAAATTAGACCCAAGCTTACACACTATTTAGGGTTAGGGTCTTAACCTAGGATTTAGATTACCTAGGTTTTAAGGTTTCATTCTTAAGTTTAGTTCTAGGATAAATTTTAAGATTCAATTTCTAATGGATGTAATAACGATATTAATAACATTACTAATAGTAATCCTATAATGGCTAATAATGTATAATTGATCGTAATGCTAATAACACTAAAGATTTTAAAATGATTATTAATATTAGCAGTATACTTAATATTAGTTAACGAGGCACTAATAACTATTGTAATGAAATAAATAGTATGCCCTAATCACCAATGATAATACTTAAGGTTGACAAAATAAGTTCTAATATTCAATAATGATATTTTGCATGTAATAACTAACATTAATATAGGTAATTTACTAATGGCTATTTGCATATAGAATTAACAATCCCAATGATGATAGTGATGGCAACAGTGATATCTATGATTAAAATAATTTAAATATGGAAGGAGAAGGTGGACTCACCTAGGTTGACTTGGTTTGAGTCGAGTTGACTTGGCTCAACACAACTAGCAACCATCCCCTTCATGCTCTCTCTCTCTCTCTCTCTCTCTCTCTCTCTCTCTCTCTCTTTCTCTCTCTTTCTTCTTCTCCTTTTCCTCTTCTTTCTTCCCTGCTGGGATGTCCAGCTATGAGTTTGGACAGACCAAATCCCACTCGACTCGGCTGGACTCGGTTCCAGCCAAGTCAACTCACCACCAACAATTCCACTCTCTTTCTTTCCTCCTCTACTTTTCTTTTCCTTCTTTCTCCTTTTCTTTCTTCTCTCTGCTGGAACTCCAGCAACACCACTGGACTCGAACCAATCACGATTCGACTGGTGTGGAGTTGCAAGAGGGCAACCAGCCACACACCTTCTCTCTGACTCCCTTCTTCATATTCTTCTTTTCTTCCTTTTCTTTCTATCTTCTCCTTCATACTTCTGTTGGACTTCTAACAATCCCTTGGCTAGGACAAGCTAGACTAGAAGTGCCCAGACGCACCACTCCCAGCCACGACTTGGTCAGGTTGTAGCAATCTCGGGCCACCATCTGATTCCTCCTCTTGTTCCTTTTTCTAATTTTTCTTACTTCTTTAGAGGCCCAACAGGAAGC
The DNA here is from genome assembly GCA_030180095.1 of Magnolia changhungtana. NCBI lineage: Eukaryota > Viridiplantae > Streptophyta > Magnoliopsida > Magnoliales > Magnoliaceae > Magnolia > Magnolia changhungtana. The sequence goes on along the minus strand of JASAUF010000231.1, from coordinate 2,391,406 downwards.
CCAGACCAAACAGGAATGAGTCAGATCCACCCAACTTAGACCGAACTTGATCTCGAATCGGTGTAGCCCGACATGGTGCAGCAAGCCACCACGCCCACTGCATTGGTATGATTTTCACCACAGCAACCCAAACTATTCTGGATGATTGTCTATGATTGAATGATGTTCGGAAGGCCCATCTGATGTACACTCGGTGGCCACGCAGCTTGAATGGTAGTTGTCTGCCAACGAGGAAGGAGATGGAGCGTTAATGGCAAATTTAGAAATGTTGCTTCTACCTCCAATCTGCTTCCTTCCGATGATTGGTATGGGTCCTAGAAAGCTTCTAGAGAAGCTCTTTCAAAGCTTGGAGAAGATTTGAGTGGTGGTTTTGAAGGAGGAAGAAAAACGAACGGTTCTTTCTCAGGTGCGGCCGTAAGGGTTGGAGCACCAGCTCCTTTGCTATATATGACTTTTTCTTGAAGCCTTAGGCCTCTCAGAATTGTCTAATAAGCAATGAATGGCCAGGATCAATTACACCGTCCGGCTTCTTAAAATAGCTAGTAAAACGGTGGTTTTTGTCACCGGTTTTCCACAAAAAACCATGATCCGTATGAACAGCAACGGATGGTCAAGATGTGCCTAAATGGAGGGCTTGGATTGGAGGTTTCCCTCTCACGTGGATCACCAGTTTGGCAGCAGCAAGAGACAGTTTCCATTTCTGGAAACAATGTGTTTTCGGGTCTTACTTGCGTCGGATCTCGTGTGCACACGCGTGCGTAGTACCTAGTGGAACGACCATGGTTTTGGTCGTCACCCCCACTCAATAAGATGGATAGTTTGGATCGTCAATGTGGGGCCCAGATGGTGGGCCATCGATCAAACAAACGGGTGTACTTCCACTGTTGAAGGCCGAAGGAAGAGAGAGGGTTCTTCCTCACTTGGCGGAACACGGGTCAGCTCGTGCTGATCACCGTGTTGACAGGTCTAGTGCACTTTGAGTGCACGACCTCGGTGCACATGCACTGCCTCAAAGTGGGCCCACGAGACTGTTATTCATAATCCCCACCAGCCGTGATGTTCCATGGCTCAACAAATTCGTCTTGACTGAAGATGTGGTAGATCCAAGGTCTAGGTGGGGCCATACTCCCAATTTTCACTTGTTTTTAGCTCTAATTGTATATTCTAGTTAGTCTGCTGGTCAGATCACCTCGAAGTTGAACATCGACGATTGAAAAAGGGTCTTAGGGACCTAAATATAGGGTAATTCTAAGTTCCAGGTGGGCAACAACACATTTGATCGGTTCATCGTATAAATGCTCATTAGTCTCTATTCAAACACGTAACATAGATGCATATTGGCTATGGCATCAGGTGAGGTCCCTCGTGATGTCCTTTTGGGGGATCCATTTCGTCTATCCGGTTTGTAACATCAATTTAGGACACTGTCAAAAAAGGAGTTGTTTAGTTAATCAAGTGGACCACACGGTCCCGCCGAGTAGCGAAAATGCTCACCATTAAAACTTAAATTGTAACTCTTGTCAACAGTGCCATGCATGTGGTGTTACCTATTTACAATTCTACCCCTTTTCTTTTTTAAAACTTCTGTCATCCGTAACTCATGAGTCTACCGTCCAAATGTGATGAAATTTGACAGGTGATCTTTAATTTTCACGCTCTTTCCGTCGCCCAAATTTGAGCCTTGATCTCTCAACGATGACTAAGATTCTCTTTTAATGGCTAATATATTTCAAAATTCTAAAATAATATTTGTACTCCTCTGATTGACGAGTTACCGAGCAGTTTGGACTTAAACCCTAAGATCTTCATGATGATCGGTTTGCCATGATGTTCACATGTCCCGTTTGGCAGATTCAAACATGATGGATAGTCAGATGACTTGTTAATAATAAGGGGACTTGATGGTTAGCACTCTGGCCATGTATGTCAGTGGATGTACGGTCAGTTTCATAAATGGATGGTCATAAGATGTGTTTTTGGAGTGATTAGGGGTATGGCACGTATACCGTTAGATTTGAGTGACTTGTTCACATGTGTAAGTTCCTTAGATTGTAATTCTAATGGTGGGTTAAGCATATCCATATGGGGTGAACAAGATGAATGGGTCGGAATCTCGATTTGATAAGTGTATGGACAGATGTAGAGGCCAAGTAGCTAATTTACTACGATCTAAGGGCCGAAATTCAATGTGTATGGTTAATTTATGATAATTAGGCTTAATATAAAATTTTACTTGAAACAGATCATGGGAACTATGTGATCTAGAATTCGGGGGTCTATGTTAATGGCATTTTCGTAATTATTATTGATCTAAGAGATTTATGAAATCTAATAGTTCTACATGGTCCTATCCCCATTTATAAACAATTCTTACAAAAGGACTTACATCTAACTCATTATAGATAAAGAGTTATTCATCAATTTAGTCAACGGAAGGTATGCATATCAGACCACATGATCAACGGTCAGATGACTTGATTTATGGATGGAGATCATTCTTAATTGGTCTGATTCATATTGGAGGATGGATGTAGGGTTAGGTTGGCTACATAGGTGTCGTATATGTGTACATAATAAGTTAAATTCATAGTAACACTCGAGTACTAAAAGTGGGTGTTACAATCTACCCTCCTTAAAAAGAATTTTGTCCCCGAAATTCAATACTTCTACAAATGGGACGAAGACAATCAGTTTTCTGTGTCTCTAAGCCTTCATGATCAACTGTTAGGACTGGGGTTGTTACAGAAGCTGTCATTCCCATCAAAACACAAGTCGCGTCACTTAGGGTAGCAATACATGAATCAATTACGGATGATGAAAATGCCAAAATAAGGCTAACAGAGCTAGATATGCTTGATGAAAATGGCTAGCGGCCCAACAATGATTAGAACTATATCAGGCAAGAATTTCTGCTACCTTCGATAAGAAAGTCAAACATCGCTCCCTTAAGAAAGGCGATATGGTGTTAATGTTGAAAAGACCTATAGTGGTCACTCGTAAAATAGGGGGCAAGTTCAACCCTAAATGGGATGGTCCGTATATAATAACTGAAGTATATTCAAATGGAGCTTATCGAGTTGTGGATCAGAACAGACAAGGCATCGGAATACCCGTCAATGCTCGTTTCATCAAAAAATATCATCCTTAAGGATAGCCGAATTTTTAATTATGAAGATTATCAAGATAATTTGTCCCAATCAAAAGGGGACAAAGACAAGCAGAATGATGAAAAAACCTCAAAAGGCCGCGCCATGTATTTTTTCTCCATATATGAATGAAAAGGCAAATCCTCAAGCACATCGACGAATATCACATGCCTACTGTTCGATTATTATCGTCAAATTGATGTTATCGCCGATTACTATCGCTGTGCACTGATTATTATCACCAACGATTATTACAATCACCAATTATCGATAAAGCGAAAATATCGCCAAATCGAAAATATCACCAATTATCACCATCAAATTGATACTATCGTTAATAGTTGACTATTATTGTAAAACTATTATCGCCAAATCAATATTATCGCGAAGTTGATACATTACTTAAATCACAAATACTATCGGATATTATTGAAATATTATCAGCAATGACAATTTATCAGTTACGACAGCAGAGTGTGCCTATACAGCCAACCACGCATAAGCCCTATACTATCAGTGATGGCAATTTATCAATTATGGCAGCGGAGTGCACCTATACGGCCAACAGCGCATAAGACCTATACTATCAGCGATGGCGATTTATTAGTTATGACAATGGAGTGCACCTATACGGCCAACCATGCATAAGACATCATATTGGTGATTCATCAAATATTATGCGGGTAGCAGTGAAAAGCCAATGGCCCTGAAAAGCCCGCAAAGGCAATCATATGCTTAGACCCATGCTGGCGGTGGAGTGCACCTATACAGCCAACCATGCCTAAGACCAATGCCGTCTGTACAGTTTTTGACAGCGCCATGGGGGATGGTGAGAGAAAATGCCCTCCCGTAAATGGATTAGACCTTACAGGCAAAGAAAAAGTGGGCTGCAATGTATGCTCTTTGACTTATCCATAGATAGGTCAACCATGTATAAGACCCCCCCATCCTCTAAATGAGTTGCTTCCTCATCGATGGACTAGCGGCCTTGAATTTGGTACCCCTTAAGGTAGCTTTGTGAGCCCCATGAACTCAAGAGAGATATAGCGGTCAACCTTGTGCGTAAAACCTACCAAGTTCACTATCCCGGTAGCTTCATTGGGCCCCTCTGATGGATCGCGGTTTGTGAACTGCCCAGCTGCAATGGTTCAATGAACTCATAAGAGTTACAGAGACCATTCGCATAAGACCCCCAACTCCAACCACTCAAAAGTCTAGAAAATTTTGATTGCTCCAACTACTAAAGAGCTTAAATTGTGTGTGGCGTCTTTAGAGCTAACTAAAATTGGAATTAGCTTCGCCCATCAGAATTGGTACCACATAGGCCACACTAACAATGAAATAGGTTGTCACTTTATTATATGATGAAATCGCATGTTTTATCAAAATATGACTATGAATATCAACAAAACAAATATCATACAAGCATGTGCTTAGTCGTTTCCCATATTCATAAAACCTCTGAAAACATGTTCATCATGCTATGATCAAAAGCAAAAGTATATCTTGAGACAAAATATCAAAATTCATTTATAGCATATTGAATTTTACAATCAAATATGAGACTATATTGAATATTTACAAAATTTCATAAATCCTCTAACACACCCAATGCAGTCATGTATCTCTAAAGATCTTGCTTAAGTTGTACTTGAGCAGTAATATTATCCAGCTCCACATCAATAACAATCTTAGCATGATCAGGCACATCAGCAAGTTTGTGCTCCAATAAAGTTATCAGCACTGCATTCTTGGAAAGCTCAGATTCTTCAAGATTTATTATCTGTGCATTTTCTTTAATGATATCTTCAATCTTGTCGCCCTCCAATTCTTCAGATTGCTTTTTGAGCCTCAAGGATAGATATATGCTCTTTCAATTTGATTATTTGCTCATCAATGGTTGTCGAAGATAGCTTCAAAACCTTTAATCTCTCCTGAAGAGAATCACGTTCTTTATTATAACTCGAGATCACAATAAACATCTATAAAGCCTTATCTTTCAAAGATTGATGTTCCCTTTTACAATCTATGGTCTCTGGAGCGACAGTTATACTTTGGACTTCATCTAGTTGACGGAGTGAAGTATGAAAATGAGATAGAGAATCGTGTAAAGGAGAAATGTCGATCTTCTCCATTCTTGCAGCATTGTCAAAAGCTCCCAGGGCAGTGTCCAAAGTGGGCCATTGTTCTACATCCTTAAACATGCATACAGTCACTGATAGGGCACCTTTATCCAAAGACAAAGCATTCGAAATAGTGGCGACCGAATTGGAACTCCTGAAACTGCTTGAAAGAGGATTGGCTGCATAAAACAATAAAAAGATTTAAAAAAAAACAGAGAGAGAGAGAAAGGATAATTCCAAACATTTAAAGTTAATAATAGAACAAGTTTTCTTAATATATACCTACAGCTAATATAAGAGTAGCAGAAGCAGGCATGGCTAGGGGCTGTGTTTTCTCAACAGGAGACGAAGGGCCGGGGGAAGTCTCCATCATATCAGCGAAAGATGGTGCCCTCGCTTCGGTGCTGGAATCGACAATAGCCGGTGTTGCTGCATTAGCCAACTCTGTAGGAAAAACTGTTGCACGAGCTACAACCCTTGGACGAGTAAGGGGAGCTAAAGGGGTCCTAGTTACGCAACCAGACTGTGCTTCAACAGAAGGAATCTCAACCAGATCTTGATCTGTCTTGTCAGCTATAACGGGGATACCTGAAGAAGAAAGTGTATTGACTTCTAGAGCTATTCACAACCCCAAGTGTAGGGTCGCGATATAGTAATAATCTCGGTGAGACCGAGGTCAAATCCACATGGACTAATCTCGTATGTATTCTGAAAGTAACTAGAACTAGAACTAGAAGAAGATGTGAATCTAAATCTAAATTAATTGAGAGAGTAATTGTGATTAAAGTGATTAAAACTAACAAATTCAAAGGTGGTAACAAGGGTTTCTAAGGATCCATCTGTTGAGGGATTAAAAAAAATGATGAAAAGGATTCAAGATGAATCAGAAAGAGAAAATTAGAAGGAAAGAATGAGAAGAAAGTGATAAAATAAGAAGAATTCATGACATTTACACGAGCCCGCGTAAATCATGTTGGTTGCGCGGGATCGCATAAATACTCATATTGATTGCACGCATGTGCACAGCGCCTGGTTCAGATGGTTCAAGATGAACGGTTGGATCTGATGGAAGGTGGGACCCATGGCACAAAGATCGAGGGTTCACATGTGTGGAGGCTTATAAATACCCCATTCCCCCTCTCATTTAAGGACGTTGAAGATTCTAAGAAGATCAAAGCTCTGAAGCAGAAGAAGAGAGGTTCGAAGGTATTCAAGAGAAGTAGGAAGAAAAGTAGGTTGCGCTAGTCTGCACAACCAATAGTGCAGTTACGCGGACCCACGCAAACACTACTGGTTGCGGGGGTATCAATAAATGGGTCAAAATACTGGTGAAATGTTATCTTTCTTCAGTTCCAGGGTTTTCTCTCCAGAAGGAAGATAAGAGATCATTGTATTCCTCTCAATGAGATGACCAAATCACAAGCCGAAATGCTGCCGGATTGGATATTCAGATTTGATATTCAAACTCTTGTAATACATGTATTTCAGATATGTTATCTTAGAATCAAGGGAAATTAAAGAATATAAATGAACTCAGTATGAATAAAATGATGATCGTTCTTTATACACTCTCTCTGTTATGATTGAGTAAGATAATCTCCTAAATCGAATGCATTTGTTTCTTGTCAAAACAAAATGGCGACTCCACTGGGAATCGAACCCAGAATCTCTGGTTTCGTAGACCCATGCTTTCTGTTGTCCCAGACGACTCTATCTTTTCAATTTCTTCTCTTATCACCTTCATGTGAGTATTTCTTAGGGCTTTGTTTTTATCATTCTCCTTTTCTTCCTTTCTAGCAAACTCGTCGTAATAGCTGGCATCGGCAAAAAAGGCTTCGGCTTCCGTGTACGGCCTTGCATCGACTATCACTTTGTATTGTACCCCATCTTTGCAGTACTTGAAACACTAGTGCAGGGTAGAAGGTATAATGCCATACTGATGCATCCATGGCCTTCCCAAGAAAAGATTGTATGTCATCACTGCATTAATGACATGGCAAACAACATCGGTAGTTAACTCTCCTATTTTCAGTGTTACTGTAATTTTACCAAGCGCGTGTTGCCCATCTTGATTAAAGCCATTATCATCATTCCACTAGGGCGTAAATTAAAACGCCGGTAGCCCAGTTTATTCAGCACTGTTAGTGGTAACAAATTCATCGTAGATCCGTTATCGAGCATTATCTGTTTGACCACCTGGCCACAAATATGTCATACTATCATCAGTGGCCCATTGTGCCTTGTATCGCAGGTTAGATCATCATCGGAAAAGGAAACTACTGGCAGCAATCCTCTAGCTCCTTGCGCTCTTCAATTTCCATTTCTACAAGCAATGTTTCCCTAACATCACGGTCGGATAGGGCCTGAATCAGGCTTGGCCGAAAATCTTCTGATACCTTCAATGCATCGTAAAAGCTCAACCGAGCAGGTATACCTTTCAAATGACTTATCACATCATAAGTCACTTTCCTTGTTTCACCCTTCTCTTCTCTTCTCTTTTACCATTGCCAATATAATTCTTAGTAGTTTCTACTTTTGTTGCCTCACCTTACTGTTTTAAAGGGCTCGTTACTCATTTCCCTGATCGCAACATAATTACTGCAGCTTTGCCGGTAATCTTATTGTGTTCTTTTCTTGCTCTTCCATGGACATTTTCTCGGGCAGTTAATACATTCATCGTGGCTTTCGTATCTCTTTCATGTTGTTTCCCAATTATTATCTCACCTCTGTTTATCATCCTCTGTATTATGCACTTCAGCGTGAAGCAATTTTCTGTTAGATGTCCCACTAAGAGATGATAGCGGCAGAAATCACTTTATCTTGTTCTTGCTGCCTCTTCAGGGTGCTTAGATGGAGGTAATTCTATCGTACCAGCCTTCAGTAATTGGTTCATCATAGGAACTACATCTTCCTTTTCAAATGTGAACCCCTCATGAGAGTTAAGTGATATGGGCCTTTAATCACTGAATCTGCCTCTAGGACGGTTCGACTCTTCTTTCCGCTCGGTCCTCTTTCCTCTCATTTCCCTTGTGTCCTGATTTCACTTTTTATGATCCACAGTGTTTACAATCAACCTATTGGGTCCTCTTCTAGTTGTTTCATAATGAAACGCTGGCATTTTCCTAGTCATCAACTCCAGGGCATGGGCTTTTGTGGCCAGATCACGGAAAGTCTTGATATCCGCACTAGTAAGCCCAAATGCGATTCCTATTTTCATAGAGTTTAAGCACATCTTTACATGCTCCTTCTCTTTCGGTAATTGTCTACAAGAAGCTCTCAATGTTTTCCATCTGTCTATGGATTTCTCTACTGGTTCTCCTTCTCTTTATCATACTGAAGCTAATTATGTGATGCTAACATCGCGTTCTGATGAGAAGAAATTTGACATAAAGGCATCTTGCATCTGTTCCCAAGTCCGCATCGATCCTGGCGCTAGACTAGAGTACCATCGAAATGCCTTGCTTGTCAAAGCGGAACCGAACAGCCTAAGGCAATACTGCGGTAATGTAGAGAAGTTTCCCATGCTGGTAATGAAATGCATCAAATGTTCTTTTGGTGATCCGTCTCCATTAAACTTCTGAAAATCCGACTGCTTGAAGTTAACTAAAAAAGAAACAACTTCTACCTGTCTCGGATATGGTGTTCGATATCTGAAACGGCCAACATTCTCACGTTCTCTTTTCATTCTGATGGCTTCTTCAACAACCTGCCGCACTTCCTCTTGAGTTATCACTCTTACTGCAGGGGTAGACCCGAGCGATATATCTGCCCTTGGCAGCTAAGAGCCTTTAGGTTGTTGCTCTTGTCCGTTCATAGTACCCATCATTGGGGGAGATGCCATCTGGGCTACATTGTGTGCGAGAGTTACTAAAGCTTCTCAGAGATTTTTGCATTCTTCCATCAGTGTTCTCTGCGCTTGTGCCATTTCGGTCATACGGTCCTCTGTAGTCGGTAGGGGTCCCTGATTTGTTCCAGCCATGCACATCGCGGCTTCCCCGCTTCCCGATGAAACTGTAGTCAGAGTGGGATGGGAATATATCGATGCGATGGGGCTTACAAAAAGAGGAGTTTCTTTTGACTTTCCTATACTTTCGTAGCAGTCGATTGATTGGAGCGATACAGGAGTTGGTGAACTTATGAGTTGTGCTTTACCCTTCTGCTCTTTTGTCCATTGAGCTCTCGTGGCAGGCAAGGCCGGGAAATCACATGATGTAACTGGGGGGTGGCTTTTCCAGGATATATTGCAGGGGGCGAGTATGGGGTTCTTTTTAGCAGCATTTCACGTTACTAGTCCCCTGACTCTTTGCGAATGTAGACTCATTTTGGGGTTGGTTGCATTTCGGGCTCTCATCCTTTGAGATGTCACGACGATCCAGTCCTTATCACCTTCTTGCGCTTGAGGTGAAGCAGATACAACTTCGACCATCAATCGAGATCTGTCATTCTTACTTATAGGAGACTGGGCCTGATGACCTGAGAGCTGATTCATTGTGTACTCCACTGTAAATCCAGTCGCAGTGAAATAGAAAATCGCTTTCCTTGTTAGGTTTGCCCTTGATCGTAATTAACTATTTTATCTTCTTACCTTCAGTCAGAATATGAAATTGTGATTAGTACCCAAATGGTAAAATATACTATCTTAAAGATGAAGGGGAGGATGTTCCCATTGAGAGTCGCCATTTTGGCGTCGAAAAGACCCAAAACTATGACAAAAGTTCCCGTAACCTTCTCAATGTTAGTCTTAAATAAGATAAAGAGAAGAAGGGTAAGGCACTGCTCACAAGTTCACCAACTCCGGTATTGCTCCAATCAACCGACTGCTACGAAAGTACAGGAAAGTCGAATGAAACTCCTCTTCTTGTAAGCCCCATCGCATCGATATATTCACTTCCCACTCTGACTACAACTTCATCGAGAAGCGGGGCAGTCATGGTGTACATGGCCAGAACAAATCAGGGAACCCTACTAACTATAGAGGACCGTATGACTGAAATGGCACAAGCACAGAGAACATCGATGGAAGAATGCAGAAATCTCCGAGAAGCTTTAGCAACTCTCGCACACAATGTACCCCAAATGGTAGCTCCCCCAATGATGGTTACTATGAACGGACAAGAGCAACAACATAAAGGCTCTCAGCTGTCAAGGGTAGGATCGCTCGGGTCTGCCCTTGCAACAAGAGCGATAACTCAAGAGGAAGTGCGGCAGATTGTCAAAGAAGCTGTCAGAATGGAAAGAGAACATGAGAATGTTGGCCAATTCAGATATCGAACAACATATTTGAGAGAGGTAGAAGATGTTCCTTTTCCAGTTAACTTCAAGCAACCGAATTTTCAGAAGTTTAACGGAGACGGATCGCCGGAAGAACATTTGATGCATTTCATTACCAGCATGGGAAACTTATCTACGGTACTGCAGTATTACCTTCAGCTGTTTGATTCCTCTTTGACAAGCAAGGCATTTCGATGGTACTCCAGTTTAACGCCAGGATTGATGCGGACTAGGGAACAGATGCAAGATGCCTATGTCAAATTTCTTCTCATTAGAACCCGATGTCAGCATCACAGAATTAGCTTCAATATGGCAAAGAGAAGGAGAACCAGTAGAGAAATTCATAGACATATGAAAAACATTGGGAGCTTCTTGCAGACAATTACCGGAAGAGAATGAGCATGTAAAGATGTGCTTAAAATCTTTAGAAACAGGAATCGCATTTGGGCTTACCAGTGCCGATATCCAAACTTTTTGCGATCTTGCCACAAAAGCCCATGCCCTAGAGTTGATGACTAGGAAAATGATGGCGTTTCATTATGAACCAACTAGAAGAGGACCCAATACGTTGATTACAAACACTGTAGATCATGAATAGAGAAATCAGGACACAAGGGAAATGAGAGGAAAGAGGACCGAGTGGAAAGAAGAGTCGAACCATCCTAGAAGCAGATTCAGTGATAAAAGGCCCAGATCACTTGACTCTCATGAGGGGTTCGCATTCGAAAAGGAAGATGTAGTTCCTATGATGAACCAATTACTGAAGGCTAGTACGATAGAATTACCTCCATCTAAGTGCCCTGAAGAGGCAGCAAGAACAAGATAAAGAGATTTCTGCCGCTATCATCTCTTAGTGGGACATCTAATAGAAAATTTATCGCACCCCAAACTCGTGACTGGGCTTGCAAGAATCCCGATTGCCGATTCCAGTGCCAACAGCCTCTATAGTACCCCATTCTCAACTCTTGGCACCCATTCACCATGTTCCGATCCTGGGATCCTATAATAAGGATTTCCATAACATAAATCTAATCCATAAAGAGCATACCCAAGATCATAACACCGTAACCATAGATAATAACTACAGGAACACGATTACAAAATCCATTAAGAATTTAAACCTTTACAAGATACATGGCTCAAAAGGAAAATACAAGAACTATATAAGAACAATCTTCAAAAGGTCCACGGCACGCTCCATGCTCCTGCCCTGTTATTACTACTGCCTAGAGTCACCTTTACACATCAATCGTGCATAAACTTATAGAAAGTGTAGAGGGCGGTGTAAGTGTGTGTAATACCAGTGCCGGAAATGCAATATCAGAGTATGCAAAAATGTGGTAAGAACCATGAATACCATCAATGTTATCAGCATTACCAAGGCTATGTTATACTAAGCAGAAATGTTACAAGCTATCACAAGGCTCTACAATGCGATATATGAGTATTGGGCGCCATACCAAGGCGATGCAACAAGAGGTCTACATAGCCAATGTTATATGCAAGGTGCAATGCAATCATGTCAGTCCTCATTGCAAGTACACATATCAATATAGTTCCACTCTAGGGAATCCACCGGGGTCAAATACACTACCTGTCGACTGGCACTCTCCTAGTTTCACAACCTAGTGAGCGTAAGAGACCTCACTACTCGCCTGTGGACAGCCAATCACTAACAAGGCTCGATGGTAGCAGACCCATTCAAGAGCTAGTCAAACTCAGCCTAACTATTGCCCCCTCACTCAGGCGGGTAAGGCCACACCCCATCCTAACCGACCACACTATAGTGGGAGACGCGGCCAAAATGTAAAGGCACTCGAGCGCTCATGTTTTCCACTCGGTCTCGGTGTTGGGGCGTCTCCTGGTACCATGAAGGTTCTGGGACTTTCACCCAAGAACATCCTACGTGCCCTAAGTGCTCAAACAAATATTTTTCAATGTCCAAATCTGGCCATCCATGATATACCCATGGAGGCTACGACCCTGATGAAACTAGGGTGAATATTAACTGTGCTATGCAATGCCAGATGTATGAATCACACAAATCAACCATGCATTAGTCCTCAGGGAGTCCATCACTCAAGGAGTCCCATAACAGCCTGCCCAATGACATAAACCATGACCAATCACATCTCAACCAAGCACACATATAATGCACATAGGAATGGGTCACATGAAGATAACTAAGTATGCCATGCGATGATGTTGTACTCTCCTCATAACAAGGTAGGGTCTAGGTACTTAGACAATTTTTCCATGGAGAAGAAGGAACACAACCACTAGTGGGGGCCCAATAGCTTGGGGTAGCCCATGAGACTAGGTAGACAATGTCAAGGGCCTAAATGATGAGAGTGGGCCTAACAAGGGTCTATGGTGGACATTTAACCACCCATAGATGAAAATGGGCCTAACAAATGGGCCTAGAGGGATTTTCAATGGGGACATTTAACCATCATTGCCCCCTAACAAGGCGGCCTAACAATAAACTACCTAGAAGCAAGGCCTAAGCCCCAAATACCACTATAAGAATAAAATGGGTAGCCACATACAGATCTACATTCCACATACTGGGCCTTAAGAAAGTGGCCCAAACTACATACAACAATATGGGCCCATAGGGAAGACTATGGCCCAAAAACAATGCCACCAAACCCATGCACTATATTGGACTTAATAGGCAGCCCATAAGCCCAAGTACATAGGCAAAAATCATGTTAAAGTTGGGCCAATCGGGCTTTGCAACAGCAGCCTACAAACTAGTCAATTAGATGGGCAATCAAGGGCCCAACCACATCAATATTTCAGCCCAACTAGCCCAGCATAATGGTAAAAACAGCCCATATATATAGCTGGGCCAAGCTTGGACGTCCCAGCCCATCTGGCCTGCTGGATGTCCTAAAAATTTGGTCTATAATGGGTCCTCATAATCCAACTAAAGTGGGCCTCTAAGAGCACTAATTAAGCCTAAAAATTTAAGAATAAAAGCATGAAACATACACATAAGTCTCTCAATATGGTGGGCCCTACACCCTTTAAAATTTCAGCCACATATAATGTACTTTTAAGGCCTCTTGCAAAACTTTCAACTCACCCAACTTCCTGGGCCTGCTGAAGTCCAGAAATTAGTAAAATTAAGTGAATATTTATTTCATGGTGGCCAGTCATATACACAGGGGGCCCCACTAGATGGAGAGTGGGTATACATCACATAAATCAAGTGGGACTGTTGCCGGATTGCAAGTCCAGCAGCAGCCCAAAGCCATGGGCGTCCCACATGGGCTGGATGGTCTAAGGCTTAGACCATCCAAGCCATAACAAAGCTCAAGGTGGACCCCACCATGGACGTCCAGTCAGGGGTGGGCCATGTCCAAGTGGGCCACACAAAATGGATGAATGGAAGGATGAAACACTACATCATAGTGGGTTCATAAGAGGTGGGACGGCCAGCCCATGCTGGACGTTAACCACACCTGGGACGTCTAGCATGGCTGCTGTCCAGCCATGTTCCCAAAGAAATGTGGTGGCCCCAGATGCCATTGATCACATAGAAGGGGTCCCAGAGTCATACACATGCCCAAATAATTTATACAAAAATGGACAGCAAGGCATTTTTTAAAAAAAAAAAATCTGTTGTTGTAAAAATGTTGTTGTCCCCAACTTTGGCACCTAATGGGGTGGGTCCAGGCCTTCCAAATCAAAGGGGAAATGGGTGGATTTCATGCACCCATATGTGGGTAGCAAGTGGGGTCCACTAGGGTGGCCCACCTTCCCAAAAACTTGGCCAATACAAGCCCATTTCCAACATGCAGGACTGCTGGACAGTCAAGAAAATTCTGGACCGTCCAACCCTCTTGGTCCCACTCCATGGGTCTCAATACAGGGGTAAAGGGTATGGGCTCCATCCTACATCAAGGTGGGCTCCACACCTCAAACAATCCCTAAAGAAATCAGGGAGAAAAGCCTTGTAAACAGGACTAAAACAATACCCAAAACCATGCATCAAATGGACCTGAAATTTGGATAGCAACATACGCTGTCCATTTCCAGTCCATAGAGAAGTATTTAAAGGGATTAAAGCTATGATAATACAAGTGGGGTCCACCTAGATGGACCATAAAAATTTCAGACACACTCCCTCTCAAAAATCTCCAAGAAAATCAAGCTTTAAGGGTCATCCAACCCATGCAAGACAGGGTGGGCCTGGACGTCCAGTAAGTGGGCCTGGATGTCCCCAAAAATCTAGATGGTTTGGGATGTTTTTGGTCACATCAGTGAGCCACCATCATCAATAGCAAAAGAAAGAAGAAGATAGAGAGAGAGAGAGAGAGAGAGAGATCAACGGCCATAGGGGAGGATTCCGATACTATGAATCCTCCACTAACACAATCCACACCTTACATCTTACATGCATGCTTGAGATCTTACAATCCAATGAATTTGCTGAGGTAGGGATGCTATCCCCACCATGCATGCCATGGTCTAGATGACCAAACAACTATTAAATCAAAGAAATCCATCATGGTGGGTCCATGGAGAATGGTCCACCATGGAAACGTGCATGCATCATGTGAGTCTTTGACCTCACATCATGGAGCTATGTAGGACCTCAGCCATTAATGTAAGACCCGTATCCTAGCCTATACTGTTCCGTAGGCTTCCGCGGTTCTCTCGATCGAATTCCGGTGATCTGTTATCAGCGTTTGCAAGCGATCATGAGTCGTATCCCATATATCAGAGTTAGCTTAACTCGAAACTTATACCCTTGCGACCGTGCCGTCGTCGCGATTCTGACCCCGCGTATTACGTGCCAAGGCGATACCCGGGCCAGGAGATGTGGGCCCACGTTTAATTCGAGAAAAAATACCACGCGTTGCAAATCCCTAGGGAGCATCACATCAATCCCATTAATCAGGTACACATCACCATTAATGTCAAGTATAACCACCTCTCCTCTAAGTCAACTCTTTCTTACAACAAGTACACACCCTTCACCCATCACCATCCCTCTCCCCATCACTCCATCACTCACATCACCTCCCTCTCTCTCTTACTCCTCTCTCTCATCTCTCTCATTCTAAAAAAAAAAAAAAGCAACCCACATCTCAAACCTCCATGAGAAAACTTAGTGTGGCCCACCTTTCTACCATCCTATCCCACCCTTCATGATCGATCTCAACCATTGAAGTCCGTCCATTAGGGTTCTAGCATGCATTGGTGGAAGAAGGAAGGGAAGATCTAACTGCAGGTGCTTCTCTCTCTCTCTCTTTCATTTTTGTGTGATGTGTGGCCCACTTGGATGGACCCCACCTTAATGTATGTCTTATCCAAACCGTCCAAGTCATGTGGACCCTACTTTATGAATGATGAGAAAACACAAATATCAGACCCATCAGGAGGGCCACATTCATGTGGGACCCACCTTGATGAAACATGGGCCACGTCCATGTGGGACCCACCATGATGCTGTGTTTATCCATAACGTCCAGCGTCCCTAGATGCTGGACATGAAGCAGGGTATGGCTAACATGGAGTGCATGTCCTGACATAGGTGTGTACTGACAAGCTAACAAAAATTAAAACAATTATATATATAACGTCAGTTGGTTTTTAGATTTTTGGGTGGGCCACTCATACAGGCCCCACCTTGATGCATTAATTTAATCCATGCCATCCATTCCATTTCTCAGCCCCTTTTGGGCGTTGAGCCGAAAGATGACGCCAATCCGATTATCTGGCGGGCCATAGCATAGAAAATAGTTGTTTTACCATTAAAATTCACTCCGATGTTTTTATACACCGAAAATGCTCAATATTGGGCTTGTTGGATCTGTTATGGGCTGTAGAATCCAATGGGTGGGGTGGATCCACCCGATACGGGCCCTACCATGGAAAAACCTCAGAAAAACCCCCTTTCTTTTAAAAAATTAATATAAGCAGCAGGTGTTGTTGCTGCCGTCAGAGGATGCGCAGCAGTGTCCTGCTGCGTTTGACGCTGAAGGCAGGGGGTCCCAGTCGTGGGCCCCAACATGATGTGTGTTGATCATCAACACCGTGCATTTGTTGGGTCCCCTTTGGGACAACGGGCCCCCCTTAAATCAGCTTTATGAGGGGCTCAGATGGCCCACATCATAAGAAACAGTGGGATAGAACGTCTGCCAGTGAAATCCTTTGGGGTTGTCACAGACGATTTAGATCATTATGAAATTTATTTTTCCTTTTTATCTGAGTCCCTGTGACCTTATGTATAGCTGGGATGGAAAATAAATGTTGTGGTGGACCCCACGTGGGACCCACCTAATGTACGAGGAAAACCCCCCACCGACCATCTGTTCTTCACTTGCGTTAGCAAGTTCTGTGGATCCTACCTCGACGTAGGTGTTTTGCACTCACCATCCATCCGTTTTGAATCATGGGCCCACCCCACACTTGTGACATGTGTGGG
The DNA here is from genome assembly GCA_030180095.1 of Magnolia changhungtana. Taxonomy (NCBI): domain Eukaryota; kingdom Viridiplantae; phylum Streptophyta; class Magnoliopsida; order Magnoliales; family Magnoliaceae; genus Magnolia; species Magnolia changhungtana. Next base: position 2,374,424 of record JASAUF010000231.1, on the reverse strand, counting down.
TAAGTGGGACCCACATTGATGTATTTATCATATCTGCACCGTCCAGATCTCCTGGACGGTGGCAACCCACCTTGTATGTATGTGTACACTGTCCAGGGACAGGGTCCTGGACTGGATGTTTATATATATATATATATATATATATATATATATATATATATATATATAATATTATATGATACACATATATGTATATGCACGTGAATGTTGGGCCCCATGTGGGACCCACCTAGATGTTTTTGTTATATCCAATATGTCCATTCATATAACCCACCTTTGATGTATTTTGATCTAGAACGTCTGCCTGTTTTGCCAGCAAGTGGGACCCATCCGGCACATTATACAAGTGTGATGTGTGAGCCATACCATGATTTATGTGTTTTTATTTCCACTGTCCAGATCACTGGACGGTGGGGTGCACCGAGATGCATGTGCCTTATCAAGTACCATCTATCTGTGGAGCCCACATGTGATGTATGTGCTGTGTAGCCATGAGCCCCACTTGCCGCTGTGCAAGATCCAACCATCCATCAGCATCTATAGCCGCTGGAGACGTCAGTGCTGTGTACTCTACCATGATGTATGTGTTACATCCTCACCGTCCAATTCCTGGACGGTGGGACGTGGTATACCTCACACCTGTTATATATTATAATATTATACTATATTATGTATGTATATATATATGATATATATATCTGCTGCATTGCAGCCGTGGGATCCACACACGTGTGGACTCCACCATGCTATGTGTATTTCATCAACACCCTCCAAACGGTGGGCCCCACATCAGCAGTTATAGCTGTTGCTTTGACGTAGCAATCTTTGTGGGTCCCTGCTCGAGCTGTGTTGTATCCATCCATCCACACGTGTGAGGACCACATGTGTGGGGCCTACCATGTAATGTATGGGTTTAATCCACACCGTCCACTGTGTGGGATGGTGTGACCCACTGGGATATTTATGTCTTATTTCCACCGTCCAGTGATCTAGACGGTAGACCACACCATGATGTATTTGTTCATCCACACCGTCCAGATGATCTGGACGATGCTGGACGTGTTTGGACAGTGATGAGGACTCCACCATGATGTATGTATTTTATGTCCACGCCGTCCTTCTACCGGTCCCACCTTGATGGATGTGATTCATCCACACTGCCCGGCCATGTGATAGGGCCCACCTGTAATGTATATTTGAGGCCCACTTATTGTATATGAGGCCCATTAGTGCGGCCCATTAACACGGCCCACTTGATGTTATGAGACCCATTGGTGCGGCCCAACTTGATTTCATAAGGCCCATGTGCAGAGCCCACCTATTATGTATATTAGGCCCATGTGAAGGGTCCGCTTATTATGTATTTATGGCCCTTTTTGGCGTGGCCCATTGAGTTGTATTCTAGGTCCATATAATGCGACATACTTGATGTATATTGGCCCATTGGTGCCGACCATGTGATGCGGTCCATTTAATGTATATGAGGCCCATATAGTGCAACCCATTTGATGTATATGAGACCCATGTGTTGCGGCCCACTAAGATGTATTTTCAGCCCATATGTCGTGGCCCATTGTGATGTATTCGAGGCCCATGCGATACGGCCCATCATGATGTGTATTAGGCCCATGAGATGCGGCCCACCGTGACATGTATTAAGCCCAGGAGATGCGGCCCACTGTGAATTGTATTAGGACCATGTGATGCGACCCATAGTGATGTGTATGTAGCCCTTGTATGAGGCCTAAAGTGATGTATGTTGGCCCACATGACGAGGCTGATGTGACGTAAATGAGGCCCATCGTGATTGTATGTGAGGCCATGGGCCCATTATATGTTTAGCCCTATGTAGGTCACTCCTTAGGAGCAATGTTGGTTAGATGTCCACATTGATGGGCAATGACGATTAGATGTCCTCATTATGACCATCCCTTAGGCCTTGTTAGGCCATTCTCTTCGTGGGTTAACCCAGATAAGTGGGCCCCATTCACCTCAGACGGATGGCTCTGTGCTATCGAATTTAATATAACCACGGCCGAGAGCCGATCTTTACATTATGGTTGATTGGTTGTCCATCTATGGACCCCGCCTTGCTTATCGATGCTAATCGTCGGTGCTGATTATCGATGCTAATCGTCAGTACTGATTATCAATGTTGATTATTGGTACCAAGTATCGAGGCCAATTCCGAGTATCGATTATGATTGTTGAGGCCGATTTCGATTGCCAAAACCGATTGTCGAGACCTATATGATGTATATATGACCCGTAGTTGAGGCTCATTGTGATGTGCATTTGGCCCATATTTGAGGCCCATTGTGATGCGTATTCAACACTTGAGTGAGGCCGTGGTATTGTATATTTGGCCCTTATATGAAGCCATGGGTCCACTATATGTTAGGCTCTATGTGGGCTATTCCTTGGGGGCAATATTGGTTAAATGTCCACATTGTCGAGGTCGATTGTCGATATCAGTTATTGATATTGATTATGAGTATGTGACAGTATAGCATCATGATACATGCCCATACGCATCATTTGCATGTTTGTTATGAGATGTGGTTGATCATTGCATATGTCATTGGGCAGATTGTTATGAGACTCCTTGGTAGGCGGAGGTTATCTCACATGAGCGCATGGTATGTGCAGGATTGATGCATGACTAGATTATATTACTCATGCATCTTGCATTGTGATTACCGCACGCCCTAGCGACATCAGGGTCGTAGCCTCTACAGGCATATCATGAATGGCCAGATGGGACACCAAAAATCTATTCTAGCAACGGGCTACCATAGATGGCCCTGAGTGAAAATTTCTAAACCCTCTTGGTACCAGAGGATGCCCCAACATCGAGACCGAGTGGATACATGAGCATCCGAGTGCCGAATACTAGGAGGTCGCATCTCCCATTGTGTCATGGTAGGTTGGGAGGGGGTGTAACCTTACCCGCCCGAGGGTAGGGGGCATAGCTAGGCTGAGTTTGACCAGCTCGTAAATGGGTCTACTATCGATGTGCCGGATAAATATTGGCAGACTATTGGCCAGGCGGATAGTGAGGTTTCTTACGCTCACTTGGACTGTGCTGCTAGGAGGGGACAGTGTCATTTGGAGTGTACTAAACTCCGGTGATGATCCTAGAGATGAACAGTACTGATATGTGGACTTATTGAGCAGGAGTTACATACTCATTCATTCATTCATTCACTATCCACTTGGGCTGGTGGTGCACAACTATTTGTTACATGTACCTTCGTAATGGTCAGGATTTCGGTTGGGGCACGCGACTAACCTGAGATCAGGAGTTTACCACATTGAGTCTGACTATCCAAATTTAGGTATGGGACTGATTTGGATAAAAGTCCCTTGTGATGGACCCCATAGCCTGCGATACTACGTACTATCATCCTGACTTCACACTTCAGCTTGGTCATTCCATTTGCACCGCATATTGCATTACATCTACGGCATATGACATTTTGGGTTACTTGTGTTCTGCATTTATATGGTTTAGATACGGCATCTGATATTTGACTCTTTATGACTCCTCATTTGTATAGTTGATCTGTATCACGTATTCTGATATTGTTCCTCATTTATATAGTTGACCTGTATTGCGTATTCTGATATTGTTTGACTCATGGACTTGTCAGTATTTTCGCTTACTCTGATAACGTATGATTCATGATCTTGCGACTATTTCGACATTGTATGATTATGACATTGCGTTGAATACTTGGTACTTACCTTATGTACACACTTACACCACCCTCTAAGCTTTCTATAAGCTTATGCACGATAGATGCATGCAGGTGATGTTAGGTTGCAGCAGCATAGAGCTTGAAGTATGTAGTGACTTCTGTAATTTTTACATATGTATTTCCCTTTCAGCATTATATTCAAATGTTTATATTAGTGGATATGTGATGATGATGTTGCCTTTGTGATTTGGGTATACTTGTGGTTATGCCTATTAAGAGTTAAATGTACAAAAAAAATCCTCCTTGTAAGATCCCGGATCAGAATCCGGCGTATGGACACTAGGAGCCGAGAATGGGGTACTATGGAAGCTGTCGGCACCGGATTCGGTGATCAAAATTCCTGTGAATCCGATTTCTGGGTTTGGGCATGACAATTAATTGGTGGGTCCTACATACTCCCAAATATGAAGAGAAGAACATACAAGGAGAAGAAGGAAAGAAAGAGCTTCAATGCATCACCCACCTTCAAGATCTTCCTCCAACTTCAAGCCACAAGCTCCAAAGCTCCAATGGAAGGGTTCTAGTGGTGGAGATGAGGTTTAGATGGTGGGATTGGGAGAGAGAAGGGGGAGAAGTTACTGGAATAGGGGAGAAATGATGGATGTCCCACCTAGTAAGGAAAGGAAAGAGAGGGAAATGAGAGAGGAGAGAGGAGGGTTGTAGAGGAGCAATGATGAGTTTGGAAGAAAGAGCTTGCTTAAGAAGAGAAATGTTGTGAGTGTTATGGTTCCTAGCTCCTATAATTGTCAAATTTGGTAGTGCCAAAACCTTTTTGAATCTGTCTTATCTAGCTCATCTACATAATGAAGACTGTGAATCACTCAAGAACATAGATCTTTACTTCAAGAAATGCAAGTTTACACATGTTTGGGTACAACATCAAGTGTGTGTTCAATGTTCAAAGATTCATAGTTCAAGCTCCAAGTCAAGACAAAGTCTTTTACTTTGAACCTCAAGCTCAAGACTCAAGATATTTCAAGTTCAAACTTCTTAAAGTTACAAATTCAAGTTTCAAATTGAAGCTTCAAAAGGTTTCAAGTTCAAGCTTCTTAAAGTTACAAATTCAAGTTTCAAATTGAAGCTTCAAAAGGTTTCAAGTTCAAGCTTCATCATGTAATGAACACAAGCTTCGTGAACTTCAAAGATCAACTATCAACTGAAAGAAAAGAAGTTTCAATGTTCCTACATCATGTATAAGGTATGAATGACCCTAGATTGACCTTAGGGTAGGTCATTTTGAATACATAATTCAATTAGATCATTTTATAAGTGAATAGACTGTTTCTTGACTAGTCATAAGCTATGTTCGACTAGTCCTAGCACTGGCTTGACCAGTCTAAGAAATTCCTCGACCAGTCCTAAGATTGTTACAGATTTTTGAAATTTTTTTATTAAGCCTCGACCAGTCCTGGAGACTGCTCGACCGGTCGTGTGAACAGTGCTCAACTCGTTCTCGACCAGTCCTGCAGCCATGACTCAAAGTCCAGCAACTAAATCAGGCTCCACACGACCAGTCGTGGAGGTCCCTCGACCGGTCATGAAGGTCCTACGACTAGTCATCGAACGACTTTATCTTATCGTGCCCAAATTTCAAATTTCTGTTGGTCCTACGACCAGTTGTGCAGACCACAAGACCAGTCCTGAGCGCGATTTCTTCACTTATAAATAGAGCACAAATTTCAGAGTTTTTCATCAAATTCAAGCAAATTCAACTCATCACTCTGAAAGATAAGTTAGTCATCTTTTTAAGCTATATTGTGCTCATTTAATATTCTCTTAATTTAGTTTTATTATATTTGATTTTGTATTCTATATTTCATTCATATTTGAAGAAGGGATTGAGACTTGCCCTTTTCTTAGAAGCAAAATCAAATAGAGCTAGCCCAACTGGATTTAATTTAAAATTAATTTAGAACCTAGAACCATTTCATAAGTGAGTTTGGACATTGAACTTCTACGTTGAACTTCTACTCCGATTTGGTTCTTCCGGCTGCATAAAAAAAGAGAATATCCAGGCATTTTACAGTTTTTGTAAATTCCTTTGTTTTGGTTTTATTGAGATTGTGCCAGAAAAATCTCTCTATTTTGGTTTGTCTAAGGTGATCCAAAAAACTCAGAGTGTGGGGTTTTTGAATTGTGTAAGCCCACTTTAAAGACACAATTGTGAGGGTTTTAGGTGAACCTTTAAAAACCTATTTTCATAGTCAACACTAATATCTACTGTGTGAGGATATTAGGAGTGGAGTAGTTGTGGGCTGTTGTTTAACAGTTGGTGTACACACAAGCGAAACACTATAATTTCTTGTCTTGTGGTTGATTGAATTTCTATTTCATTTTTTGGATGTTTGTAATTTCCCTTTATGCACTTGTAGAGATTGTTGTAATCTTTTATGTATGTGTGGGAATGTTGTAATAGCTTAGATTTCTTTCCTTGCTATTTATTTCTTTAATCCTCTGTATCAGTTTGAGTTTTTGATACACGGACTATTCTAGTAAGGTTGTCCTGCCATAAACCCTTGCTTTTTATGGTATAAGGCTGTCCTTAGAACAATATCTATATCAACCTCTCAATACTTGTTCATTTGAGGTTGTCTTTAAATTCAGCATTGTGGGATTGTCTATTGCTATCTGTATTTAATTTATTTAAATTCCGCTATTTATTTTTAAATTTGGCATAGTCCTATTCACCCCCCCTCCCCTTCTAGGACATATAGCTCGGCCTTTTCAAGGGGTATCAGAGCCTGATAGCTTGTTTTAATTGTTATTACTTTTTGGATTAATTTCCTGAGCTAATCGATCTGAGCTTTGTAAGATGTCAAATTTTGATAGTCTTTCAATCACTAAGCCTCCACCATTTGATGGCTCGAACTATGCTTATTGGAAAGCCAGAATGAGGATTTTCTTAAAATCCATGGATGAGAGCGTGTGGTAAGCCACAGTGACTGATTGGACCCCTCCTACCACTGAAGTAACTAATATTGATGGATCCAAAACTATGAGAATTACACCTTATTTCTCTTGGACCACTCTTCAGAAAAGTGAGAGTAGTGCCAATGCAAAAGCACTAAATGCAATCACTTGCGTACATCATCGGATGAATTTTAAAAAATTATATCCTGTGATATTGCAAAGCAAGCTTGGAATATTTTAGAAATGACACACGAGGGAACAACAATTGTCAAAAATCTAAAGTCCAAATCCTCACAACCAAATTTGAGGAAATACATATGGAAGAAAGTGAAACTTTCATGGACTTTTATACTAGATTAAATGACATTGTCAACTCTATGTGGGGTCTCGGTGATAAAATCCCAGAAAGTAAAGTGTGTGCAAAGATACTACGCTCACTACCTGAACAGCTCAATTCAAAGGTGACTGCGATTCAGGAACTTCGTGATACGGATAATATGAGGGTAGAAGAATTAGTTGGCTCATTACAGACTTATGATTTAACCTTTAAAGCTCCTAAAAGTAAATCAATCGCCCTTAAATCTTCTAAAAGTATTTCTCAAGAAAATTGTAGTAATTCTGATTTTGAAAATTCTGAAGATGATATGGCCCTTTTAGCTAAAAAGTTTTATAAGATTTTCAAAAGTAAAAAGAGAGTTGATTTTTAAAATTTTAATGATAAGAAAAGATCTAAATCTAAAACTTGAAAATCTTTAAAAGACATTCAATGTTACAATTGCCATGAACATTGGCATTTAGCAAACAAGTGCCTAAAAAGGACAAACCTAAAAGGAAAGGAATGTTGACTACTTGAGATGAATCTTCCTGCTCTGAAGCCTCTTCTTAGTCAGAAGATTCTGAAACTGAGTTGGGTAATGAAGTCAAAGCCCTTATGACTCTAGCCAAGTTCACTTTTTTAGATAATGATGATTCAACTAGTGAAGAAAATCTGAATAGTGATCATGAAAATGAAGAAGATCTTCAAGATGTTGCAATGCCCTATACAAGGAAAGTTGTAAAATTGCGGTAAAACTAAAACTTCAAAAAGAAAAGTTTTCAAAACTTAAAGAAAATTATGATACTCTTGTTTTAGAAAAATTCTCACTTTTCATATTGTTTTGAAAAACTAAATGCGATTTAGATTTCAAAACTTCCCTTATTGAAAATCTAAAATCTGAAAATGAAAAACTAAAATTTGAAGTCTCTTCACTTTTGAGTTTAAAAGGCACATAGAGGTATGCCCAAGGATATCCTAAGTTAGAAAAACTTTTATTTGGATCCAGAAAATGTGGCGATCGATCTAGACTGGGCTACAACAAAAGTACTCCTCCTCAATATAAGAATACTCCACCCAAATTTGTGAAAGGGGAGTCTTCAAACTTAAAAGGGAAAAGCCTGAATCAAAATCATTTTAAAAATGCTAAGTCTTTTCAAACTTTAAAACCTAGAAATAACCATATCAACTACAAAAATCATAATCATAATCTTTTAGCTGAGAAAATTGTTGATTTACTTAAGGAGCTCTTAAAATCTAACTCATTGGGTCGGTCTTATATCAACTACAATCATAAGAAGACCAACTATACTCCTAAACCCAAAATTGTAATGAAATGGGTTCCTAAGGTTACTCGCTTGGTTGCCCACACTGCTTTCAAAGCTTCAAGCCATTCAAAGTAGTACCTAGATAGTGGATGCTCCAGGCACATGACTGGTGACAAAGGACTGTTCACCAATCTTAAAGACATGACTAATGGTTCAGTCACATTTGGTGATGGTAACAACTGCAGGATTATTGGCCAAGGTACAATTTAACTTTTTAACCTTCCTTTATTTAAGAATGTTTTATATGTAGAAGGCTTAAAACACAACTTATTAAGCATTTCTCAAATATGCGATAAAAATCATAGCGTTAAATTCACTAACCTAAGGTGCAAGATTTTAAATAAAAGTAGTTCAGTAATATTAACCAGTCACAGAACTTCTAAAAACTGCTATATTGTAAGTGATTCTAGCTCATCTAATCTATCATGTTACATGGTCCATACCGATGAAATCGAGTTATGGCATAAACGCCTTGGACATGTACACTACCGCAACTTGTATAGATTGGGCAAAAGAGAGTTAGTAAGAGGCTTACCTAAAATACAGAAAATTGATAAAATATGTGGCGAATGCCAGATTAGCAAACAAACTAGGAGTACTCACAAAAAGGTGGACTCCAATGCCACATCTAAACCGCTCGAACTCCTCCATATGGATCTTATTGGACCAACTAGAACGGAGAGTCGAGGTGAAAAAAAGTATATTCTGGAAATCGTTGATGACTTTACCAGATATACTTGGGTAGTCATCTTAAGAGACAAATCAGAAACTCTCGATGAAGTTAAAAGGGTACTTAGACGTATCCAAACTGAAAAAGTGTCTCAAGTCTAAAACATCCGTAGTGATCATGGATCAGAATTTGAAAATAGCGGTTTTGAGAAGTCTCGCAGTGATCAAGGAATATCACATGAATTATCTGCGCCCAAAACACCACAACAAAATGGTATATTAGAAAGAAAAAATAGAGTGCTTTAAGAAATGGCAAATGTAATGTTAAATAGTATGAAGCTCCCTGAAAATCTTTGGGCTGAAGCCGTAAATACTGCATGTTATATAATTAACCGCGTCTATATTAAAAAAATTAAATAATAAAATGGCTTACGAAATGTAGTTTGATAAAAAACCTACTGTTAAATACTTTCGAGTTTTTGGTAGCAAGTGTTATATTTTACGTGACCGTGAAAATCTGGGTAAGTTTGACACCAAAAGTGATGAAGGGATATTTTTATGGTATGCTCTGAATAGTGGAGCATATCAGGTTCTTAATAAGAGGACCGATGTAATTCAAGAATCCATTAATGTGGTTATTGACGATCACTTGAATACACCTGTCTTAAGTTCAGATAATGATGAAGTACTTCTAATTGATAAACCAGATACTTCATCAAGTCAAAATAACTCTGAACTAAGGACTGTTAAAGATCATCCAACTAATCAGATTCTTGGAAACCCTCTCACTGGTGTACGCACACGTAGACAACTTGAAGGTATGTGTAATTACGTATGCTTTGCATCTCAGATATAATCGGCTAACATAAAAGAATCTCTTACTGATGAAAACTGGATAGTTGCGATGCAAAAAGAGCTTAATCAATTTGTTAGAAATGATGTTTGGTATTTAGTTCCTATACCTAAAGATAAACACATTATCAGAACTAAATGAATTTTTAAAAATAAGTCTGATGAACTTGGTAATATTATTAGAAATAAGGCTAGATTGGTTGTACAAGGGTACACTCAAATTGAAGGTATCGATAATGATGAGACCTTTGCCCCAGTAGCTCGTCTTAAATCAATCAAACTATTTATATCCATTGCATGCTTTAGAAAGTTCAAAATATATCAAATGAATGTAAAGAGTGCATTCTTGAATGACGATTTGCATGAAGAAGTGTATGTTGAACAACCAACGGGTTTTGAAGACCCTAAGAATACTGATCATGTCTATCGCCTAAAAAGGGCTCTCTATGGTTTAAAACAAGCTCCCAAGGCATGGTATGAAAAATTGACTAAGCTTTTACTAAGTCATAACTTTATAATGGGAAGTGTTGATAAGACATTATTGTAAAGAAACATAATGATCACATTTTAATAGTGCAAATTTATGTTGATGATATTATTTATGGATCTACCTGTCCTAACATGACTGTTGAGTTTGCAGATCTTATGAAATCTAATTTTGAAATGAGCATGGTTGGGGAATTGAATTATTTCTTAGGGTTGCAGGTTAAACATCAACCTGATAGTTTCTTTATTTCTCAAACCAAATATGCTCTGAACTTAGTTAAAAAGTTCAGATTTGAGAATGGAAAAAATTTTGATACCCCTATGAGTACAACCTTAAAACTCTCAAAGGACTCTATAGGTAACAGAGTTGATCCTAAATTATATCGCAGTATGATAAGTAGTTTGTTGTGTTTAACTGCAAGTCGACCTGATATTGCATTTAGCGTAGGGATCTGCGATAGATATCAATCTAACCCTAAAGATTCACATTTAACTGTTGTTAAGCGGATTATGCGATATGTCGCAAGTTTAGCTAATCTAGGTCTTTGGTATCTTCATGATACTAATGTTCAATTAACTGGTTACACTGATGCTGATTGGGCTAGTAACGTTGATGATAGGAAATCAACCAGTGGTGGTTGTTTCTATGTTGGGAACTATTTAGTTTCTTGGCAAAGTAAGAAACAAAGTTCCGTATCGCTCTCAATTGCTGAGGTTGAATACATTGCAGTAGGTATTACATGTACGCAGCTTGTATGGATGAAAAGATGTTAAGCGATTATGAAATTGCACAGAACTCTATGGTTTTATATTATGATAATTCAAGTGCAATAAATATATCTAAAAATCTAATCCAGCATTCACGAACCAAGCACATTGACATTAGATATCATTACATCAGTGAATTAGTGGAAGAAAAAAAATTTCTTTGGAATACATTCCGACCGAGACTCAACTTGCTGACATTTTCACTAAACCACTCGACAAAAGCAGGTTTTCTAAATTGAAATTTGATCTTGATATGTGTAATTTGAATTAATTATTCATGCATTTCTGTATTATATTCTATATATTTGTTATTTTATTTGTTTAAATTTTTAAATTTCAAGAAAAATGCATATTTTTGGTTGTGCACGACCAGTCGAGTACATACTCAACCAGTCGTGGCATGACCGGTCGAGCATACACTCGACCAGTCGTGTAGCGCGAACTGGTGGTTTATTTGGGAGAAAAATCCCTTTTTTCTTCATTTGGGTTTCTTCTCCAACGGGTCTTAGCTCGACTGGTCGAACCCATCTCCCTAATTCTTCATGGTTAGTCCATTATTTCCGTTTTCCTTGTAGATTCAAGTTCATTTCACTTCATTTTCATCTTTAGAGTGATTTATTTCTTGTTCCATTGAAGTTTTTGGGGTTTTCTTCTCTAAAATCTGATCTTGAGGAAACCCACTCTACCTCTTTTGCAACAACTTATTTCCTTAATTTCTTAGTTGCAAATGGATAGTAGAGGGAAAAAGAAAAGTTCTCGTGGTCCTTCAACTTCCAGATCGACACCTATAACAAGGCGCCACCCTCGGTCACCCGAAGATGATCCTTCCTATGTGCGAGACATTAGGTTGCGCAATGTTATAGTTGAACGATCTGTTTATGTTGAGCATCTTACTCCATTTGAAATCCTTCCTGTTCTCCAATCTGTAGGATGGGATAACATTCTACATTAGGGTGGGCCGACATACCGGTCCATTGCACAAGCTATGTATGCATGTATTTCTAATTTTTCAACAGAAAATTTGACATTTATTATTGACACTAAAGAAGGTCTAGTTGAAGTAGACCAACATCTAATTTCTGGTCTAATGGACATACCTGTCAATGATGAAGGTATTCTCATTAGCACTCTAGTGGATAAACCGTCTGAATCAGAAAAACGAATGCTTACTAGAGCTTTGTGCAATATAGATGGGTAATGGAATCCTTTTGGAAATGCGTTTGCTTCAAAGTACTTGTTACCCAGATACAGAGTCCTTCACAGGATTTTTATTTCAAATGTTTATCCCCGTTCTGGTAAGAAAACAGAACTCACTACTTTTATGGTTCGGATTCTTCATTACATCCTTTCTGGTACTTTTATATGTCTTCCTTCTTTAATCTGTCATTTCATTATACAATTCTGTCTCCATCCTGGACACAATGATATCCCTTTCGCATATCTCATGACTGTGTTAGCTACCCATCTTTTAGTGGCTATACCTGTTGGAGAGGCTCCTATTCAACACCTTATTTTCAACAACTCCAATATAAACAAAATGAATCTGAGTTTGGCCGCAAGCTAAGTCAATGTGGGTGTTGGTGGAGTTGATGCTGTGAATGAAGAAGAAGGCAATTTACCTCCAGATGACATTAACATGGATGATATCTTTGATGAGATCGAATCAGATTCTGAGGCTGACCCTGATTATCAGCCTTCTGATTTTGTTGAGAGGTTACATACTCTTGAGGAACAGGTAGCTCAGATTCGTGTAACCCAATATTCTCAATTTGCTTATATGCGTAAATATATTAGGCGCATTAATAAGGGTTTACATCAAATTGATTCATCTATTCCTACTCCCTCTTCAGGATCTGATTAGTATTTTCTAATCTTGGTTTGTAATAACTTTATATGATACTTGAATTTCTTTTGCGGTTATTCTTGACTTACCTTAGTTTCACTTGGTTATACTTAGTTGAACTTGGCTAATTATGTTTGATCATGACTTGCTTATGGATTTACTATTTTGCTTATCTTGATCATTTATTCCTCACTACTCTTCTTATTTTTCCTTTTTTTTTAATCTACTTCCACTTGTATTTCTTGATTCCTTCCTTTGTCATATTGTGACAAAAAGGGGGGAATTCTGTCAATGCTTGTATATATGGCATGTGGATGTGGATGAATTGATTGTGAATAATTCTATTTTCTGAAGGGGAGTTAAGGGGGAGTATTGAATTTGTTGCAAATTGATAACTGGTGCATGATTCTTTAACCAGGTCGTAACTGGTTTCTTTTGATAACTGGTGCATGATTCTTTGTGCGTATAATGCTTTTATTTTTACGAAGTGTGTTTTGTCACAAATTTGACAAAGGGGGAGATTGCAAGTGTTATGGTCCCTAGCTCCTATAATTGTCAAATTTGGTAGTGCCAAAACCTTTTTGAATCTGTGTCTTATCCAACTCATCTACATAATGAAGACTATGCATCACTCAAGAACAAAGATCTTTACTTTAAGAAATGCAAGTTTATACATGTTTGGGTACAACATCAAGTGTGTGTTCAATGTTCAAAGATTCATAGTTCAAGCTCCAAGTCAAGACAAAGTCTTTTACTTTGAACCTCAAGCTCAAGACTCAAGATATTTCAAGTTCAAGCTTCTTAAAGTTACAAATTCAAGTTTCAAATTGAAGCTTCAAAAGGTTTCAAGTTCAAGCTTCATCATGTAATGAACACACGCTTCGTGAACTTCAAAGATCAATTATCAACCGAAAGAAAAGAAGTTTCAATGTTCCTACATCATGTATAAGGTATGAATGACCCTAGATTGACCTTAGGGTAGGTCATTTTGAATACATAATTCAATTAGATCATTTTATAAGTGAATAGACTATTTCTCAACTAGGCCTAGGCTATGTTTGACTAGTCCTAGCAGTAGCTCGACCAGTCCAAGAAATTCCTCGACCAGTCCTAAGATTGTTATAGATTTTAGGAATTTTTTTGTTAAGCCTCAACCAGTCCTGGAGACTGCTCGACCAGTCATGTGAACAGTGCTTGGCTCGTTCTCGACCAGTCCTGCAGCCATGACTCAAAGTTTAGCAACTAAATCAGGCTCCAAACGACCAGTCATGGATAGGTCACGACCAGTCGTGGAACGACTTTATCTTATCGCGCCCAAATTTCAAAATTATGTTGGTCCTACGACGAGTCGTGCAGACCACAGGACCAGTCATGAACGCGATTTCTTCACTTATAAATAGAGCACGAATTTCAGAGTTTTTCATCAAATTCAAGCTAATTCAACTCGTCACTTTGAAAGATAAGTTAGTAATCTTTTTAAGCTATATTGTGCTCATTTAATATTCTCTTAATTTAGCTTTATTATATTTGATTTTTTATTCTATATTCCATTCATATTTGAAGAAGGGATTGAGACTTGCCCTTTTCTTGGAATCAAAATCAAATAAAGCTAGCCCAACTAGATTTAATTTAAAATCAATTTAGAACCTAAAACCATTTCATAAGTGAGTTTGGACATTGGACTTCTATGTTGAACTTCTACTCCAAATTGGTTCTTCCGGGCTGCATCAAAAAAGAGAATATCCAGGTATTTTACAATTTTTATAAATTCCTTTGTTTTGGCTTTATTGAGATTGCCAGAAAAATCTCTCTATTTTAGTTTGTCTGTGGTGATCCAGAAAACTCAAGGTGTGGGGTTTTTTAATTGTGTAAGCCTACTTTAAAGACACAATTGTGAGGGTTTTAGGTGAACCTTGAAAAACCTATTTTCATAGTGAATGCTAATATCCACTGTGTGAGGATATTAGGAGTGAAGTAGTTGTGTGGTTATTGTTTAATAGTTGGTGTACACACAAGCGAACCACTATAATTTCTTGTCTGTGGTTGATTGAATTTCTATTTCATTTTGTGGATGTTTGTAATTTCCCTTTACGCACTTGTGGAGAATGTTGTAATCTTTTATGTATGTGTGGGAATGTTGTAATAGCTTAGATTTTTTTTCCTTGCTATTTATTTCTTTATTCCTCTGTATCAGTTTGAGTTTTTGATACACAGACCGTTCTAGTAAGGTTGTCCTGCCATAAACCCTTGCTTTTTATGGTATAAGGTTATCCTTAGAACAACATCTGTGTCAACCTCTCAATACTCATTCATTTGAGGTTGTCTTTAAATTCACCATTGTGGGATTGTCTATTGGTATTTGTATTTAACTTATTTAAATTTGGCATAGTCCTATTCACACACCCCCCCCCCCCCCCCCGCTCTAGGACATATAGCTCAGCCTTTTCAAATGCATGGGCCGGATAGAGAGAATATCTTATGATTATTTTCTGGAAAAGAAAAACAATCATAGCTAGGCTAGGTCATTATGGAGGGTAGCTTGCATAGAAAAAGGTGCACCAGGTTGGGGCTCACATGGGAAAATGTGCAAGGGTCTAGGTGGGTCCCACATGCATGATCAATGGCCTAAAAATGGTGAGGGCTACATCTTATGATGTACACATCAGATGGATGCACGAGACATGGCGTTGGAACTGAGGCGTCGATGTGGTCGCAATGGTATAGGTTTCGGGTCGATCCGGGTCAGGTTAGCATGACAGGATTTAAGGATGACCGCAAACAAAATCTACATGTTGCGGGTCACCGAGATTTGAACGGTAGGACCACCGGACCTAATAGAACAAAATGGATACTCAGGTTAAGGTCTTACATCTTCTTCACACTGAAGTGCATAATACAGAAGAGGATAGACAGAGGTGAGATAATAATTGAAAAAAAAAGGAAAGAGATACGAAAGCCACGATGAATGTATTAACTGCCCAGAAAAATGTCCATGGAAGATCAGGAAAAGAACACCATAAGATTACTAGCAAACCTGAAGTAATTCATTGCGATCAGGGAAAAGAGTAACGAGCCCTTTAAAACGACAAGTTGAGGCAACAAAAGTATAAACTACCAAGAATTATATTGGCAATGGTAAATGAGAAGAGAAGGGTGAAACAAGGAAAGTGACTTATGATGTGATAAGTCATTTGAAAGGTATACCGGCTCGGTTGAGAATTTACAACACATTAAAGTTATCAGAAGATTTTTGGCGAAGCCTAATTCAGGCCCTATCCAACTGTGATGTTAGGGAAACGTTGCTTGTAGAAATGGAAAATGAAGAGTGCAAGGAGCAAGAGGATTGCATGCCAGTAGTTTCCTTTTCTGATGATAATCTAACCTGCGATACAGGGCACGATAGACCACTGAAGATAGTAGGCCATATTCGCGGCCAGGAGGTCAAACAGATAATGCTTGATAACGGATCTACGGTGAATCTGTTACCACTAACAATGCTAAATAAACTGGGCTACCAGCGTTCTAATTTATGCCTTAGAAGAATGATGATACAGGGCTTTAATCAAGATGGGCAATGCGTGCGTAGTAAAATTACAGTAACACTGAAAATAGGAGAGTTAACTACTGATGTTGTTTGTCGTGTCATTAATGTAGTAATGACATACAATCTTCTCTTGGGAAGACCATGGATGCATCAGTATGGCATTATACCTTCTACCCTGCACTAGTGTTTCAAGTACTGCAAAGATGGGATACAATACAAAGTGATAGCCGATGCATAGCCGTACACGGAAGCCAAAGCCTTTTTTGCCGATGTCAGCTATTACGACGGGTTTGCTAGAAAGGAAGAAAATGAGAATGATGAAAACAAAGCCCCAAGAAATACTCACATGAAGGTGATAAGAGAAGAAATCGAAACGACAGAGTCGTCTGGGACAGTAGAAGCAGGGAAGAAATTTTATTTTGTACACAAAAATTTGAGATAACCAGGACAGCCGTCGTTAACACTATTATCACCTGAGTAGTTGAAAATCTTATTATTAAACTACAAAATACCGCTACCATATGCTAAAAGGAACAAGCCATTCCCAACTATGTCAAAGAGATTTCATGTCAAGGCCAGTACAAAGTACCCAGAGCTGATTGAATTTTACGCCCCTTCAAAATTGAAAACAGAAGAAAAGGCCGATAATATGTACGTTATGGAAGATTAACATCCAGGGATGTCAAGAAGTACAGTCCAGCAAGTAGGAAAATCATGAAAAACATTAGTTTTGATTATGAAGAACCGACTGGCCTAAATTATGGGAAAGGAATTCAGATCACAATCAGAGTTGGTCAGAAAAGGTGAGAAATTTTTCAAGGATTGGGGACAGAGTCTTCAGTAAATATGGTTATAGTCGATTAGGCGAGAGAAACATATTATGAAATGATCAAACATCCTGAAACAGCTCCGAAGCAGTTGGAGGACGGGGGTAGCTAACAATTGATAGTCTGCGAGAAGTAAATCTGGGCATAGAAGAAGAGTCACGAAACACGTTCATAAGCGCTAGTCTCCTCGGGCAAGAAGCCAATCAATATGTCCAACTCTTGAAAGAGAACAAGGACGTCTTTGCTTGGACGTATGCGAAAATGTCGGGCCTAGAACCCTCAATAACAATGCATCGGTTGAATATTTCTAAAGATAAAAGGCCAATTAAGTAAGCACAAAGGCGATTTCACATAGACTTAATCCCCTTGATAGAAGAAGAAATAAACAAGCTAATAAAAGTCTAGTTCATCAGAAAGGTTAAGTATCCTAAATGGATATCAAACATTGCTCGGTAAAGAAGAAAAGTTGACAGATTAGGGTATGTGTTAAT
Source organism: Magnolia changhungtana (assembly GCA_030180095.1). NCBI lineage: Eukaryota > Viridiplantae > Streptophyta > Magnoliopsida > Magnoliales > Magnoliaceae > Magnolia > Magnolia changhungtana. The sequence goes on along the minus strand of JASAUF010000231.1, from coordinate 2,356,632 downwards.
TTCAGGGATTTAAATGAAGCTTGTCCGAAAGACGACTTTCCATTGCCGATAACCGAGTTGTTAATTGACAGTACGACGAAATATATCATAATGTCCTTCATGGATGGCTACGCTAGTTATAACCAAATAAGGATGGCTCCTGAAGACGAAGAGGCAACAGCATTTAGAACTTCGTTGGGAATTTATTGCTACAAAGTTATGTCGTTCGGTCTCAAGAATGCTGAAGCAACATATCAGAGAGCAATGCAGAATATTTTTCAAGATATGATGCATAAGCATGTTAAATGTTATGTGGATGATCTGGTGGTCAAATCGAATGACCATGAAGAACATCGTGAGCATATGACTTCAATCTTCCGCCGACTCAGAAAGAAGCAACTGAAGATGAATCGAGCTTAATGCGCTTTTAGAGTATCGTCAGAAAAATTCCTCGGTTTTCTCATTAGGCATAGGGGTATTGAGATTGATCCAGGAAAGGTTAAGGCCATTTAAGATATGCCGCCTCCGAAGACATTGAAAAAATTGAAAAGCCTAAAAGGAAAACTGGCGTATATTCATCGTTTTATCTCAAATTTGGCGGGGAGATGTCAACCATTTTCTCATCTGATGGAAAAAGGAATAGAGTTTGTATGGGACAAAGCCTGTCAGAATGCGTTTGATTTGATAAAAGAATTGTTGAAACAACCTCCAGTTTTAGCAGCCCCTGTGAAGGGTAAGCCGCTTATCTTATACATATTTGTAGCTGAGAATTCATTGGGGGCCCTATTAGCACAGGTGAATGAATACGGGAAAGAAATAACTCTTTATTATCTAAGCCGAACCCTGATAGGCGCAGAATGCAATTATTTCCCAATCGAGAAAGAATGCTTGGCGCGGATATTTACAGTGCAGAAACTGAGACATTATTACCTCTCCCATGATATAATTTTAATCTCGTAAGCATATCTAATAAAGTTCCTAATGACAAGGCCGACGTTATCGAGAAGACTGGCTAAATGGATGTTGTTACTTTCAGAGTATACAATTACCTATGAGCCGACAAAAGCAGTTAAGGGGCAAGCAGTGGCAGATTTCTTAGCAGCGCATTCCGTAGCGGAAAGTGAAACAATCAGAGACGATTTTCTCGACCAGCAAGTTATGATGATTAAGTCACAAAATCCATGGCAAATGTATTTTGATGGTGCTTCTCGAGCATCAAGAACAGGCGCAGGAGTAATATTCATTACTCCTCAGGGTGACTTATTACCTTATTCTTTCACGTTGAGTACTGCATGCACAAATAACGAAGCAGAATATAAAGCTCTCATCATTGGGACGGAAATAGCCCAGAAAATGAAGATAAAAATGCTGTAGATTTTTTGAGATTCTAAGTTGATTGTAAATCAACTGACAACTGAGTTTGAGATAAGAAAACAAGAGCTCTTGCCGTATTTTCGGAGAGCACGGCAGTTACGGGAGCAATTCCATCATGTGGAAATCAAGCATGTGTCGCAATGTGAAAATGCGAGGGCAGACGCTTTGGCTAGTCTGGCAGCAGCTCTGTCTTGTCCGAATCGGTGTCCCCTTCAGGTAACTATAGAAGAAAGAAGGTCCTTGTCATCTTTGGAGATTATCAATGAAGTCGCTGAAACACTCCCTATATCGTGTTTTGAAGTAACAACAGACGATTGGCACCAGCCTTTCATAGATTACCTTAAATATGATATCTTGTAACACTCCGTACTTTTCAGTACTTGGGTGTTACCATAATTATCTAAATCAATTTACGCATGTGTAGAAACACATGTACCTTTCCTTACACATCAACATCCAGTGATCCTCAAATCATCCATCTCAACTGTCTAATACAACATTCATTTGTACAACAAGCCATCCATCCGATTGATTTTCAAATTAGTCCATCATAGCTTTAGAGACATCTATTTTAGGATCTCAATCGCTTCAATAGATCAATTAAACCATTCATCATCGATTGTAAGCCCGAGACCTTAAGATCCACTGTTCATCAAGTTTATGGCACCTTATTCAATGATCCAATGACAAATCATGTGAAATTGACTGTCAGATGGTAATGCTGACTATTAGGGTGCAACTAGACTAGTTTAAGATCCTTAATACCATTGAAAGAAATCTTCATCCTTAAATCAAGTGATTCATCTGTTAACTTTAAAGATGGACCATCACACCTTAGTGGAATCAATAATAAACCTCAAAAGACCTAATTATGGGGATCTGATTGCGAAAAAACTTCACATAATACTCTATCAGAACAGTTGAACCACACACCACCAGTTTCGAGACCTAACTCAATAAATCCACCATTCATCAGATCCACAACATCTAATTTAATGGTTTACCACTTGACCATCACACTTAGGCCATCAAACCACTAGCCCAACCTTTAAATTTTATCCAAGCGAACCCTAGGGCTCTGGTAGCTGTTGATGATTAGGCTGAATGAAATATGGCCATCGGATCAATACAAATCTATAAATAAATGATAAAAATATAGATGTATGGCCCACCTAAGCTTTGGATCTGTCTGATCTTTAGTCAAAGGCTATGATTGGGCCCACCAAGTGGAATGGACAGAGTGGATTTCATTCAAACACCATAGTGGACCCCACCCTAGTCGTGCGTATGCACAGTTCACGTGTACCAGTAGTGCACTGGATTGCACCTCCAGTCAAAGTCGAGTTGACCCGACATTTCCAAAAAAGGGAACCTTCTCTCCTCCTTTCTGCATTCCCGCCCGATTTTGCTTCAAACGGACATACGTCCATGATGTCAGTTGTGGCCCACAAACCAGGGCCCACCTCCATGATTTGAACCGTCCATCTAATGTGGATGCAAATTTTAACCAAACCCCATCTAATCCTGTGCCCTGGAACTCGTGTGCATGCACACAACCATTGATGCAAACAAAGCCTGAAAACACAGTGTTTTCCAAAAATGGAAAACATCTTGCTAGCTACCATGCTAGCGATCCGTGTGAGGGAGATCCATGCAATCTCAGTCCTCCCTTTTGTTAGATCTCGACCGTCCTAGCTATGGCTTCCCTCCCTCAATACCAGAGAAAGAAAAACCAACGGCAAAACCTCTATACTACCAGCTATTTGAAACCAAAAGTTAGGATCGAATCCTGGCTCTACATTCCTCATCCAACGGGTTAGATAGGATCTAGGGTGAGCCATAAAGAAGAGAGGATCAAATAGAAGTGGGGATCCCTTGTTTTATTGCGGTTGCAAGTGGAAATAGTCAGAAACCTTCCTACCGTGAAACCACCAAAAAAATCACCTCGGAGCTTTGATTTCAAGCTTCCTTAAGCTTTAGCAGATGCACATGAGTCACTTAGAAGCCCCGTTTGAAGGAATACCCCCTAAGTTGAGATCCACCATTAGAGGAGCTCGTCTTCCCCAACAGTTTTTTTCATTCAATGGTGTTGCTGGTGCCGCTGGACCAAGTCCAGGATCACTTCGGCCATCCACGAAAGGGATGGAGGAGAAGCAAGAGGGAGGAAGGAATGATAGAAAGAAAGAAAAGAAGTCACGTGGTGCAATCACCATGTCGACTTAACTCGACCCGAGTTGAGACAGGCCGAGTCTTGAGTTAGGTCAAGTTATGGGTTAGGTCGTACCACACTGAGCCGGACTAAGTCCTACTTGCATCTAGGTAGGTCCAGACTCAATTCATGTCAGTTTGGAGAGAAAAGAAGCGGGAAGAAGAGGGAGAGTGGGTCGATGCCATAATCTCGCTTGAGCTCAGGCCACATCTGAGTCAAGCTCAAATGTTGTGGGCTGCTGCCTGGTTCGAGCCATGCTAGGATTCCAGCAAAGGAAAGAAGAAGAAAAAAAAAAGGAAAGAAAGAAAAAAGAGAGGGAGAGCAGTGAGAAAAGGAGCTGCTGTTTGGCTTCATAATGCACCGAGTCACGACCTGACTCACTGATTTAGCCATTGGGGCAAGTCAGGTGAGTCTTGTCCGAGTCCAGATGTTGTTGGACTAGTATTGTGAGAAGAAAAGAGAGAGAGAGAGAGAGAGAGAGAGAGAGAGAGAGAGAGAGAGAGAGAGAAAAGGAGAGGAAGAGAAAAGAAGAAAGTGAGAAGGGAGAGAGTTTGGGTTATGGGTTGCTGCCTATTCAACTCGGCCGAAATCCACCGAATCCAGCTGGGTCGAGCTAGGCTTGGGTTTGGTCTGAGTATGGCTGGATATTCCAACAAAATAAAGAAAAGAGTGAGAGAGACTCGACCACTTCCTTCCTACACTGAGTCAACTCAGTGAGTTGGACACCCTATTCGACTGGTTGTTGGGCTGAGTTGGGCCTGTTGTTCAAGTGTTGTCACTGGATTCCCAGCATGTGGAAAACAAGTAGAAGAAGAAGAGAGAAAGGAGAAGAAAGAGAAAGGTGGGCGGTTAGTGGAGCCAAGTCAACTCGGCTTTCGAACTGAGTTGATTCAACTCGAATCAACTAGGTGCGTCTTTCTTTGCATTAAAATTCTAGTTAGTAGTTTGGTTAGTTCATAGATTTCCTAATCTCAACTAAGATGTAGCCTAATATCACGTCTTGGTTTATTTTGTTTGAATTGGAAATAACTTAAGCTTATGGGTCGAACCGAGTCAACTAATGTAAGTCATCTTTCTCTCCCAAAGTAAATCGTTGATTTATTATTATAATTGGTGTTACTATGGTTATTACAATTATTAATTATGTTTAGCCATTAGCAGGGTATGTATACTAGTATTAGTTATTATAAACAAATTACAACCATTCGATGTTTGATATTAGTATTTATCTATCATTCTTAGATATCATCATTATAATAGATCACACTATTCATTACCATCATAACAATTATTTTTGCTACATTAGCTAATAGTAATTATAACACTAATGTTAATAAATACTTTATAATTACTATATTAACATTAAAATTAATTGTATACCGACTAAGGTTCAAACCCTAAAAATCTAGCCTAGACCTAAACTCTAGGATAAAATCCTGGACCTAAGTGGTCTAAACTCTAGGTCAATACCCTAAACATAGATAGTGTGTTAGGTTTAGATCTAATTGTAGAATTCCATAATTCATGGTAGATCATAGTATTTATTATCATGACTAAATTCATTATTGATAGTTATGACTATTATCATTAGAAAATATTATCATTTTCCTTATGGGGTTAGTATAATTCTTGTTAATATGATTATTAGTATTAGTCCTTAGTATATTATTGTTAGTTAAAAAATTATTAATATTACTTGCATTATTTAAGAGATTATTAGTCATTATAAGAATAATAGATAATGTCGGTATATTTAAATATAAACTTGTAAATCATCATTATTAATACTTCTATTATGACCATCATTTCATTCATGGTACAAAAATAACGATAATAATATTAATCAGAGTTCAAATCCTAAAACCTAAGCCTAGATCTAAACCCTGGGATGAAAACCCTAAGTTCTACATCAATACCCTAAAAACAAGTGATCCAAATCCTAGGTTATATTAAACTTGACCATAAATACTTTGTAGAAACCTGATCTCACGTACAACTTCACAATCCATGACAGGATTCAATTCTAAGGGTGCAAGTGTTTCCTATAAGGTGATGATTTCTTCCCCTTGAGCTTTTCATTTTCCCATTAGCTCAAGTGATAGTTTTTATTTTAATTTCGATTGATAATTGATGTCTTCTTTTTATAATCACATGTATTAATTGTGGGAATTGAATTGCTAGATTACATGCTCAATATTTATCCTGCATAATTTCTCATGCTTGTGGATTACTTGTGGATTGCTTATGGAACTTAAACTGGTACGTGAAAAGGCCGAGTTATATGTCCTAGAGGAGGGATGAATAGGACTATGCCAAATTAAATTAATTAACAGCAAAATTTATATAAATTAAATATTGATAGTAATAAACAATCTCACAATGCTGAACGTAAAGACAACCTCAAATGTATAAGTATTGAGAGGTTGATACAGATGTTGTTCTAAGGACAACCTTACACAAAAAACCAAGGGTTTATGGCAGGACAACCTTACTAGAACGGTCTGTGTATCAAAAACTCAAACTGATACAGAGGAATGAAGATATAAATAGCAAGGAAAGAAATCTAAGCTATTACAACATTCTCATACTTGCATAAAAGAAATTACAACATTCTCCACAAATGCAAAAAGGGAAATTTCAACTTCTACAAAATAAAATAAACAATCAATCAACCACAAGACCAGAAATTATAGCGGTTCGCTTGTGTGTACACCAACTGTTAAACAACAACCACACAACTACTCCACTCCTAATATCCTCACATAGTGGATATTAGCGTTCACTATGAAAATAGGTTTTTCAAGGTTCATCTAAAACCTTCACAATTGTGTCTTCCAAGTGGGCTTCACAATTCAAAAACCTCACACTCTGAGTTTTCTGGATCACCTCAGACAAACCAAAATAGAGAGATTTTTCTGGCACAATCTCAATGAAACCAAAATAGAATTTACAATAATGTAAAATACCTGGATATTCTCCTTTTGATCCAGCACGGAAGAACCAAATCAGAGTAGAAGTTCAACGTAGAAGTTCAATGTTTACACTCACTTGTGAAATGGTTCTAGGTTCTAAATTAATTTTATATTAAACCAAGTTGGGCTAGCTCGATTTGATTTTGATTCTAAGAAATGGGAATACAACAATCCCTCTTTCAAAAAAAAAATTGGAATACATAATTCAAAATCAAATACAAGGAAAGCTAATTAAAGAGAATATTAAATGAGCACAATATAGGTAAAAATAATAACTAACTTATCTCAGAGTGGCATATTGATTTAGCTTGAATTAGATATGAAACTTTGAAATTCGTGCTCTATTTATAAGTGCAGAAATCGCTTGCTCGACTAGTCCTGCGGTCAGCTCGACTGGTCGTAGGACCAACAGATTTTGTAATTTTGAGCGCGATAAGATCAGACCATTCCACGACTGGTCGAAGGACCTGCTCGACTGGTCGAGCGGCCTCCACGATCGGTCGAGTCCTGTCCACAACTGGTCGTGCGAGAACCAATTTAGTTGCTGGACTTTGAGTTGAGCCTGTAGGGCTGGTCGAGAACTAGTCGAGCACTGTTCACATGACCGGTCAAGCAGGCTCCAGGACTGGTCGAGGCTTTAACAAAAATTTTCAAAAACCAGTAACAAACTTAGGACTGGTCGAGGAATTCTTGGACTGGTCGAGCCAGTGTAGGACTAGTCGAACATAGCCTAGGACTAGTCTAGAAATAGACTATGCACCTATAAAATATGTCATTTGAATTATGTATTCAAAATGACCTACCCTAAGGTCAATCTAGGGTCATCCAAACCTTGTTAGTGATGTATGAACATTGAGACTTCTTTTCCTTCGGTTGATAATTATTCTTTGAAGTTCACGAAGCTTGAGATCTTGATAAATGATGAAGCTTAAACTTGAGACCATTTGAAGCTTGAATTTGACTTATATTGAAGCTTGAGCTTGAGGTTCAAAGTCTAGGAACTTTCTCTTAACTTGAAGCTTGAACTATGAACCATTGAAGTTTGAAAGATTGAATTCACACTTTGATGTTGTACTTGAACATGAACATGTAATCTTGCATTTGATGTTCTTGAAGTAAAAAAGCTTTGTTCTTGTACATGAGATGCACTGTCTTGAAACATGTTGTAATGTCTCGAAAAAATCTATACAAAGACCCAAGTACCACCTCAGGCAGAAATCACTCAGGACCAAATCCTTTAGAAATTAGATGAAATTAACTAAGTGTTAAACTAGAATACCTATGAAATTAGTACTAATCACTTTAAATACAAACTGCAAGACCCAAAACTTGTAGAACCATTAACGCTACATTGCCCTCAAATCTAGGATCAATCTCTAAACCCAGTTGCTCTCGGGAGCACATTGAAACTTCGTATCGGACCTGGACCGCATGTCGAAAGTCCGATGACTACGAAACTATATGCTTATGATTGCCTTACTGGGCTTGACAACCATCTCAGGAATCAAATCCAGATAATATCCAGAAACGTAGAACTTGAGCCCGGAGCGAAGTGTGTGAGAAACGCGAATAACTTTCGAACATGAACTCAGATTTAAGTGAATTAAGTCATTCACTTGCAGGCCAAAAATAAGGATTTAGACTGATAGAATCTAAGTTAATTACACCCTCAAATCTGAAAAATTTTCCAGCACATGTCAGTGTACTTATGGCCATGGTCGAGCGACGATGACCGTTGAACTGAAGTTGGTCCGCCACGGCGATTTGTAAATCCGATAGGATTGAAAACTTAACTCGACCTAGATCTAATGCCAGGGAGCTTAAGTCCAACCGCATGCAGAAAAGGGGCTTCCAGAAGTGTTCAGTTGAACCGAAACTGTCGCCCTTTTGGGTATAACCTAAGTATACCATGGCCATGGGGCCATTCCCATCACTTCTGGGCCTATATAAGGACCTTAAACCCTCTCTCTCCCTTCACATATGAATTTGCAAACTCTAGAAAGAGAAGAGAGAAAAGAGAAGGAAAGAGAGAGAGTATGTGGGAGATTGTTCTCGGGACTCAATCTCGCCATTTCACGTGCTTATCCACCATTCATGTATCGCTATTCGGACGATTCCGATCTCATTCTTAAGTAAGAAAACCTAACCCTAATCTGTTTTAGGGTTTCAGATAGTGTAAGTGATGAAATAACTAACCTAATTCATGTTATAGGTTGTCATTCTACTGTTGACAAAGACTTAGTGTCTAAACTGAATTCATTATGCGTTTACCGGCATAAGGTGTGGACTATAAACGTTTAGGTTATGGTTTTCAAGACTTTCAATGCCGGTTAATGATTTATAACTAATGTGGGTGCCATTTCACATGCTAAATGAGATACCTGATTCTCTTTATGGATATATATGAACTATGTTGAATATAGTGTATTCCATGTGTTTGTCGAATTGATTGAATGCGTGTAGAATTTGGATTCGTGTTTGACATGATTATCCATCATGGATATAGGATCGTTGTATATGTGACAACTCCTTGGTGAAAGGATTTGCCCTAATACATGTTACGGCTAATATACGTCATGTATGTTGCAGTGTGTAGCCTAAGTGTTTGTAGAAATGTTTGAATGAGTATGGAATTTGTATTCGTGGTTGCCATATTTATCCGTCGTGGATACATGGTGGTTGCGTACGTGACAACTCCTTGGTAAAAGGAGTTGCCCTAATACATGTTGTGGTCGACATACGTCATGTAAGTCGAAGTGTGTAGTCTAAGTGTTTGTAAAAATGTCTGTATGAGTAAGTATTTGATAAATTATACTTGATATGGGTGTTGAGATAAGATTCTCAACTACCTTAACTGTGTGTATAAATCCCCCCATGCAACTTACATTATATTGTCCGTTTTACGTATGAAATGCATATGTGTGAAATCATGTTGATGTTATGTTTCATGAAATGCTCAAATGGTTGATATTACTTGAAGGATTAGTTTACTGCTGAGGTGCATATTCATATATGATTCCTTGTTATGTTTAAGTGTGATTGGGACTATGATATAGTCTAGGTAATCAGTAACAGATTATAATCGGGTGGCTGAAGTTATCTTGTCACACGAGACGTATTCGATGAATCTGAGCCGTACTTTGGTTGTTGGCAGTGGTTAGGCCACACGGATTACTTATGCACTTCAAGTCGATTAACTCGAGGTGCGCTCGTACCAGTCGAGCTCGTCAAGTAACCCGATTGACTCGATGTATGTTCACCATATATGGACGCTACTGCCTGAACCTAAGGTACCAAACTCACCAGTGGAAATCCCGTTAACCTTGGTACCTCGATCCGCTAAAACTCATAAGCCAGACATGGTGGTATGGGACACCATGGTCGAGCTGTCGGCTTACGCTGGGGTGATGAGCCCACCTGTAGTGACCAATGAGCAACCTAAGCTCGTGAGCCGAATACAGTGGTATGAGATGTTGTATTCGAGTTGTCAGCCTACGACTAGGTGACGAGCCATTCGTAGTGACCTCGAGCATACTCTGAGCCTGCGTTGAGGCGACGAGCCTTTCCATAGCAACTAGAGTATAAGCTAGGCCTGCATCAAGGTGATGAGCCCTTTGTAGTGACCTAGAACCGCAACATCGTATGAAAATTACTATGACTGATGACCCTAGAATGGACCATTGTTTGGGAAATGATATAAGGGAGGTACCTTAGTTTTCCAATTCTGCTGTATGAAAAGGACTAATAAGAACTTAGTAATCATGCTCATGCACCGCATTGCATGTGCCTTTGGCATTGGAGTTGAGCATTGAGGAAGTGATTGCATACCGCGACCGTGAGACGAAGTTTGCAGAGGGAGTGCAAGCGAGGGCATGCATCATTAATACATACCATTCTTACATTAATCAGAGTACTTAGGGATGCTTGATTGTATTTCTTTATCATTACTGCTTGACTGAATTGATAACATGTTAACCTTTGCTTTATAGCTCCACTAAGTTGATCACTCACTCCCACATTCTGGGATGGTGTTTTAAACACTAACTAGACCCTATTGTAGTTTCAGATGATGATACAGTCTACGAGGCGGAGCCAGACTTTAAGGATGATGAGGAGGTATTCTCATATATGTAGTATTCAGGCGGGTTTATATAGACCATTCTAATCAGCGGGGCTTCAGGTCTTATACATTGTAGTGGACCACCATATTTTGACATTTTGTATTTTGAAATAATACTTGTAACTATTTGACCTGGCAACATGTACATACTTTGGGACCTACAATGGTTTTTATGTTCCATGTATTTCTCTCAGTCTTCCGCTTGCATACTTCGACTGTCCTTGTAGTATGTTTTATTGTTTTAGCTTAATCTCATTCATGTTTTATGCACTAATACGGACAATATTTAAATCATCATTATATATGTTGCATAAGTGATGCGTTTGGAACTCGGGAGTTGGGCTCCTGCTCGACCTCCAATTTTTAGGGCGTTACACATGTAGAAGAGTTATACAAGACAGATTCCGAGAGGTTTTGGCACTACAAAATTTGACAATCATAGGGGCTAGAAACCATAGCACTTACAATCACCCCTCTTGTCAAATTTGTGACAAAACACACTTCATAATAATATAAGCATTATACGTACAAAGAATCATGCACCAGTTATCAACATAAACCAGTTACAACCTAGTTAAAGAATCATGCACCAGTTGTCAACATAAACCAGTTACAACTGGTTAAAGAATCCTGTACCAGTTGTCAACAGGTCATAAATTAGCATCTACTCCTCTAACAAAACTCCCCCTTACTATATTCCCCCTTACAAAAATGGATGAAAAAATGGACTACATTTACATTTCTACTCTCACAAACCACATCCACATCCACACACATCCACAATTCACATCAAAACTCTCCCCCTTTTTGTCACAATATGACAAAGGAAGGAACTAATAAATGATAATGGAAGTAGATCAATAAGGAACAAATAGAAGAGTAATGAGAAATAAATGAATAAGATAGGCAAGATAATAACACCATAAGTAAGCAAGCATAAGCTACCATGTTCAACCAAATAAAACCAAGTGCAACCAAGTTCAACCAAAAGCGAAATATAAGTAAAGTTATTACAAATGAAGATAAGGAAAAATTAATCAAAACCCGACGAAGGAGCAGGTATGGTAGGATCAAGATTATGAAGTCCCTTGTTCAGGCGCCTAAGATACTTGCGCATATATTTGAATTGTAAATCATGGGACACATTCATTTTCTCAACCTTCTCCTCTAGAGAGCACAACCACGCATCAAAGTCAGATGGCTGATAATCAGGATCATATGCCGAATTGGATTCGATTTTATCAAACATATCATCCATGTTGATATCATCTGGAGGTAAATCACCTTCCTCTTCATTCACTGCATCAGCTCCACCAACACCCACATTGACTTGGCCTACGGTCAACCTCAGATTCATTTTGTTGATATTGGAGTTGTTAAAGATTAGGTTTTGAATGGGAGCCTCTCCAACAGGCATAGGCACTAAAATATGAGTGGCCAACACAGTCATAAGATACGCAAAATGGATGTCACTGTGTCCAGGATGGAGACGGAATTGAATGATACAATGACAAATTAGAGACGGAAGGCATATACTGGTTCAAGAAACAATGGAATGAAGAATCTGAACCATGAAAACTATGAGTTCGGTTTTGTTACCAAAACAGGGATAAACATTTGAAATAAAAATCCTGTGAAGGACTCTTTATTTGGGTAACAAATACTTTGAGGTAGGCGCATTTCCAGAAGGATTCCATTCAACATTTATATTGCATAAATCTCTAGTAAGCATACGCTATTCAGATTCAGATGGTTTAGCCACTAGAGTGCTAATGGGAATACCTTCATCATTGACAAGTATGTCCATTAGACCAAAGATCAGATGTCGGTCTATTTCAACTGAACCTTCTCTAGTGTCAATAATAAATGTCAGATTTTCTGTTGAAAAATCAGAAATACATGCTTACATAGCTTGTGCAATGGATCGGTATACTGGCCCACCCCAATGTAGAATGTTATCCCAACCTACAGATTGGAGGAGAGGAAGGATTTCAAATGGAGCTAGATGTTTAACATGAACAGGTCATTCAATTATTACATTGCGCAACCTAATATCCCACACATAAGAGGGATCATCTTCGGGTGACCGAAGGTGGCGCTTTGTGATAGGTGTCGATTTAAAACTTGAAGGACCACAAGAACCTTCCTTTTTAGCTATACCTTCCATTTGCAACTAAGAAATCAAGGAACCAAGTGGTTGCAAAAGAAGTAGAATGGGTTTTCACAAGATCAGATTTTGGAGAAGAAAACTTCAAAAACTACTACGAATCAAGAAATAAATCACACCAATGATGAAAAAGGAGTGATAAGAACTTGAATCTACAAGGAAAATGTAAATAATGCACTAACCTTGAAGAACTAGGAGATGGGTTCGACCGGTCGACCTAGGACTTATTGGAGAAGAAACCCACAATGAAGAAAAAGGGATTTTTTTCCCCCCAAATAAAGCACCAACCCGCGCTACACGACTGGTCGAGTACATGCGAGACCGGTCGTACACAGCCCAAAATATGCATTTTTCATATAATTTGAAATTCTAATCATTTAAAATAACAAATATATACAATATGATACAGAAATGCATAAATAATCAATTCAAATTGCACATACCAAGATCAAATTTCAATTTAGCAAACCTACTTTTGTCGAGCGGTTTTGTGAATATGTTAGCAAGTTAAGTCTCGGTCAGTATATATTCCAAAGAAATAGTCTTGTCTTCCACTAATTCACAAATGTAGTGATATCTAATATTAATATGCTTGGTTCGTGAATGTTGGATTGGATTTTTAGAGATATTAATTACGCTTGAATTATCACAATATAAAACCATAGTATCTTGTGCAATTCCATAATCACTTAACATTCTTTTCATCCATACAAGCTGAGTATATGCATTTCCCACTGTTATGTATTCAGCCTCAGCAGTTGAGAGCGATACGGAACTCTGTTTCTTACTTAACCAAGAAACTAAATAGTTCCCTACATAGAAACAACCACCACTGGTTGATTTCCTATCATCAATGTTACCAGTCCAATCAGTATCAGTGTAACCCGCTAATTTCACATTAGTATCATGTGGATACCAAAGACCCAGATTTGCTGAACTTGCGACATATCGTAAAATGCGCTTAGCAGCAGTTAAATGTGACTCTTTAGGGTTAGATTGATATCTAGCGCAAATACCTACGCTAAATGCAATATCAGGTCAACTTGCAGTTAAATAAAGCAAACTACCTATCATACTACGATACAATTTAGGATCCACACTTATACCTGTAGAATCCTTTAAGAGTTTTAAGGTAGTACTCATGGGAGTATCAAAATTTTTCCCATTCTCAAATCTGAACTTTTTGACTAAGTTCAGATCATATTTGGTTTGAGAGATGAAGAAACCATCAGGTTGTTGTTTAACTTTAACCCTAGAAAGTAATTTAATTCCCCAACCATGCTCATTTCGAACTTAGATTTCATAAGATCTGCAAACTCAACAATCATGTTAGTACAGGTAGATCCATAAATAATATTATGAACATAAATTTGCACTATTAAAATGTGATCATTATGTTTCTTTATAAACAGTCTTATCAACACTTCCCATTATAAAGTTATGACTTAGTAAAAACTTAGTCAATTTTTCATACCATGCCCTGGGAGCTTGTTTCAAATCATAGAGAGCCTTTTTTAAGTGATAGACGTGATCAGTATTCTTAGGGTCTTCAAAACCCGTTGGTTGTTCAACATACACTTCTTCATGCAAATCACCGTTTAAGAAAACACTCTTTACATCCATTTAATAAATTTTAAACTTTCTAAAATAGGCAATGGAAATAAACAGTCTGATTGATTCAAGACGAGCTACTGGGTCAAAGGTTTCATCATAATTGATGCCTTCAATTTGAGTGTACCCCTTTACAACCAGCCTAGCCTTGTTTCTAATAATATTACCAAGTTCATCAAACTTATTTTTGAAAATCCACTTTGTTTCGATTATGTGTTTATCGTTAGGTCTAGGAACTAAATACCAAACTTCATTTCTAATAAATTGATTAAGCTCTTCTTGCATCGCAACTATCCAATTTTCGTCAGTAAGAACTTCTTTTATGTTAGCCGGTTCTATCTGAGATGTAAAGCACATGTGTTACATATATCTTCTAATTGTTTACGAGTGCACACACCAGTGAGAGGGTTTCTAAGAATCTGATTAGTTGGACGATCTTTAACAGTCCTCAGTTCAGAGTTATTTTGACTTAATGAAGTATCTTGTTTATCAATTAAAAGGACTTCATCATTTTATGAACTTGAGACAGGTGTATTCAAGTGATCGTTAATAACTACATTAATAGACTCTTGAATTACACCAGTCCTTTTATTAAAAACTCGATATGCTCAACTAATCAGAGCATACCCTGAGAATATCCCTTCATCACTTTTGGTGTCAAACTTACCCAGATTTTCTCGATCACGTAAAATATAGCACTTGCTACCAAAAACCCAAAAGTATTTGACAGTAGGCTTCTTATCAAACCACATTTCATAAGCTATTTTACTATTTGATTTTCTAGTATAAACACGGTCAATTATATAACAAGCAGTATTAACGACTTCGGCCCAAAGATTTTTAGGGAGCTTCATACTATTTAACATTACGTTTGCCATTTCTTGAAGCACTCTATTTTTTCTTTCTACTATACCATTTTGTTGTGGTGTTTTGGGCACAGAGAATTCAAGTGATATTCCCTGATCACTGCAAAACTTCTCAAAACCGCTATTCTCAAATTTTGATCCATTATCGCTACGGATCTTACAGACTTGAGATTCTTTTTCAGTTTGGATACGTCTAAGTATCATTTTTACTTCATCGAGAGTTTCTTATTTGTCTTTTAAGAAGACTACCCAAGTATATCTGGTAAAGTCATCTACAATTACCAGTATGTACATCTTGCCACCTCGACTCTCTATTCTAGTTAGTCCAATAAGATCCATATGGAGGAGTTCGAGTGATTTAGATGTGGCATTGGAGTTCACCTTTTTGTGAGAACTCCTAGTTTGCTTGCTAATCTAGCATTCGCCACATATTTTATCAATTTTCTGTATTTTGGGTAAGCCTCTTACTAACTCTCTTTTACTCAATCTATATAAGTTGTGGTAGTATACATGTCCAAAGCGTTTATGCCATAACTCGGTCTCATCGGTATGGACCATGTAGCACAATAGATTAGATGAGTTAGAATCACTTACAATGTAGTAGTTTTCAGAAGTTCTACGACCAGTTAATATTACTAAACCATTTTTATTTAAAATTTCGCACCCTCGGTTAGTAAATTTTACGCTATGATTATTATCGCATATTTGAGAGATGCTTAATAAGTTGTGTTTTAACTCTTCTATATATAAAACATTCTCAAATAAAGGGAGGTTAAAGAGTTGAACCGTACCTTGGCCAACAATCCTGCAGTTGCTACTATCACCGAATATGACCGAACCATCAATCATATCTTTAAGATTGTTAAACAGACCTTTGTCACCAGTCATGTGTCTGGAGCATCCACTGTCTAGGTACCATTTTGAATGGCTTATAGGTTTGAAAGTAGTGTGGGCAACCAAGCAAGTAACCTTAGGAACCCATTTCATTACCGTCTTGGGATTAGGAGTATAGTTGGTCTTCTTATGTTTGTAGTTGTTATAAGACTGACCCAATGAGTTAGATTTTAAGAGCTCCTTAAGTAAATTAACAATTTTCTCAGCTAAAGGATTATGATTCTAATTTTTATAGTTGATATGGTTACTTATAGGTTTTAAGGATTGAAAAGTTTTAGCATTTTTAGGATAATTTTGATTTTTCCCTTTTGAGTTTGAAGACTCTCCTTTCACAAACTTAGGAGGTATATTCTTATGTTTGGGAGGAATACATCTGTTATAGCCCAAACCAGATCATCGCCACATTTTCTGGATCTAGATAAGAGTTTTTCTAACTTAGAATCACCTTGGGCATACCTCCAAGTGTCTTTTAAACTCAAAAGTGAAGAGACTTCATGTTTTAGTTTTTCATTTTCAAAATTTAAAATTTCATAAAGGGAGGTTTTGAAATCTAAATCGCACTTCGATTTTTCAAAATAATCTGAAATGTAGGATTTTTCTAAAACAAGAGTATCGAAATTTTCTTTAAGTTTCGAAAACTTTTCTTTCTGAAGTTTTAGTTTTACAGCAATTTTACAACTTTCCTTGTATAAGGCATTGTAAGCATCTTGAAGATCTTCTTCATTTTCATGATCACTATTCAGATTTTTTTCATTAGTTAAATCATCATTATCTGAAAAAGTGAACTTGGCTAGAGTCATAAGGGCTTTGACTTCATTACCCAACTCGGTTTCAGAATCTTCTGACTCAGAAGAGGCTTCAGAGTAGGAAGCTTCATCCCAAGTAGCCAACATTCCTTTCCTTTTAGATTTGTCCTTTTTAGGACACTTGTTTGCTAAATGCCCATATTCATGGCAGTTGTAACATTAACTGTCTTTTAAAGATTTCCATGTTTTAGATTTAGATCTTTTCTTATCATTAGATTTTTTTAAAATCAAACTTCTTTTTACTTTTGAAAATCTTATAAAACTTTCTAGCTAAAAGGGCCATATCATCTTCAGAATTTTCAAAATCAGAATTACAACAATTTTCTTGAGAAAAACAGTTAGAAGATTTAAGGGCGATTGATTTCCCTTTAAGAGCTTTAAAAGTTAACTCAAAGGTCTGTAATGAGTCAACTAATTGTTTTACCCTCATATTATCCGTATCACGAAGTTTCTGGATCGTAGTCACCTTTGAATTGAACCGTTCAGGTAATGAGCGTAATATCTTTGCACATACGTTATTTTTTGGGATTTTATCACCAAGACCCCACATAGAGTTGACAATGTCATTTAATCTAGTATAAAAGTCCATAAAAGTTTCACTTTCTTCCAGACATTTTTCCTCAAATTTGATTGTGAGAATTTGGACTTTAGATTTCTTGACAATTGTTGTTCCCTTGTATGTCATTTCTAAAATATCCCAAGCTTGCTTTGCAGTATCACAGGATATTATTCTTTTCAATTCATCCAGTGATAATACGCAAGTAATTGCATTTAGTGCTTTTACATTGGCACTTCTCTCACTTTTCTGAAGAGTGGTCCACGAGAAAAAAGGCGTGACTCTCATAGTTTTGGATCCATCGATACCAGTCGCTTCAGTGGCAGGAGGGGTCCTATTAGTCACTATGGCTTGCCACACGCTCTCATCCATGGATTTTAAGAAAATTCTCATCCTGGCTGTCCAATGGGCATAATAGGGGCCATCAAATGGTGGAGGCCTTGTAACATCCCGAAAATTGGGGGTCAAGCATAAACTCAACTCCCGAGTTCCAGAACATCACTTATGCAACAAAATGAATGATGATTGAATGTTGACTGTATTTGTGCATTGAACATGAGTGATATTAAGCCAAAACAGCATATCATACTCCAGAGACAATTAAATTGCAAGCGAAAGACTGTGATAGATAAATAACATATAGAAACTGTGGTGAGTCTCCAGAGTGTGATAAAGTTACTAGGTTAAATAATTACAGTACAATTCTAAAATATACCTAATGTGAGGAAGTATAATGTCTTCTATCCCAAGTACCATAGCCCCGTCAATACAATACCAGGTCTTCATAGACCTGCCAGAGAGATACAGATAGGAGAACTCCTCCTCATCATCATAGGAGTAGTCCGGCTCTGCTTCATAAGCATCGCCATTACTTGAAACTCAGCAAATCTGGTTGGTGTGTATAACACCGTTCCGTAACGTGGGAGTGAGTGATCAACTCAGTGGAACAGTAAAGCATAGGTTAACATGTTATCAACTCAGTCAAGCAGTAATGATAAAGCAGTAAAATCAAACACTCCTAACTACTCTTATTAATGCAAGTATGAATGCAGTCATGATGTATGCCCTCACCACACCCTCCCTCGTGCGACACCATCTCACGTTCGTGGCATGCTTTCTTCCCTCAGTGCTCCACATCTTCCAGGCACATGTAATGCATGATGAGCATGATTACCGAGTATTTATTAGTCCATTTCAAACAGCAGGATTGGGAAACTAAGGTACCTCCCTTGTATCATTCCCAAACATGATTCATTCTAGGGTCGTCAGTCCTAGTTAATCTCAGACGATGGTGTGTTTTCTAGGTCACTTTGCAAAGTTGCCAGTGGTCATTACGCACAAAAGTTACACCACTCCCCCATCACCTCTTAAACGATTCATCACTATACAGAAACAGGCCTAGTCCATACTCTCTACACTGCGGCAAAACTCATCGCCTCAGCTTAAATTCAGAGTATGCTCGAGGTCACTCCACTAACGTCCTACCAACTGGAAGTCTATTTTCGAAGCCCGACTAGTCCACTTATTAACAATGGGACTCGGATGCAACCCGACTGGGGACCACAGCCAGGCTATGCCAGTGTAGGCCGACAGCTCGAATATAGTGTCTCATACCACCATAATCGGCTCATGAGTCTGGTTGCTCACTGGTCACTACGGGGAGGCACGTGGCCCTAGTGTAGGCCGACAGCTTGACCACGGTGTCCCATACCACCATGCCCAGCTCATGAGTCTTAGTGGATCAAGGTACCATGGTTAAAAGGGATTTCACTGGTAAGTTTGGTACCCTAGGTTCAAGCAGTAGCGACCAAACATGGTGAACATACATTAGACAGATCGGGTTACTTGTCGAGCTCGGCTAGCTCGAGCGCACAACAAGTTGAACGACATGAAATGCATAAGCACTTCGCGTGGCCAACCACTATCGCCAACCGAAGTACGACTCGAGTTCGTCGAACACATCACACGTGGCAAAAGAATCACAGCCACGAATTCAATTCTGGTACCGATTGTCTGGACTATAATTACAGCCCCAAATGCAATCAATTGCAGATAGATAAAGCAGTAGTGGATCAAGATTCAACCCATACAATCAAGGTTTGGTATTATCCGTTTAGGGCTGCCAGGGCTGTTACACGCATTCGTTACACCACTCCCCCATCACCCATGACGGATCATACAACATAAACATGAATTTAAACATACGCCTTACATAAATAAAATCATACAATCAGTTGAGCATGTTAACAAGCATATCATAAAGCATATTATAAAGCATGTTATAAAGCATGTTATGAAACACTATATAAATAGAAATACAAACACATATTTCATAAGTAAGTGGTTAGAGTGAACAACCACATGGAGGAAATCATACATGTCTCTAAGGTAGTTGAGAATCCCATCTCAACACCTACCTAAGGCATTAACATCCAAGCACTTACTCACACAAGCATTTTCACAAACACTTAACATACACTATTTTAACATACTTAGTGTATGTTAGCAAACATGTACTAGGGCAAGTCCTTTCGCCAAGCAGGTATTTTATGCATATATAATATATTTATATAATAAATAATCATGGCAAACACATCTCTAAAATATATATGTATACCGTACTTTCTACAATACAGTATTTCTACATACATAGTGTATATTAGTAAAACATGTATTTGGGCGAATCCATTCGCCAAATAAGTATTTTATCCATATATCGTATAGTCATATAACAAATAATCATGTCAAACACATTTCCAAAAAATATACGTATACGGTATTTTCTACGAATACCTAGAATATGTAAAATTCCATATTCTTCATTTTTAATCAAAACAGAAAACAGACAGTACTTTGTACATGTGCAATTGCATGCAGATCATGAATCTATCATTATCTGACATTGAAAGCATTGAAAACCATAACCTATACACCTAAAGTCCGCACCTTTTGTCGTAGAATCGTAATGGAGACGATAGGTTTGCTAAGCTTCCGTATTCGGCAGTTTGGCAACCTAGAAAATAAAATAGGTTAGCTATTTCATAACCTACAACCTATACAGCCCCAAAACAGATTAGGGTTAGGGTTTCTTACCTTAAAACGGAGTCGGTATCGCCGGAAAAGCGACAAGAAAGGGTGGTTGAGCTTAGATACGGCAGGGAAGAATGGCAGGGAAGAATCTCCCACTTCTCTCTCACTTTCTCTCTCTTTTCCTAGGGTTTTTCTCAAATTCAGATGGCTGAAATGAGAGAGGGTTTAAGGTCCTTATATAGCCTAAAAACTCACCGAAATAGACTTGTGGACAAGGTATACTTAGGTTATAACCAAAGCGATTCTGTTTCAGCTTAACGGAGCACTTCTGGTGGGCCTCCTTGAGCCAAAGGTTGGACTTAAGCTCACTAACACTGGATCTACGTTTAGTTAAGTTTTCATTTCAGTCAGATTTTCAGATCACGCGTGGCAGACCAGTTTTAGTTCGACGGTCAGTGGGTCTCGATCGAAGATTCCGAGTACATGTAAATGTGTATGAAGGGTGTAATTTGGTCAGATTCTGACGGTCTGGTTGCTTAATACTGATCCGCAAGCGACGAGTCTCAGATTACTATTCAAGATATTTATTTTGTAAAGAAACTAGTGTTCTCACACTCTCTCGCTCCGGAATCAAGCGAACAGCCGTGGGACACTATCTGGATTTGATTTCCGAGATGGTTGTCAAGCTCAGCGATGCGGTCCTAAGTCCTTAACCTCATATTATTCGGACTCTCGATGTGCGATCCAAATCTGATACGGAGTTTCAACGTGCTCCCGAGAGCAGTCTGGTAATGAGATTGATCCTAGATTTTAGGGTAACCTAGCGTCAATGATTTTACAAGTTTTGGGTCTTGCAGATCATATTTAAAGTGGATCAAATGGATTTCGTAGCTAATCTAGTTTAGCACTTAGTTACTTTGTCTCATTTCTAAAGGATTTAGTCCTATAAGATTTCTGTCTGAGGTGATACCTAGTCCTTTGTAGTTTGTATATAAAGTGATCCAAGTTCTACTACTTAGCTAGTTTAAGATAGTGCCTAGGGTGAAAGTACTTAGAAAAATTGGAAGAACAAGGTAGTGAAGAGTTGGATTTGTGAAGGAAATGAGTTCAGAAGCGATTTTAGACTATGGGATTCAGTTCTGACAAGTTAATAAGGTGTTAGGAGTGGCACATTGCCTAAAGACGTCTAATTCCAGGTTGGCGAAAATCTGGGTTGTTACAGGCCTAGTGACTGAAAAGCTATCAAAATTTGACATCTCAAATAGCTCAGATCGATTAGCTCAGGAAATTAATCCAAAAGAAATAGTAATTTAAAATGTGCTATTAGGCTTTGATACCACTTGAAAAGACTGAGCTATATTGCCTAGAGGAGGCGGTGAATAGGACTATGCAAAATTAAATAAATTAACAGTGGAATTTAAATCAATTAAATATTGATAGTAATAAACAATCTCACAATGTTGAAATTAAAGACAACCTCAAATGTACGAGTATTGAGAGGTTGATACATATGTTGTTCTAAGGACAACCTTACACCAAAAACCAAGGGTTTATGGTAGGACAACCTTACTAGAACGGTCTTTATATCAAAAACTCAAACTGATATAGAGGAATGAAGATATACATAGCAAGAAAAGAAATCTAAGCTATTACAACATTCTCACACTTGCATAAAAGAAATTACAACATTCTCCACAAATGCAAAAAGGGAAATTTCAACATCCACAAAATAAAATAAACAATCAATCAACCATAAGACCAGAAATTATAGTGGTTCGCTTGTGTGTACACCAACTGTTAAACAACAACCACACAACTACTCCACTTCTAATATTCTCACACAGTGGATATTAGTGTTCACTATAAAAATAGGTTTTTTAAGGTTCACCTAAAACCTTCACAATTGTGTCTTCCAAGTGGGCTTACACAAGTCAAAAACCCCACACTCTGAGTTTTTTGGATCACCTCAGACAAACCAAAACAGAAAGATTTTTCTGGCACGATCTCAATGAAACCAAAACAAAATTTACAATAATGTAAAATACTTGGATATTCTCCTTTTGATGCAGCCCGGAAGAACCAAATCGGAGTAGAATTTTAACATAGAAGTTCAATGTTCACACTCACTTGTGAAATGATTCTAGGTTCTAAATTGATTTTAGATTAAACCAAGTTGGGCTAGCTCAATTTGATTTTGATTCCAAGAAATGGGAATACAACAATCCCTCTTTCAAATAAAATTGGAATGTAGAATTCAAAATCAAATACAAAGAAAGCTAATTAAAGAGAATATTAAATGAGCACAATATAGCTTAAAATAATGACTAACTTATCTCTCAGAGTTGCGTATTGATTGATCTTGAATTGGATATGAAACTCTGAAATTCATACTTTATTTATAAGTGCAGAAATCGCTTGATCGACTGGTCCTGCGGTCAGCTCAACTGGTCGTAGGACCAACAGATTTTTAAAATTTCGAGCGCGATAAGATCAGACCGTTCCACTACTGGTCGAAGGACCAGCTCGACCGGTCGAGCAGCCTCCACGACTGGTCGAGTCCTATCCACGATTGGTCGTGCGGGACCCAATTTAGTTGCTGGATTTTGAGTCGAGCCTGTAGGGCTGGTCGAGAATGAGTCAAGCACTATTCAAACGACCGGTCGAGTAGTCTCTAAGACTGGTCGAGGCTTTAACAAAAATTTCCAAAAATCAGTAACAAATTTAGGACTGGTCGAGGAATTCTCGAACTGGTCGAGTTAGTGCTAGGACTAGTCAAACATAGCCTAGGACTAGTCTAAAAATAGACTATGCACTTATAAAATATGTCATTTGAATTATGTATTCAAAGTGACTTACCCTAAGGTTAATCTAGGGTCATCCAAACCTTATTAGTGATTATATGAACATTGAGACTTCTTTTCCTTCGGTTGATAATTAATCTTTGAAGTTCACGAAGCTTGAGATCTTGATAAATGATGAAGCTTGAACTTGAGACCATTTAAAGATTGAATTTGACTTATATTGAAGCTTGAGCTTGAGGTTCAAAGTCTAGGAACTTTGTCTTAACTTGAAGCTTGAACTATGAATCATTGAAGCTTGAAAGATTGAATTCACACTTTAATGTTGTACTTGAACATGAACATGTAATCTTGCATTTGACGTTCTTGAAGTAAAGACCTTTGTTCTTGTACATGAGATGCACTGTCTTGAAACATGTAGAAACACTACACAAGACACAGATTCCAAGAGGTTTTGGCACTACAAAATTTGACAATTATAAGGGCTAGAAACCATAGCACTTACCGTATGTCAGTGGGAAACCTCCACTTATAAATGTACACTCATACTTGAGATGTGACTCGATTGATTGTGATTGTAATGGACCTTCGACATAGTGGTTATTGAATGGTGGTTTAAATCGAATATTGATGTGGGCCTACCATCCAGGGGTTGTTGTGTCTAAGTGGTTTTTAAGGATGGTTTTTTATCGCATGGTTTTGATATTTGCCCTATGTGGCTTAGTATTAATATTTGTCATATGCAGCTTAATTTTGATATGTGCCCTATGTGGTTTTGTTTTGGTATTTGCCCTATATGGGTTCGATGTATTATTTTGTGTAACCACGCGATAGTAAGCCCCACATTCTGAAGTGTGATTGGTCATTAGTCGATAGGTTTCCATTAAACATCCTAAGGTGGTAACCTTATGAGTCGTGAATGGTGGTATGGGACCTATACTTGAGCTGTTGGCCTACGCTGAGTGACGAGCCCCTGTAGTGACCTTGTGTTTTATTAAACCGGCTGATTGTAATTGGACTAATAATAGCTTGGCCAATCATGCATACATGGCATATTGACGATGACGGGTGAATATTTCTGGATGATGTAGCACGTACCCTCCAGGTTATTGGGGGTATTGTTTCGCTAGTTGTCAGACCATCGACTATCGATTTACATAAGTGATGTACGATATGTAGTCGTTATGTTGTACATGATGTGCTTTGCTAATGGCCAGCCTTTGCATGGGTGACAAGCCCAACTGCTGATTGGATGAGCATCCCCAGGTCGATGATGCATTCACGCATCCATGCATATAATATGACTGCATCATGTATTGTTTTATATGCCTCGTTATGTTTTTATAACTATGCTTATCTAATACGGCGATATGAAATCTTGAGAGGAATTCACACTGAGCTGGCCACTTATCCATCAAATATATAACCGTACAGGTAGCACAGGTGGCTTAAGTAATATGCATGTTTAGACTCGATGAGGAGTAGAGTACAATCGCCAGGGATGCATGGTTGTATTTGCCAAGAGGAGCTGCATAATCTTGCAGCTCAAATTTATATGTTTTTTGTTATCTCTCTTGTATAAATTGTATAATCCTTGTATTTGTTAGTTCGAAGACATTAGTTTGTATAAGTCATTATGGGTAGCCTCTTGTATATTTTAAATGTAAATGCAATTTCCCTTTATGTTGGTTTATCCATCTTTCGCTAAATTGCTCACTCTGAAAAGGATATATATATATATATATATATATATATATATATGGAATTTGGCTCTCTATAGGTTAACACTCGGGTTTTTGGGAAACGAGTCATATACTTGGGTCCTGAAAACATGGGGCATTACATATCTTGCCAGAAGATCCAGCACAAAGACAGCAAATCAAGAAGAGATCAAACAGATTCATCATATGTAGCGAAATATTGTACAGAAAATCTTACAATGAAATGTTGTTACGTTGTCTGGCTGAACAGGAAGCAAGTCAGATATTGCGAGAGGCTCACTCTAGAGAATGCGAGGCACATCAAGCTGGCCGAAATCTTTTCCATTGGATGCATCGAATGGGATATTATTGACCTACAATGTTTAAAGATGTTATAGACTATGCGAAGTGATGCCACGAATGTCAGATCCATGAAGACGTCATACATATACCCCCTGAAGATCTTCATCAGACAGTCACTTCTTGGCCTTTCGCTGCTTGGGGACTCATGTTATTAGTCCTATAAATCCACCTTCATCCAAAGGAAAGAAATATATACTGATAGCAATAGACTATTTCTCTAAGTGGACAGAAGCGATCGCATTGTGCAATGTCAGAGAAAAGGATATTGTCAATTTCATCTGGTATGCAATAATATATCACCACGGTATCCCGAAGAAAATCGTTACTGACAATGGTACCCCTTTCAAGAATAGAAGCATGGAAAAGTTGTGTCAGAAGTTCAGTATTCACCACTCGTTTTTAACACCTTACTATCCACCAGCCAATGGATTAGCAAAGGCATTTAACAAGACGATTGTGAAGATACTGAAGAAGACAATAGCTAGAAATAAGCATGATTGGGACGAAAAGTTGCAAGAAGCATTGTGGGCTTATAGGATAACCCACCGAACGGCAACAAGAGTACCGTATTCGTTGGTTTATAGCGTAGAGGTTGTTATCTCGATTGAAACGCAAGTTGCATCACTCAGAGTAGCAGTGCATCAGTCAATTATAGATGATGAAAATGCAAGAATAAGGCTAGAAGAATTGGATTTACTCGATGAAAAACGGCTAGTAGCCTAACGGCAGTTACAATTATATCAAGCAAGAGTATCTGCTGCTTTTGATAAAAGAGTTAAGTATCGCTCTTTCAAGAAAGGTGATTTGGTACTGATGATGAAGAGACCAATAATGGTCACCCATATGACAGGGACCAGTTTGAGCCCAAATGGGATGGACCATACATCATAACAGAAGTATATTCCAATGAAGCGTATAGAGTTATGGATCAAGATAGACGAGGTATCAGTATACCAGTTAATGCTCGTTTTATCAAAAAGTATCATCCTTGGGGATAAGTGCAGTTTTATTCTAGAAGATTATCAAAATAATGCTTCTATATCAAAAGGGGCAAGAATAAGTGAAGCCATATATTCTTCTTTGCACGAGTGAATAAAGGATGATTCTTAAGCATATCAAGACTATATATCGATGATTACCATCAAACGCCAACTACTGTCAAGTGTCGATGATGATTGCTGAAATAAGCAAATATCGTTGTCGTTATCATTTGAGCCTTACTCACTCATCATTCATGACAGTCGAATAAATCTATACAGTCAACCACATATAAACTTTACGACAGCGATGGCAACTTATTATCTAAGGCAGCCTAGCTAAGCCTATACGGCCAACTATGTATAAGGCCTACCGTCATCATCAATATATATATATATATATATATATTATTCGAGCAGTAGTGAGAAGCCAGTGGCCCTAAAAAGCTCGTATAGGCCATTATATCCATACCCATGCGGGCAGCGGACGGAGCCAACAATTGAAAATCTACAACGGCCAGTCACGCGTGAGACCAATGTCGTCTATATATCTTTCCGACAGCATCACGGGGAAGGATGAAACTGCCCTCCCATGAATGGGTCCAACCTTGCAGACGAAGAAAAAGCGGGCTACAGTGTACGCTCTATGGCCATTGTCCATATATAGGCCAACCATGCGTAAGACCCCCCAGATTCCTGGCTTGATTTCAGTAGTAACTCATGAGGATAAGGTTTTTATAAAATACCCCCTCATTGATGGACTGGCAGCCTTAGATTTGGTACCCTAAGGTAGCCTTGTATGCCTATGAACTCTAGAGAGTTACTACGACCAACCCTGTACATAAATCTTACCGAGTTCACGGCCCCGGTAGCTTCACTGGGCCCCTCTAATGGATCGCGGTTTGTGAACTCCTCGACTATGATAAGTCCAGTGAATTCATGAGAGTTACAGAGACCATTCACATGAGACCCGACTCCAACTACTTATAAGTCTAAAAAACCGTGTTGCTCCATTAATCAAGAGCTTAAACTACGTGGCTATCTAACTAGACCAAAACCTAGTTCCGCCTACCATAACAAAATCATATAGGAAATCCCATACTAACAATCATGATAAGTTACAATGAAATATAACATGCCATTAAATGATAGCATGAGTAAATATACTTGGAATAAGCTGCAATCTAAATAAAGAAAAAAAAAAAAGGAACTTTCAAAGAAACCATTATCTCAAAACATTGTAATGCATTAATATATCTTGTAATTTAAGAAAAAGTTACATGTGATCACAAAAGGAAAAGAAAATAGAACAAAGTTTTTATAGTTCTTCCGTCATGCCTAACGTTGCCAAATATTTGTACAAGTCTTCTTTAAGTTGAACCTGAGCCCAATATGTTTTAATTTAGCCTCAAAAATGATCTTTGCATGATCTGGAACATTGGATAACTTCCTCTCTAAAGAGGTGATTAGTTCTTCATTTTTAATCAGCTCAGATCGTTTAGCATCGGCAGAATGAAGATTGGTCTGCATCTTCTCTTGGATCTTCTTTATATTCAACTCCTCTTCCCAATCCTTTGTCTCCAATTGTAGAATTTCTTTCTTCAAAAGAGCAATCTAATTCTAGATAGTTATTCTATTGTCAGTAGAAGCTTTCAGCTGCTCTTGGAGGGATAAATGCTCCTGATCATATTTGGAGATGATAGAAGCAATTTGAGAAGCCTTCTCCTTAGAAGATGCTAGTTGCCTCCCGTATTTTAGAATCTCCGGAGCAACATCCACGTTCTCTGCCGATTTTAAAACAGTTACTGAATCATGAAATCTCATGAGAGAGTCACGTAAAGGAGAAACATTGATCTTCACCATCTTTACAACACTGTCTAAGACCTCTATAGCATTATTCAGATTGACCATTGATCATGGTCTTTGAACATGTGAACAGTTGCTGACATGGAATTTCTCATTAATGTCAGTTTATATGCAAAGACTTTCTCGAAAGATAACATATCGGATACTGTGGCAACAGAACTGGAGCTAGCTGTGCCACTTCGGGAAGGATTTCTTACGAAATAAAGGAAGTTGTAATAAAAATCATGAAAGTCAATGATATAAGAGCACGTGTAAAGAAAGAGACAAATATACCTTCTGTAAGAATCTGACCAGTAGGAGAGCGTGTTTCTCTAATGGAAGAAGGACTAGGCCCCATCATATCAGCAAAAGAAGGGGCTCTAACCTCAAAGCTTGAATCAATGGTTGCAAGAGTTGGTAAGTCAGTGGGCTCCACTGGAAAAATGATTTCCGTGGTTCACAAATCCAACCCATCCATTATGTGTGTCCCACTTGGATAAGGGGTCAGACAAAGTTTCAGATGCATCCAAATTTTAGATGGGCCCCAGCAAATGCTTTTATACGATTTAGCATGCCTTCACATGAGTTTAGATGGTGTGGGCCACTTGAGTTCTGTGTATGGCTGATTTTTGGGGACACCCCATTTTTAAAGGAGACCCATCAAATGCATTATGTAGATGCTCCACATACATCAAGGTGGGCCTATAGTGGGGCCCACCATCCCTGCCTATCTCAGAAGCAGTGAGATGTTACTCGCTGCAGCGTCCTCTAGATGCTGGTAGCAACAGTTCCATCTCATTGCTGTTTTTTTTTAATGTGGTTTTTCATAGGTGGGGCCCACATCAGGACAATCCACTCCAACTATTGGTCTTCGGCTCGTAACAGGTCTAACGAGTCAAATATACAATATTTTTCGGTGTATAGAAACATCACAACGGGCCCTAACAGTTTATATCGCCAATACCACTGTTTTCTACAATATGGCCCACCAGAGATTTGGATTAGCTTCATTTTTCGGCTTAACGCCTAAAATGAGTTGGGAAATTGGATGGACGGTGTGGATTAAATACATACAACATGGAGGGGAAGCGTTGTGGTCCCACAGCCCCTTCCTACTACCCACCTGTTGGGACGCTGCCTGCCGCGGCATCCCCTGGACACTGGCAGTAGCGTCCATCAACCTTGGCAGCACTCACGCTGTAGTGGGATTTCACCACCTATGTGGGCCCACTTGATGGATGACATGGATGGTCCACTGGATGGACATTGTGGATAAAATACATACCACAAGGTGGGCCATCATACAAGAGAGAGAGAGAGAGACATGTGGAGGGGAGGGGTTCCGCCACTATGAGCCCTCCCTAGAAATACAATACACACATAATCTTGGGTCCCGATTCTTATGGGCCCACAAATATAAACCAATGGTGGAAATCCCTTTCCCACCAACAAATGCAAGGTCTAGATGACCTTCTTAAAATGGAAATCAAAATAAACATCATGATGGGGTCCATGGAGAATGGCCCCATCATGGAACTCATATACACATCATGGTGGACCATTGGCCACACCTAGGGCCCAAAATGGGGTCCCTACCATCAACCGGTAAGCCCCACTTATCCCATAAACAAATCATCATCTAAACCTAGATTCACCCACCTATGGTCCTCATCTTTAGCTCCATGGAATCCTTGGCTTCTAAGCTCTCTCTTTGATGGAGGATGATGAAGATTGAAGGGTTGGATGGTGAGATTTGGGAGTAGTAAAGTGGGCCTTGATCTTAGATTCTTTCTCTCCTTAGAATTTTCTCTCTTGGTTGCTTAGGATTTGGGTAGAAAAATGGGATGGGATGGAGTGAAGGATGGGAGAGAGGGATGGTGTTGTGTAAGAATGAGTGATATGAGAGGCATGGGTTATGTTGACTTTTAGGGGCATGAGGTGGCATGGGGTATGGGTTGCCTTACATTGTTGGTAAGAGAGGGATGGGCTAGGTATGGGTTGTGCTTGACTTGAACTTGATCGATTGATGTGATAGATTGGGTAGAGATTCTCTCGAGATTCGCAATAAGCAGCATTTCCTCGAAATATATGTGGGCCCACTACTCCTAGCCTGGGTATCGCATCGGTGTACAAGACGCGGCATTGGAACTGCCGCGACGGCGCGGTCACTAGGATACAAGTATCAGGTCAAGTCGACTCAGATCTATGGGATGCGACTTGGGGTCGCACGCAAATGCTTCTATTTGTCGCA
The DNA here is from genome assembly GCA_030180095.1 of Magnolia changhungtana. Classification (NCBI taxonomy): domain Eukaryota; kingdom Viridiplantae; phylum Streptophyta; class Magnoliopsida; order Magnoliales; family Magnoliaceae; genus Magnolia; species Magnolia changhungtana. The sequence goes on along the minus strand of JASAUF010000231.1, from coordinate 2,326,114 downwards.
GGTCACCGGGATTCGACGGGGAGGATTGCGGGTGTCATGCCCCAAACTCATAAACAGGGCTCACAAAATTTCCTATCACCAAATCCAGTGCCAATAGCCTCCACAATACCCCATTCTCGTCTTTCAGTGCTCATACGCCAGATTTCCGATCCTGGGATCCTACAAGGAAGATTTTCCAATGTACATTTAACTCGTAAGAAGCATAACTACAAGTTTACTAAAATCACAAAGGCAACATCATCATCACATATCCACTAATATAAACATTTTAATACAGTACAGAAAGAAAAATACAAATATCGATAATCAAAGCTCCAAAAGACAGTTGCACGCTCCAAGCTCAACGCTGCTGCGACCTAACGCCACCTGCACGCATCTATCGTGCATAAGCTTATAGAAAGCTTAGAGGGTGGTGAAAGTGTGTGCGATGCACGTGCCAAGCATATAGATATCAGAGTAAGTGAAAATACTGACAATCCATAAATATCATCAGCCTTATCCAGGCTATGTGATGTAAAAACATAAACCAATATCATATACTAAGGAAGCAATGTAGATCAGCTATGCAATGCGGAGTCATAGAAAGCCAAATATCAAATACCAAGTCCATGAATACTGTCAACCTTAATTAGGTTATGCAGTACAAAAGCTTAATAAACCAAATGTGCTGAGGATGCAATGCAATATGTGGTGTGAATGAAATGACCAAGCTAGAGTGTGAAGTCGGGATGATAGTACATAGCATCGCAGACTACGGGGTCCACCACAAGGGATTTCTATCCAAACCAGTCTCATACCGAATTTAGATAGTCAAACTCAATGTGGTAAACTCTTGATCTCAGGTTAGTCATGCGCCCCAACCGAAATCCTGGCCATTGCGAAGGTACACATAACAAATAGTTGCGCAATACCAGCCCAAGTGGATAATGAATGAATGAGTATGTAACTCCTGCTCAATAAGCCCACATATCAGTACCATACATCTCTAGGATCATCACTAGGGTATATTACACTATACGCCAGCTTGTCGCCCCTATCTGAGCGAACAACTAGGTAAGTGGAAGAGACCTCACTATCTGCCTGCCAATATCGGGCCCGGCTCATCGATAGCGGACTCATTCCTCAAGATGGTCAAACTCAACCTAGATATTGCCCCCTCACTCAGGCGGGTAAGGTCACACCCCCTCCCAACCGACCAAGACATAGTGGGAGACGTGTCCTATTGGTATACGGCCCTCATGCGCTCATATATATCCACTCGGTCCAGATGTTGGGGCGTCTCCTGGCCACAGAGGTTTAGGGACTTTCACCTACGGACATCCAACGTGCTCAGATGCTCGAACTAAATATTTTCGGTGTCCCATCTGGCCATCCACGACATGCTTGTGGAGCCACAGCCCTGATATCGCTAGAGTGTACAATAGTCATATCACAAAATGCAAGATACATGAGTCACACAGTCCAATCATGCATCAATCCTGCGCATACCATGCGCTCATGTGGGATAACATCCGCCTATCAGCGAGTATCATAACAACCTGTCCAATGACATATGCAATGGTCAATCACATCTCATGCAGATGATGTGTATGGGCATGTATCATGATGTTATGTTGTCACATACTCATAATCGGTATCAATAACTGCACCGATAATCAACATCGATATCATTGACAATCGGTCTCGGTAATTAGCCTCGACAATCAGAATCGGCCTCGACAATCAGAATTAGCCTCGATAATCGAAATCAGCCTCGATATCGACAATCGAAATTGGTCTCGATAATCGGCCTCAACAATCGGAATCGGCCTCGACAATTAGAATTGGCCTCGACAATTGGAATTGGCCTCGATATCCGGCCTCGACAATCGAAATCGGCCTCGACAATCGGAATCCGCCTTGATAATCGGCATTGGCCTCGACAATTGGAATTGGCCTCGATATCCGGCCTCGACAATCGAAATCGGCCTCGACAATCGGAATCCGCCTCGATAATCGGCATCGGCCTCGATAATTGGAATCGGCCTCGACAATCGAAATCGGCCTCGATAATCAGAATCAGCCTCGATGATCTGAATCGCCCTCGATGATTAGCCTCGACAATCGGAATCGCCCTCAATGATTAGCCTCGACAATCGGAATCACCCTCGATATCCGGCCTCGATGAGAATGGGCCGAACAAGGCCTAAGGGAAGGTTACAATGTGGACATTCAACCATCATTTCCCATCAATGTGGCTATTTAACCAACATTGCTCCCAAGGAGTAGCCCTCATAGGGCCAAACATATAGTGGGCCCATGGCCTCACACAAGGGCCTAACATACATCACCATGGGCCTCACTCCAGGGCTTAATACACATCACGATGGGTCACATCCATAGGCCTCTCATACATCAAGTGGGTCGCATCATATGGACCACATGTACATCACAATGGGCCGCTTATACGAGCTTAATATACATCATAATGGGCCTTAACCCAAGGGCCCCAAATACATCTCAATGGGCCTTAACCTATGGGCCCCAAATACATCACAATGGGCCTCAACCCATGAGCCCCAAATACATCACAATGGGCCGCACCAAATGGGCCGCATATACATCAAGATAGGAGGCAACAATGGGCCACACCATCCACACCATTCATCTATTTTTAGAAATCATTTTAGAGTATTATCTAAAAATGAATTATATCAAGGGATCATCTGGACCATACCACAAATAATAGTGGTGATAATGATCAAAAGATCATTTAGACCATATCACAAATAGCAGTGGAGATAGTGATTTTCACTGTACAAAAATTTCACAGGGGCCACCATAACATGTATTTTCCATCCAGTCTATTCATAAGGTCACAAAGACCTGAACCAACAGGAAAAACAAATATCATATTGGTCAAAAACTTCTGTGACCCAAAAGGGTTTTAATGGTAGATGTTCAATCCCCTGTTGTTTGTAGTGTGGACCACGTGATAGTTAGATCTATCTTATTTTTAATCTCAATCCTTAGGACAACCTCACCAAATGGATGAACGGTTTGGATGTAACACCTACTCATGGGAGGCCCCACCGTCCCATCTAGACGGTGGCTAGGATACACACGTAGCCAAATCCACACCCACCATCCCATGGATTGGACGGTGTGGATGTAATACATCATTACAAGGTGGGCCCCACACGCTGTCATGGTGGGGTCCACGTCTAATAGATGGACGGTAGGGATATAACATATACTTCATGTGGGTCCCACACACGTGGCCCACACACAATACAGCATGCCCTACATGGCACCATCCAGATGGACGGTGCTGATGTAGAATACATGCATTAAACGTGGGTCCCATGTGGGGCCCATCAGATATAATATATAATATATATTATATTATATTATATATTATATATGGTCCAGCGTCAAGGGGGGTTTGGATGTCCGTCTAACGGACGGTCTGGATTACGTCCCTCCAGATAGGGCCCCACATGGCACTGTCCAGATGGACGGTGCTGATATACGACACAAGCATAGAGGTGGGTCCACATGTGTGGCCCACCAACGGCTTTAAATCAAGTTGATCTTTGTGTTCTTCCTTCATTAAGGCCTGTCCATACAGACAAGCAGCAAGGTGGGCCCCACAAGTGGACTATGGTGTGGTCCACTAAATGGACAACACGGATAAAATATGCAAACCATCAGGTGGGCCATTAAAAATGAAAGAGAGAGAGAGAGAGATAGAGAGAGAGAGAGAGAAACGATGAGAGGGAGGGGCCCGCCACTATGGGCCCCTCATAAGATTACAACACATACATCAAATTGGGCCCGATCACAAGTGGGCCATCGAATTGAAAATCAATGGTAAATCACCCACCTTTAATCATGGACTTCTCCTTCCACCGATGCATTTTAGAGCTCCAAGGGATGCATTTCAACGGTTGAGATGATCTTTGGAGGGTGGGATTGGATGGTAGGAAGGTCGGCCACACTAGCTTCTCTCCCATGGAGCTAGCTTGGACGGTTGCTCTTGGGAGGTTGGAAGGAAAATGAGAGAGAAATGAGAGAGAGATGTGATGTAAAGAGAGAGAGGGGGATGGGTGTGAGTGATGGGGAGTGAGTGATGGGTGTACTTGATAGGTGAGGGTTGTAAGAGAGAGTTAACTTTGGGGATGGTGTTGTACTTAACATTTAATATGTGATGTGTACTTAATTGATGGGATATATTCTCTTGGGATTTGCAACACGCGACGTTTTCCTTGAACTGAACGCAAGCCCACATCTCCTGGCCAGGGTATCGCATTGGTGCGCGAGACGCGGCGTTGAAACTACGGAGACGACGTGATCACAATGATATAAATCTCGGGCCAAATCAACTCAGATCAATAGGATGCAACTCAAGGTTGCATGCAAATGATATCTACGGGTCGTGAGTCGCTGGAATTCGACCGAGAGGACCGCGGAAGCATACGGAACGATACGGTTTAGGATACGGGCCTCACAGCGGGAGTCTAAGGAACGGTATGGATTAAGATACGGGCCTTACACTTTATCAACCATGGTATCCTCAACGATGATATCATCCTCGTCGCTGATGTCTATTTCGCCTTCTTCCAGATCATCTTCCATAGAGGAGTTGTTGTTAGTGGATGATGTCTCTTCTTCTTCCTCCCCTGACGATGAAGTGCTTAATTCTGATTCCTCAAGGACTATTTGCTTCTCCTTCTTAGAAGAACTTGCCCTACCAGTCACCTTACGTTCTTCTGAAATTGGAAGAACTGGAGAAGTATTTCCTTCATTTTGTTTAGATAGTGGAGTTTGAGAATGCATTCAAGACTGAGTCATTGGAGGGGAAGGACTTGGGTGAACTGGTTGAGGGATGGGTGATGAAATCAGAGGAACAATATTATCTTTTATATTCTCTCCCGCTTATTAAACAGGAGAAGGAAGAGCAATAGCCGGTGAAGGAGACATTTCTACAGTGACGTCATTAGCAACTTCGGTGTGGCACTTCTGAGATGATTTTACGAAATCCATAAGATTCCATGGGCCACCTATCCTTCCAAAGTATTTGCGGGTTTTATCTCGCAGATGGGTTCCTCCAATGATATCTTTCGGCAAAGTTGACCTGAAAATAGGGCACGATTTCTTTCTGTTATATACCCGATGCCCTGATCAAGCTTATGACCTTTTAGCTTTGGGGGAGAAATCCACACTGGGTGATCCATAGGGAGGCATTGGTGGACTAAATAAAATTGGTGTGACTAAATAAAATTGGTGAACAATATTATCTTTTATATTCTCTCCCGTTTATTTGACCAGCTATATGATGATCAAACAATTGGTGGACTAAATAAAATTGGGTGATCCATAGGGAGGCATTGGTGGACTAAATACAATTGGTGGACTAAATAAAATTGGTGGACTAAATAAAATTGGGTGATGATCAAACAATTGGTGGACTAAATAAAATTGGTGGACAATATTATCTTTTATATTCTCTCCCGCTTATTTGACCAGCTATATGATGATCAAACAATATAATTACTACAGGGTATCATGAAATGGGAGTCAATAAGACCAGCCAGTAACTACTTCTAAAGTAGTGCCCAGTTATATGGGCCCACACCATAGCTTCTCATCCTGCGGGTCACAACTCCACAATCTTTAGGAACCGTTTGATCGTAGCCAAACTGACAAGCAAATCTTCTCAAGTAGTAAGGCTCTCGCCAAAACTTTGTCCCCTCTCTTAGCGGGAGATTAGAAGATCGAATAGAGATATAAAATGCTTGTTCCCCTGAAGATAGGGGTTTAGTGTCCACCATGTCCATGTCTTCAGTATGACAAGGCAAGTAGAACTGAAAGAAGTCAATGCTGTCAGTCGCCAGTATTTTATTGACCACGCAGTCGTAAGTTCTCTTGGTCATTGTTCTCTTCTGAAAAAATTAAAGAGGGAGGTGTGAAGGATTCACGTATACTTTTTTCGGAGCATCAAAGGTCCATGGAAAGTAGACCCCTAACCATCCAGTGAAATAATGCCAAGGGGCATAAGTGGATGATGCTCCAATTGCAGGGCTCTTAACGTGAGTCACTACCTCTCCAAGAGACTTATATATAGAGCAAAGGACAGGTGGAGCTAGTGAATATTTGTGGCCTTCCGCCATAGCCTCAGCAGACATGAACAACGTGGGTCGTACCGTATCAGCCCACTTTGAACTCGAAAGGACAACTAAACTGAGCCAATAGGCCAAAAAGGCCACAAGTTCACCATGAGCACTATACTCTGGACGACCTCTCATCCTTTGGTGGAGGTTTGTCAGGTCCTTGGATTGGCAGCCCTAGAAGCTGTAAAAGCATGATGAATATGGTAAGAATACAGAGGATATGTCATGCATATACGATGAAAAGATGGTGAAATGAAGTTTAAATATAACTTACCAAAGGCCCTTGGAGAAATGAGCAAGCTATTGGAGGGGGGATATTTTATGAATATCCGAAAACTTGGACATTTCTCTGAATAACTCAGTAGTGGTGTCTGAAATAAAAGCTTCTCGACTAGAGGGGAAGAAATATGAGAATTCTTCATTGGTTGGCACGAATTTGTCAAAGAATCACCCTGTTAATGAAAGGTCGGCCATCCTATGAAGGTCCCATAGAGTGATGCTAACTTTGCTAATTGGGGGATGGAAGGAATTGGTGATCGGACACCAATAATTCAAGAAACCTTTCAACACCATAGTATCTTTACAAAAGTATTTTGATGTGACCTCTATGGCGTTGTATAAGCCAATCTCTATCAAAGTCAGGGCATGCTCTGTCAAGATCGCTTGCACCCATTTAGAATAGGGAGAGTGAGAAGACAGAAAACTCCAAGTTTTGAATTCTTCGTTGTCCCATAAAGAATTATGGTCCCAGAATCGCTGTTGGAGTGTCTCATAGAAATAAGTCAAAAATAGAACATGAGGATCATAAGAAGATACAAGAAATCTCATTGGATGACACCGGCTATCCTCTGTTTCAATCCTTTGGCAAACAGAGTGCCTACCAAGATCTGTGATTCTTTCTGTATCCAGTTTGTAGTAAACATAAGTTTGTCCTGACTCATTTGGTCAGTTGGTTCATTGCGAAGGATAGACTGATGACAATGAAGGTTTAGAGGAATAATGACCATCTGTTCTCTAAAAGGGCTTTGGAACTTCATGTTGCCTTGCTTGGCTCATATATTGTCCCAAGAGTTTTGGAGCTTCTTCTTACTATGTTCTTTTATCTTCTCTTTCTGGAGGTCTTTGGCTGTCTGTGCGAAGGTTGGCCGTCGATTTCAACCACTCTTCCCAGTCACCGTCGCGACCATGGTGGGGCGGTCTTTCTGTATCTCCTATTATAATCGCAATGTTGATCGGAGTGGATGATGCATTGATATGATCGGTGAAATCGTAAGTCAGAAAAACGGGTTCCTTTATGTAAGTCGGACGCTTGCTGGTTATTTTTATTATCTTCTTCTTGGGCTGGTCTTGTTGAGAAGGGGGTGGTGACGAAAGTTCAGGTACTTGAGAAGGAGATGATGGATTTAGCAGTTCAGGATGTGAAGGATGAGACGTGGGTTCTTCTATCAAGCGGTAAGTCCTCTTGGTTCAAGCCATATCGGACTTAGGATTAACAAAGTTTCAAGAAGTGAGAAGAAGTTTCCAGACTTAGAAGAATTTTCAGGACTTGGAAGATTTTTGGGACTTACAGAATTTTTGCCCAAAACAGATGTTGTTGCGTGGAGATATTGCGCACAAAGAGAAGTGTTGCATGGAGGGTTATAGCGCACAGAAACAAAGTATTGCATGGAAGATTGCATGCAAGAACAAAAGTATTGCACGGAAGTTGCACACAAGGACAGAAGCGTTGCACGAGGGATGATTGTTTCGCAAAAGTGACTTAACCAAGATTTTGAGAAGTGAGGAATGAGGGAGTAAGGCTGGTATTTATAGAAGGTTGGACCTGACGAGTGTTGCGTGGGACCTGATTAAACATTGCATGGGCCCGCGCAACGAGATGAAATCATGAACGAAGGATTGATGTTAATCCTATCTTTGTTCTAAAGAAGAGAACAAATAAAGGATCAAGGGGACATCTGTTGGAGCATAAAAATGATGAAATGACGTGAAGATCTAATACAAAGAAGAAGATGAAAAATGGAATAATAAGTGTTGTATATGACCACACAACGAATAGTGGTTGCGCGGGACCGTGCAACACTGGCAAGATGGAAAGTTGTTGCATCCGCATAGAGGACGTGTTGTGTAAGGTGGGCCCCATGGCACAAAATTCAAGATCTCACACGTGCGAAGGCCTATAAATACCCCATTACCCCCCTCATTCGGACAGAAGAGTCAGGGCTCCTGAGAAGAAGACCTGAGAAGGAAGAAGAAGTAACAGGTAGTGGGCCAGGCCCATTACGCTAGACCGCGCAACAAAGTCTTGTTGCGACGGCCCGTGCAACAAGACTTTGTTGCATGAGAATGATGAATGTTGTGTATATGCTGCCGAATTTTCTGAACTCCTATAAGTTTCCTTGGAATCCAGTATTCTTACACAAGAAGCTGTTATTCTATATGAGTTGAAGGAGAGAATGAAAGATGTTCAGATCCGCACAACACTCCTCTATTGAGATGAATGCATCACAAGCTGAAATGCTGCCAGAATTGATATTCGAACTTATTAAATTCTTATATTCTACAATTTTGTATATTTATTTTGGAATTAAGGGATAAACGAGGATGTAAATGAATTCAGAATCAATAAGACATTGTGATGATTGTTCTTTCATTCATTCTTTGTTATTATTGAATAAGATAATTCTTCAAATCAAATACATTTGTTTCTTGTCAAACAATGACAATGGATGCCCCCTTTGAAACTTTAAAGACACGATTAAAGCCTGTGAATTTATACCAAAGTGCCTCGAGTGCTCTATGAGATATCAAGCTCTTCCTCATATCAAGAACGTGTCTCAACTCAGTTAAGGTACACTCCATGCCATCAAACATCTTGATGTACACCAATCCAACACCCACGACATTACAGGTGTTATCATTTCCCATAAATACATGGCAACCATCGCACTCTCTTAGAATTCTAACAATCATTTTTCATGTGCCCAGACATCCCACAATTCTAGTACTTCAACTTGCCTTTGTCATTACCCTTGGATTTGGACCTAAATCTTGAATATCCATTATCTCGTTCAAAATTTTCCCTCCTCGTAAGCAGTATATCTGTAGAAGCACCCATGTCACTACTTTTCTTTCGCATCGCCTTCGACTGAAGGGTTGAGATAATGGTATCGACGTTAATGGTTGATTTACCAGTGCGCAACGAGCCCTTCAACGACTCATACGAAGTGAGAAGAGAATTCAACAGGATGCATGACTGATCCTCATCTTTCATCGTTTCTTCCACATCTCTGATACCACTTGTTGAGGAACTGCAGAAGCACACAGAGATGAATCAAGCAAAGTATTCCAATCACACAATCAAGTCTAATCACAAACACTCATAATTTAATGTGGAAAAACCGTTGCAGGAAAAAACCACAGCAAAAGGCAACAGTAATACACTATGAAATAAATTTTTTTTACAAGAGATAGAGATTACCCGATTCAAACAAGCCTCGAATCTCCCCAAAATATACCCTTTGATACCCTTAGGAACGAATTTAGAAAACCTAGAACACCTCTCTATGTACCCAAATCCCGATTACACCCATATATATAGCCTCTAGGAGAATCACAATCGAAATCGGAAACAAATCCTGCACATATGCAATTCTATGCGCACTCGATGACACCTTCGATAGGATTTCAATGACATCGACAAACTGTCGATAACATCAAACTCCTACGATGGCATCGAAATAACACTAAAACATTCCAGCAATAAAACTTGAATTTTTCAGATTTTTCCGATAGCATCGAGCACTTGTTCTATGACATCAAACTTTGTTCGATGGTATCGACAGACTCTGTTGCTCACAGATTTAAGACATCAACAACATATCATGCCAGCGACCTGCATGTCCACATATTTGACAACTCCATTGAGGACGTCCAAAGTTGACTCAAAGGCTTTATGCAACTCGATTCAATATTTAATAATTAAAATTTTAAAAAGTTAGTGTAAGATTAGGATTTAACCTATTTAAAATAAGTAATATAAAATGCACAAGTTATTATCAAATTAGTCATTGGTCTCTTGGTTAAGCTCATCTTCCCTCGAGCAAGGATAGGATCATGTGTTTAATTCTCTCCAATTCCTTGATACCAAATGACAAAGAAACGCAAATCCACCCAAATCTCTCCCTTTCATCAGGCCTTTTTCATTTGACATGATGTACTTTCATAACGTCGTGGATCAGAGGAGCTTCATTCGGGGAAATGCTCGCCTCACCCTTGGTAAGTGGAAGGTGTTCGTCGTCCCAACACCACAGCTCGCATCAGGCCCTGATGGCTTGTGCCTAGTAAGAGACTGTGAACCATGTCGAGTGTTGAAGATGACTATTGCCATTCATGAACACAAATATATGACTCACCAATTCAAATTAGTTTGAGGTAGGGGCATAGTTTGAATACTGACAACTCGACGCAACTTGACTTGATATTTAGTAATTAAAATTTTATTTTAAAAATAGTGCTAGGATTAGATATTTAACATATTTTAAATAAGTAATATGAAATGCAAAATATTTAATTAAACTAATCAATGTTGTGTGCTGATTAAGTTCATCCTCACTCTAGAAGAGGTCGGGTTTGATTACCTCCCTCCCAATTACATTACTTTTTTAAAAATTCAAATTGCGACTCACCAGAGTCAAACTCACCAGGTGACTCGAGTGGTCAAGTTGACCTGACGGATCATCACGAGCCACGATCAAGTCAAACCGAGAACTGAGCTTCTAGTGACTCGCTGAAAACCTGACTCGTCTGTGACTCAGTCAAGTTTCGAGTCAACCAAGTGAGTTTTAGAACTTGGGTAGGGGCTGCTAACGTTTCCTTTTAAGGAGAAATGTACTTGAAAAATCCACTACATCATATTGGTGAATTTACTAAGGCAGGTAGCCCTGTCGATAGGCACCCTGACGGCCTGAAAGTAGGGCTGAAAGCTGGGCGGGTTCAACCCGACCGACCCGACATTGGGTTGGGCTTGGGCAGGATATATCGGGTCCGATCTCAAGCTTGGGCTCTCCAAACACCGACCCGATAAAACTTGGGTTGGGCTCGGGTTGAGGTCTCGGGTTGCCCGACCCAACCTGAACCCGATCAATATATAAGTTACTTATAAATTATAATTGAGCGTAGATTGTTTATGTCGAAGACACACCAGTGATGTCGGGTCTCATTTGTCCACGTCATTTCCAAGGACTCAAGCTAACAAAATATGCCAGATTTCTCTCTCCCAAATAGATTGGGTGCTATGCTACATGACTTTTAAAGTAGTCCTATATTTTAGCTTGTTTTTTTTTAAGAAAAAAATGAAGTTCTTTATGATGAATAATCACATATATAATTAATAAAATCATAGATACAAAAAAATAAGTCTTATATTGAAATACAATAAACTAATGTAATAACAAAAATATTAGCACGTATACACCCGACTAACCCGATCAACCCGACCGAGCTCGCTTGGGTTGGGCTTGGGTTGAGAATTCCCAACCCCAGGTTGGGTTGGGTTAGGGTTGAGCACCAACCCACCCGACTTTTCAGCCCTACCTGAAAGGCTACTACTGTACTTGATCAACCTGCAAGTCTCTGATTATCCATATAAAACAAGAATTGGACTACAAAAGTGTTTGTTTTTTTAAATTTTATTTGGGGGGGGGGGGGCACACACACATAATAATTTATGTTTTTTTTAAGAGCACTTCTATAAAGAAAAACAAAAAAACGAAAGCATCGAGGGCTCAAGTTATCGAGTCAAAGGCTACTATGGCTGTTGACTGAGCACAAGGAACGATTTAGTGGAAGATATGTTGTATGCTCACCAAGACTATCTCCGGTTGGCTCCTGTTCTCGGTTTGTACAAATTAGGACCCATGTTTCAATGCTCCAAAACCATTGATGCGATGGGACTCATTGTGGTTGGCCTAAGTACCAACCTCAAATGATAGCCCAAAAATAGACGTTAGGCCACATTAATCAACAAAAATAAATAAATAAATAAAATGGCAATATTTTTTTCAATGACTAAGGTCTCCCAATCTCATAAACATTTACTGCATGGGGCATGTCAGGCCCATCATATCAACCGTTTGGATGACTGAACCATGGATCCCACATTTAAAAACTAGAAACCTGAGCTGACTGTGGAATGTAGTCATTCTCAGGTGGAACATTGTATAATACCTCGATGCTATGACACCCCTATTCAGGACGTCATCAGGAAGGCCCACGATTGGTGGGCATTATATGTTTCTGCTTCAACTATGAAATGATGATGTATTATCATTTGGCAACTACTATAACGACTCATAGTCCATTTGAGAGGGTATCTATTCGCAATCCTTGACCAAACTATGACTGACGTTCCTTCATTCAAAACAGGCAAAACTTGAAAAAAAAAAAAAAAAAAAAAAAAAAAAAAAAAAAAAAAGAAGAAAGAAAAAAAATAATAAGAAGAGGGAAACGTAAAAGCTCCAGCGTAGCATGATTGCACATGAAAGAGTCCATCACCTCACATGGTTCAATCATTGAAAGCATTTGGTGCAGATATCCTCCCCTTCAAATCCGATGTGGAGGCAGACCTCCCAATAAGAGGGCCTTCTTTGTCACCAGCATTCTTTATTTTCACGGAAATTAATAGAGGAGGCGGATTCTGAATGTTCTTGCCGGCCCAAGGATGGCATTCTGTTTGGTGTGATGGTCTTTTTGGTAGAGAGGAGATGATGGGCGATAGGGATGGAGCTGGGCTCCCATCAAGAATGCCCAGCTTTACACGAGAAGATGTGCTTCCTGTGCTGCTACCCATTTCTTGGCTGTGCATGCTGGCCGTTGGACTCTTCTCTTTCTCCTGTATGATTACCAAATATGATTAAATCAAATATAGCATGGTTAGGTTATGCCTCAAACATTGAAATATGGACAATGTAGTTCAAGCTAGCTATCCTTTCTAAGGCACCATTTAGAAAGGGGCACAGATGCCAATTGCACCCTATTTAAGCAGCGCCCACTTTGAGTTGGTAAAATGTGTTTGTTTGGAAATTGCATAACGCCCGTTCCACAGGGAACAGAACAGAGAAAGTCATCAAACCGTCCAAAATGTCCAGTGAGATCATCTCTTCTACAAGAAACACAGCAGCCATTTGGACCATAGCCATTATGCTTGATGAAAATTTAGTAACAGTCGGACACATCCATAAATATAATAGAAGTCCTTACGCTTCCTTACCAGTAGCTTGCCCAGAGCCTATTTAGGCATGAATGACAATAGAACCATTCATTAGCAAAGCAAAGAACATAACTAGCATTCGTTATGGAAAAGAACAAGATGAAAGTTTCATGTAGGATTCAAACACTACTTGAGGAAAAATAATTGGCGAGAATTAGGAAGGGCCTCTTATTTTTCCATTTTGAGGATAAACTGTCAAGGGAAGGTTTAATGAAAGTAAGAAAGCCAGAGCAACTTGGTTCAACCTACCAATCATATCTTGGAGGCCAGAACCAATATACATGTTTATAGGATAAGCTTAATGTATAAATCAATGTGTGGGGCTACCATGATGTTCTAAGACATCAAATCATCAATCGGTGGACCCCCTAGTGTTCTCCTTGGATCCCAAAAGTTTGGCTGATAGAAAACTAGGCGAGACCAGTGTTCAAAAAATCGGTATTGCGTTACGTATTGCATTCTTGGGATATGGATGCGTATCGGTTATCACATGGGATATATCGGTTGTATCGTGTAATGTATCGCTATTGTTGGAAACATGGGGAAACATTGGGAAATTGGTCAAATTTTTCAATGAAACTTCGGTGATTGTTAAAAAAGACATCAATACACATTTATAAATTAAAACATTACAAAAAACAAGTAAACATAATAGGTTTTCTTTGTATTGGTTCCTAATCTATGCGTTGTCTAACTGAATTGATGCAAGTATATTCAATGTCTATTCATATAATTTATAAATGTAAGAAGACGTGTGGAAACACAAGCAATACACTCAAAAGCAAAAGAAGCATCACTAGATTAGGTTACATACAAGTTTGATTTGATGTTTGGACATAGATTGCAAATGATTTGCAAGAAATTAGGAAATTTTGATTTTTTTTTCAATTTTCCGCAACTCGACCCATCTCCTCCAAATCTTGAAATTGAAGCTCCCAATCCATGATTTTTCATGTTTTGCATGAAAAATCATAGATTTGTAACAATTTGATACTAATTTAACATGATTTACAAAAAAATAAAAGGACTGAAATTTGAAAATGCACACCAGATCAAACATGCGGGATATATCGCACTACTTGTGCATTTCGTATCGCACTGGTGGGATACAAGATATATCATGGGATATATCGGCCGATATCGTCAATATTTAAAACACTAGGCGAGACAATGTACAATCATGCGTAAAACCTCTAAAATCACATGTTGTGGGCCAGCTGAGTTTTGGAATGGCCTGATTTATTAGGTGTATTCATCCTGGTTGGATGCATCTTCTAAATGGATTAGATGGCATATGCAAAAAACATTAGGCCCAACATACAATCTGGGAGGTTTTTAATGGTGGGAGTCTCCATCCCAGCTGTTCACCTTTGGTGTCGCCCACCTGAGTTTTGGATCGCCCAGATCTTTAGGCACCAAGGAGAGATTTAGGGGTGCCACTAGCAGGTTTTTTCGGAAAACTCCATCTATTCTGGTGTGGATGGCAGGCAGGCCTATATTTCTTGGTTTCAATAGGACTCCTTACGAGCGTTGTTTCTATCTACTATTATCTAAAAATAATCAAGTTATTAATGACTGGACGAAACCAAGAAATAACCCCTCACGTGCGAAATTATAGAAGATCTATGACTCGATTGGTGAAATGGTATCTCTCTCCAAAAAAACATGTTTTTTTTTACCGACGCACAAAGAAAATATTTTGTTGCGAATGAACAAGATATTGAGGAATTGTCCATATGTAAGATCATAATTATTGATACGGGTCTTTTCCACATAAAAAGGGAATCTTTTGTTACAATAGAACCAGAAGTGATGTGGATTATTCAAGAATCGAAGTCGATTTGCTTTATAAAAAGAAGATATGGGTGTTATTAAAACATGACTATAGGCGCCACATGTCTTTTGTATGCTAAGCTTATCCTAGAAATGCTTCTATTGGATCTCGCCTCCGTATATTGACACTACTCACCTAGATTCTCATTTATACAGCAAGCGTTGTCAGCAGCAGGATACATGTCATAAGCAAAGGCAGATTCCGATGGTCCCATTTGTTCCCAAGGACTTCTCTACAGTTCATCTCATCATATTGTTGTGTTAATGGTTTTGTGGTCACTATCTTCAATGGAAAAGGTTAATCAGATTCAGGTTACTCCCTTCCCCTGCGTCCCAGGCCTCCACATAATATTTAATGTGTTTTGCTGCTCATCTTACTCCACCTTTGAATCATGTACATCTACAGTATAGAGGCTTGAAATTCTCTTCTTCTTTTTTTCATGGTTCAAAAAACATTGCAACACCTATTATAATGGTCGTTGGAATGGGAGCACAACTTCATGTTATGCAATACAAAATGTGTGTGAATAATGCCCTTTGTTTTCTCAATAACAAACATCATATAATGGAACAATGGCTGTTTTCTCACTGAAATGTTACAAATAAAATTAAGTGGAAAATCACACGTACCCCCCTTCATGGGTATGTCAGTCTTGTGCCCAAAGCTTAAATGTCACATGGGCCAGTACTTTCATTGCTCTGTCCATTCTTTCATAGGTGGTTAGCATCATCTAACCAGACTCTTCCATGAACTAATAAGTAAGCCATGTTCTGGTTAATCGAATAAATTTTCAATACGATGATCTGATGAGGACATCGCATCATGTACACCTTTGCGTACGTATCGGAGGAGGAAGCGAGCCGCCCAAATTTCTCTGTGGTTAAGCGAGTATCCATGTTGAAGACCCCATGTGCATGTGTGAGCATCTGGAAGACCCTACACTCGGAAAATGTACATGAGTTACTTTATGGAGCGAATTGGACCGTTGGATTTGAGGTACGTGATGATCGGGCCGTTGGATCACATAGATTACATGATCGGGCCGTTAATAATCAACCATTCTCATAATCATAGGACATATTTATGTTTTAGGATTTATTTTATGATTGATTTATGGTTTGGACACCTTATGAGTGGTTTTATTTTATTTTTCATTAGACTAAGATTATTTTGGTTAAAAGTCATTAAACAAGGTCTATTTTGTAATTTTTAAAAGTCTTGGGACTATATAAGGGGGGGGGGGGGGGGGTGTTGATGTCCTTAATGTTTGGTTTTGTTTATGAAAAAAAAAGGAGAACTCTCTTGTTTTCTCACTAATCTACATGCGATGTGAGAGTATGTTTCATGTGACTTGGAAGGAAGATCAGTGCGAGGCCTATCTTCATCAACGGAAGTGTGAGGCTTCTCTATCCCCACACTCATATCTCTTCATCAACAATCGAAGTATTTCTTCAAGTTTCGTCTTTTCTTCTTCCTCCTTTCTCCAAAATCCATCAACAACCTTCTGATTCTTCCCTTTTACACTTTTCTTGACAAGCCAAACCTTAGAACCTAAAACCCAACCCTACTTAGCCCACACGTGTGCCCGTACGGCCACACGTGTGAACCCATACGGCTGGCTGTATGGTCCCGTCCTTTTTCCTTTTGGCCTTCCACTACCTTTACAACAAAACCCCTTCCTTCGTACTTATAAACCCTAACCCTAAACCTAAAAATCTCAAATCTCCCAATTTCCCCAAATTCCCAAACCCTAGATCTTCAAATCATTCAATTAAGCCCAAATCCCTAAATTCACTACATCCAAAACCCTAATTCCCATCTCCTAATACCTAAATCCTTTGACCCCTCTATTCAATTCCCCACTTTAACCTTAATTTTACCCTTTTCCCCAAACTTTCCTCACCCTAGCTTCACCCACACCCAAATCTAGTAAACCCTAGGTAGTATTAGACATTCCTCTTTAGAATAGGCCTAATCCTATGCTATTTGGATGTTTCTATATCCATCAAATCCTAGTTTCTCATGTTTAATGATCTTGTAGGATGATGTTTGGCAACCTAGGCTTAAACTATGCATGATTTCCTTTTAGAATCTTGATATTTGTAATGATGGTAGCAAGATTTATAGTTTTCATTAATTAATTTAAATTTACCGATTGATCTCTCACATTATTTGAGTTCATGCATTGGTCCTACATCATGATCGGCCATTTTCTTTGATAATCTTGATCATCATATTTCAATTTTATTAATTGGATGGTTAGGATTGTATGTCATGTTTGTGTCATGAGCAAACAATGGTGTTATGGAACATATGGACAGTCCAGATCATTGATTGGACTATGCCACGCGTCATTTAAAAGACTTGAGCACAACGGTGATGTTCCCATGAAGGAGGGCATGTTAGCATTCTCCTAACATTTAAAATAGTACAATAAAATTACTAAGAAAATAATTTTCTGTTTGTAAGCTTTGTGGGCCCTAGCTTTCCCATTCCACGACGGGGATTGATTTCCTGGGCTTCCATCAAGGCGAGCTGGGTTGAAAGTCTGGAGAGGAATCAACAAATGGAAGGACGTTTGGGGGGCTAAATCAAATGTTACCCGATTTCATGAAAGGCATTGCTTCATTATTATCAAAGGTAAGAGAATTCATTTTTGTAAATATGAGAATTCATCTTTGGAAAGGCCTATTGATTGATGATGTTCCTTTGGCTGAATCGTTCCAACGCCTCTTCTCTTTATCTTTGTATTGAGATGAGAAGGCCAATGATTGCTACAAAATTCCAAGGGAGAGCCGTCCTTCAGAATATCAATTTCAGGAGGAATCTCTTTGATGATGAATTATGCTTTTTCGAAGATCTCATGAAGATGTTGTGTAAGTTAGCATCAACACGAGCTGGGTTAAAATTGTCGAGAGAAATCAGCAAAGTGGGCAGACGTTTAGGGAAGATGAAAAAGAACCTTACCCACAAGGATTGTTGTGAATTAGAGAATGGCATTTGCTTCAATATTGGCAAAGGTAAGAGAATTCAGTTTTGGAAAGATCCATTGATTGATATGTTCCTATGGCTGAATCATTCCAAGGCCTCTTCTCTTTATCTTTGTATCTAGAGGAGAAGGTCATTGATTGCTACAAAATCTTGGGGGAGCCGTCGTTTAGAATATCGAGCTCTGATGTATCTCTCTGATGACGATTTATGTCCTTCAAAGTGGTCATGAAGATGCTGTGTAAGCTTAGCATTGATCTGCTAGTAGAGGACCAAAATAGTCTGGAAACACTCATTAAATGAAAATCTCAGCAAAAGTAATGTCACTAGGCCCACACACGTGTATGAGAGAACCCATCTCCAGATTCTCCATGCCACCCCATTGGCCAATGTGTCAAATGTGTGAGTCCAAGCCATCGATCAAATGGATCCCATTGGGCAAATGCTTGTGCCAAAAAACAGGCTAGTCAACTCATCCCAACCATTGGTACAGTCTCCCCCATCTTTTAGCACTGACGATGCCAACTGTTCATATTCAAGACTCATGGCAGCAAGAGTCTTTAATTTTGTGGAGAAATTCAGAATGTCACTGGACTTCCCTTTCCAACCTTCCTACCTAATCCTCAATTGTCTTCAACTGTTGAGCCCTTGTTCCTGCTTAGGACATTGCCAAGATCGTATGTTCAGATACCAGTTGGTATACTTACAAATGAGCAAGATCTACGTGTTTTTGTCCACTTCGAGGATAGATCAGCCTCCTAGTGCAAGAAGAAGCACTGCTTTAATGGAAAATCTCGATGAGCTTTCATATTGTTTCATTGGTCCTTAATAGTCAAAACTTCCACAGTATTTGGAAACATTCAGGGGGGAAAAAAAAGGTTTAAGTAATTCCACCCAAAAATCACACCCTATCCTATCACATGCTAGATGTTCTTCCAAGTAGGACTTATTCAAAATTAAAAAAAAAATGAAAACCACAACAGAGAGGAAGAAACATTTTTCTAATTTTTCTAATTTTTCTGAATTTTCTTATTTTCTGATACTTTTAATTTGTTCTATTTTTTCCGATTTTTTCTATACTTTTAATTGTTTTTATTATTTTAGTGTAAAGAACAGAAATTGTTTGGATTGGATGAGTCTTACCAGTTTCCAAACCGGACTGAACCACACAAGTTGCACTCTGAAACTTCTAGTTAAAACCTTGCTCCTCCATGATTGCAAGTCAGAGGCTTTCTACAACTAAATTTAGGGAATGCTCTTTTGAGGACATCTTATGGGAATGGAGTGGAAGGAATCCTGATGGATCTTCTTAATGGGGCCGTTTATCTCTATTTTCTGTGGGCTTTGTATGCCTTTTTTGTTGCCATTGTTTTAGGTATCTTTGGGGAAGCCAATAATCTCGTTTTCAAGGTAATGACGAAAGGGTCAGTTGCTACTAACTAGCCCCTATTCATGTGCCGCTTTCCTTTTGTTTAATAAAATTTCATCACACTTTAAAAAGGGCTGTTATTATTGATAACAATAATGCCAACTGTCATTATAAGGTCATATCACCATTTTGTTAGCCTTGAGCTTCATCACTTCTTTACATCACTGGTACTTAGTAAGCACTATGATGTTCCAATGTAGTCATGGATACAACAAAGGGAGATACGACTCATTGTTTCCCCGTATCCACAGTACAGCTATGGCTATCCCTTTCATAACATCAAAATAGGCCATACAACATCTCCATGCAATCCACATGCAGACCAAAAGCTTCTATCTCATCGATTCCCTCAGTACCATCTCATCCTTGTCATGCAAATTTTTGCATGATTTCCATGTTCCTCATGAAAAAAAAAAAAAAAAAACTTGGGGAAATGGCAACGGCTAAATCCATAACTTTTCCATCCTGGTTTGTGCTGCTTTGATAAGCCCGAGGAAACTAGCCCGCATGTCGACACTAATGGCCACAACGCTAACTTTGAAGGCCAACAACAGGAACACAATACCAATCTTCTCCTGCATCCTCACTCTAAAAGCCACAAAATCAACTGATTTGAAGAGTATTTGTATCCATCACATGGCTCTCAATAATCATCAACCTTGGCATACTACCACCACCATCATCATCTTAGCCTTCTCTAAAGGCCTCTAAAGAACCAAACAAGTTGCTCTGAGTTTTGTGCTTCATGTGTAACACTATTACTGGTATAAGTTTATTAGGCAGTAGTAGAGAATTAATATCCCCAGTAGGAACACATCATGACCCTTAGATGAGGAAGTTACTCAAATGAAAATGATCCATGAGTTTCACGAGCATTAAAGGTTTTGAACTGCACCCCTAGAACAGTTCTGGTAACTACTCTTCTAATTAGATTAAACATTTGAGTCATGGAACCAAAACACAAACCTTGAGATAAAATAACTAGCTTAAGAAAAAGAAAAGAAAAGCATAATGACATCTGTTCTCAGTATAGCTTTAGATGTTTTTAAGATAAGATTCGTGCATACCTCCTTGGAAGATGAAGAATCTCCTTTGGGATTTACTGCAGCTGTACCCTTATTATGCAGCCGTCGTTTCTGTTTCGAAGTCCTATGCCTATACAAGAGAAAAGCATTCAGATATAATAACAAAGACCCAGTTTAGAAGGATGCTGAAATCAGCATAGCACCATGTGCTTGCTGACCAGCATAAGGGCTTCAGGTGAAGTGACGTGTTTGGGAAGTGGGTTATTCACTTCAGGAGGCACACTCAGTACTCAGTAGTGCTTTTCCATCAAGCCAGATATGAGCATCAAGTGACTGAAAATTTGCTAGTTGAGAGCCAAATTTCACTCAATAACCTACTTAATTTATAGTCAATGTAATAATTTCCAAAATGTATACTAAAGAAACCATAGCAAATGTAAATAAATCACCAGAGGATGTTCTTATAAAGAGACAAATAGATTAAAAATATCCAAGAAGCTAAAATAGTGAAGATCATATATGCTCCAGATTCATATATTAATGTAAAGGCAGTACTCTAACATTGTTAGGGGAATGGGCTAGTTCTGAGGAGCAGTTGTTAGATGTCACTGACATAGAGCTGTCACCAATTCCTAGATTTATCATATTTCAGTCTGCAAGTCAGTTCAACAAGTATTTAGATCATTAATGAGTGCATCCCGGAATTTGGAAACGAATACTTGGAAATACAAGGAACATAAGTTCCCAATTATAGTCAATGTAAAGAAAGAGAACCAAAGGTTTCAAAAAGACAAAGTTTTTCATATCTTGTTTTAGGAAAATCCGCCAGTATGAATTGAATTCTGCTCCTGAAGCTGACAAGAGAAATTACAGAAGCTGCCCAAATGCAAGTTACATAATAGTAGACATGGATAACCCAATAAATGGAGCAAAAAATTGACCTGGAGTACATGGATTACTAATAAAATCTTATTGAAGTGATTCCTTTTCATTGAACTGAAAAAGATCATTTAGATATCTAAACCATACATCAAGACATCTAGAAATAGGTTCAGTGTTTCGGATGTGTTTTTAACACGTAGTCAACTATCCTTTCTGGATTTGATGGCCAACTGTTAGGATTTTCGAAACACGGCAGAATAAATCAAGATTTTATATCTATAGCCTTATGGATCCCCATTTTTAAATATTATCAAGTTTCTAGAAGATATAAACATAAATCCTCCATGGAGCAAGACCGGAGAAGGCGCAAAAATCCATCCAAGTGGACCCCACACGCGCAAACTCTCTCTCTCTCTCTCTCTCTCTCTCTCTCTCTCTCTCTCTCTCTCTCTCTCTCTCTCTCTCTCTATATATATATATATATATATATATATATATATATATATATATATATATATATATATATACATATATATATATATATATGCAAGTGATGCCCAGGGAGTAGGGACGTCCAAGGCTTTCTCTATTGTTGCCCTATCCCTCTCGAATAGGATCTATATATAAGGAGTCAAGGTTTCAAAGAGATACCAATTATAGTACTTTACCATCCTTTAGTCTTTCATGTGCTCTGCCACACTGGAGTCCTTCAATTCTACCTTCATATGTATCCAATATTTGATCCAATCCCTCCACTATTATGGTCATCCACTATTGATCCAATACTCCTACGAACCATGTGGTGGACCCCCAAATCCAAACCATCAAAGTATCATCAAGTGCAATTAAAACCATCATAATAGTTAAAACAAAAGTTTAATGGTTAAAAACGTTTATAAAACCTTTTAGGTATTAGGCCTAATGGATCTCTTGTTAGACCGTGTGAGCCTCAATCGGACCTTGATGTATGCACCCAACTACACCCACTTTTGTTGGCCACATGATGTCCTCATAAAGTGAGCCAAAGCACAAGTAATTAAGACCTTGAACTCCTCACATGTCCTCAGATCTAAACATTAATCAAATCTGTTATGTCCTGAAGTCGCCCAGGCATGATGGGCCTCCCAATCTAGAAACTTGAACTCAATCCACCAATGAAAGTGCCCAATAAGTTGAAAACCATGAGTATATTTCCATGACGCGTACACACTCCTCTATGGGGTAGGGCAAGGCACCTGCTCATCATAGAATCCAATGGCGGAGACCTTCTATCCCAACTCATCATTAGTCCCCTCACATAAGATGACCACATTATAACAACCACAGTAACCACAAGTCTATCCTACAATCTACTAGGTGATCATGGAACAACAAGGTACTGCAATCCATGGTCCACAACTCTCCCTTGGTCAATGACCATTGTGTCTAACTTCAAGTTCCCAAGGACAACCGGAGTAATCTCTCTCCTTTAACCTAGGTTCATATAAGTTGAAGGTACTTCCATATATCAACTACGACATTGCAACATGTCCATCCAGGAGCCATGGTCATCATGATCTACGGACAAGATCACCAATATCATATTCGTGTCATCAATGAATAGGATTCACATTGGTTTTCCAGGCCATAACTCCAACATCGACTTCTACTCTATTTTATGAAATTCAAATGAATTCCTCATGTGTATGAAAATCTGTTACGCTTTGGCTTGTTGGCATCTTGGTTACATTCAAATTACAGAACGGTTGCATCCCTTTGGTGATAAGCTAGAAATAGGAAATGGGAAAATGGGATTCCTAGTGGAGTTATTGTCGGCATGGTGACTAATATGCTTTTCAAACCTGAACTTATCAATCCAGATGTTAATGGCTCGATCTCTGACCTGAGTATTTTGCAAATATCCCTTCTCCAAATATGTAGCCTAGCAAAAAGCAAATAGATAATACAGTTTCTATCCTTAACTAAATCAACAAGAAATATGACCAGAACCCAAGGATATGCATAGCATCCTTGGGTTTTCAGTTTGTACTTGTGGGTCTGTGGTTCAATGATCCTGTTACTGACATTGTAGACCCCACAACAAGTGGACTATGCCCAAAAAGTCTCCCAGAAAAGATTGTACCCATCCAATCTTCGAGCTACCACCATCTGAAGGTGGACAACGACTGCATTTCATTTTTTTAACAGTTTATTTACAAGACACCAATCGGTTTTAGATTATCCTGCTCATTGGAATATTAAGTTAGTAGGGTCATTTATATAAATATGATATTAGTGGCCTTATTTGCAAATATTTTATAATGTGGGCTGTTATGTTGTAATAAAGGAAAAAACCCTACATATATATTGAATAAGATAATAGAGAGATCCCACGTTCTCTCTCTTTCTCCAAACCCTCTCTCTCACATTTTTCTCCCATCTCTCTCACATTCCTCCTTTTGGTTCTTTCATTCTTCATGGTATTAGAGCCTTGATCAATCCAACCTATGCAAGACCAACATACATCGGATCCTCCTCGTCAAGACATCAAATCTAGGTAAAAAGGGTAAGTTCTACACAGAAATCGAGGGAGCCGCGTGCTGACATCAATGTCCATATGGCTGACATCAACAATCCACCATTTGTACATATTGGTTTACTCCAAAATCTCTACCACCTAGTGCGGAATCATGTAAGAGGATTTATGACTATTTTTCTGGAATTTTTTGAAGAAGATTAATATTTTTTATGGATTTTATAGTATTTTCCAGAAAAATGCCCAAATCGGACCATTTTTCAAATCTCTCTCGAATCTTTGGTTTTTGATTGACAAACCAATTGCATATGGGCCACTTTTTACTACCCTACATAGTGGAGATCCGAACAATGTGGATGCATTTTTGGGCCAAAATGGGTGATGGGTTGCACCATTTTTGGGTGAGGTCCAACACATACACCAACTGCACGATGTATATTCCTGCATTCTTTATGTTGATTGATATCCACCTATTGTTGTTCTCTATATTCCTTCTCCTTGTATCTCCTTTTTTGTTCATATTTATGGATTCCAAGTCTCTCGGACATGGCCTCGATAGACCACTCTCAATTACTTCTACGAAATTTAACAGAAGTAACTTTCTTCTTTGGTCTCAGGTTTTTCGGATGTATATTGTTGGCAAGGAGAAACTTAGGTATCTTACTGACATGATAAAACAACCTTCATCCTCAACGAACACATGGGATTCCTCCAATGCCATTGTTATGGGCTGGTTACTCAATTCAATGGAACCTAGTATTGCTTTTGGATATTTCTTTTATAAGACTACTGTTGATTTATGGAAATCACTCAATGACACTTATGGAATGGTCTCTAATAAGCTTCGCATTTTCCAGATGAATACATAGTTGTATTCTCTCACACAGGAGAACCTTTCCGTTACTGAGTATTTTGGGGCCTTAAAGAGACGTTGGGAAGAACTGAGTCATTTTCAGCCCCTCAATGAACTCCCCGACACTCGCAGTGTTGAAATTGTGAAGAATTGAGACGATGAAGCCAAGACATACAAATTCATAGCGGGATTGAATAATGAGCATGAGGCATTGAGGACTCAGCATGTCACCACAACTCCTTTTCCTTACGCTCCAGATAACATATTTTGAAGTCCATTCAGAGGAAGCCCACCGGCGAGTTATGTCAGCTCCAACCTTGACACAGGAGAGAACTGCCTTTACCTCTACTACTATTCCAACTAGCGATAGGAGTGATGATTTAAGTACTAGAGGTGGGTTCTCATCTAGAGGACGTGGTAGAGGTAGGGGGAGATTTTTCTGCACCTATTGCAATCGTTCAGCACATTCCCGGGAACGATGTTTCAAGCTACATGCCTGCCCTACTGCCCACGTTGCAGCTTTTGATGATATTGGACATACTTTTGATATTTGTGGCATTCCTCCTACCGACTCCTCTCATATGGAGTCTGTTACTATGACTAGGGCAGATGTATCTCAAATCCCTTCAGCCACAGTCAGCCACACTTACATCTGTCTCATCACAGTCATCTACCTCTTCCTTTGTTGCTACGACAGGTACTGCACTTCATGCCTCCTCCACTCCTGCCACTTGGATTATAGATTTTGGGGCATCCGATCATATGACTGGTACACACAGTTGTCTTCTTCCTTCCACTTCTTGTAGTCGTTTAGTTTGTCTTGCTGATGAGATTTCTACCCCAATTGAATTTGTTAGCTCTATTTCAGTTTCTCCTACCCTCACCTTATCTAATGTTTTGAACATTCCTAAGTTCAATGCAAATTTGATATATGTCAGTTATCTTACTAGCGTATTAAATTACAGTGTGATTTTCTTTCCATCTCATTGTGTTTTTCAAAACTTGAGTACGAAGAGGATTATCGGTGTGGGTTATGAGTGTGGTGGTCTCTACTTCTTGTGACAAGGGGAGCTTGTTGCTGCTAGTGCTTCCACTACATCTTGTTCATTTTCTCAAATATGCAGTTTAGAGTCCAACAAAGAGTCTGTTGCCATTTGGCATGCAAGACTGGGTCATGCGTCTGTTAGAACTTTACAATCTCTTGTTCCTCAATTTAATAAAATTAGTGATGCTTACTCTAAATGTGAAATGTTTTTTTTTAAGGATAATTGGGATATATATATATATATATATATATATATATATATATATATATATATAAGAGGAACAAAGATGAAAACGAGATCTGTTGAGGAAGCAGAAAACGTAGCATCCTAGAAATAGCAGATCATAGTCCTTCAGACCATTTACATTGCCCACCCATTCAAAAATCAGATTTTTGGCCCTGGAACACACAGCTTGAACCGAAGCAGACTTGTCATTGAAGCATCTATCATTTCTTTCCTCCCAGAATGACCACCAAATTGTGAGAATCGCCAATCTCCAAATACGCGTTCTGATTTTTCCTATCTTGACCCCATGCCAAGACGACAGCAAGTCGCAGGATGAATACAGGATGCACCAGCTGATTCTAAATCACGTACAAAACTCAACCCAAACGTGGGATATAAATGAGCAGTGAACAAGGAACATGTCAGTTAAGTAAACATGTTAGAAGTTCATTTCCTATTGTTGAGCATCGTTGTAATAAAATGTTTGCATTGGTACATTTTGATATCTGGGGACCTAGTCTTGTTGCATCCCTAGATGATTTTTCTTACTTTGTTACATTTATTGATGATTTATCTCATGTGACTTGGGTGAATTTGATGTGTCGCCATGATGAACTGTTTAACTTGTTTCAATCATTTCATCAAATGATCCAGACCTAGTATGATTGTGCCATTCAGAACCTTTGTTCCGATAATGGTGGTGACTATACCTCAAATAACTTCAAATCATATCTCCAAGAGCATGGCATTCATCATCAACTTTCTTGTGCCTACACTCCGCAACAAAATGGAATGGCAGAGCGCATGAATCGCCATCTTCTTGAGGTTACTTGCTCTCTTTTGATAGGAATGAAGGTCCCTAAATCATTCTGGTCTGCACCCTTGTTAACATCATGTTATTTGATTAATCGAACGCCTACATGTGTCCTCAAGGGAGATATTCCAATGTGTGCATTGAAACCTAGCTGACCTTTGTTTGTTGTCCCTCCTAAAGTGTTTGGTTGTATCTGTTTTGAGCATTCATTAGGTCCCTCCACGGACAAATTTGCCAATCAGTTTGTTAAGTGTATTTTCATTGGATATTCTCTTTAACTTCAGGGTTATAGGTGTTATGATCCATCTACAAGGAAATATTGTGTCTATGGATGTGGACTTCTTTTAAGATCGCCCATTCTACTCTCCTTTGTCTGAACATGCTGATGCAATCAAGACAAATCATTTTCTGCCCCTGCCAACTGTTGATACTTCTCCTTCTGCATCTCCCTCGACACCCAAGTGGCTCCTCACTTATGTTCGCCGACAGTTGAGTCCACACAGACCGTCTGTATCAATAGCTCCTCTTCCAGTATCAGGTATCTTCTCTCATCCTATCTCTGCTACTAGTCCTTCATCCCCTGTTGCTTCTCGCACTCGTAGTCATCATCTCACATTACATCCTATTTCTAATTTTGTCTCTTATAAGCCTATTTCACCATCATATCGTGCGTTCTTGGCCACCATTTCCTCTTCCACTATTCCTAAGTCAGTGCTTGAGGCTCTTTCAATCCCTACTTTGAAGCAAGCAACGGAAGTATAAATGGTTGCTCTTCATAAAAATGGCACCTAGGGTCTTGTTCCATTACCTCCAGGTCAGAGTACAGTTAGGTGTGTAAGTGGGTTTTCTCCATAAAGTATCGGGCTGATGGATCTATTAAGCACTACAAATCTCGTCTGGTAACCAAAGGCTACACAGCATTTTGGGGTCAATTACAATGAAACCTTCTCACCTGTGGCAAAATTGAATTCGATCCGCTTGATTATTTCCTTGGTTGTCAATCTTCATTGGCCTTTGTTCTAGCTAGATGTTAAAAATGCCTTCCTTCATGGCGACATGGCAAAAGAAGTGTATATGGATCTGCCCCCTAGTTTTCAGCTTAAGGGGGAGTCTGGGAAGGTGTGTAAGCTGAAAAAGGCTCTTTATGGCCTTAAGAAATCTCCCAGAGCTTGGTTGGCTAGATTTAGTGATGTTATTCTCCTTCGGCTTCAGAAGATTCCAGGTAGATCATACGGTCTTCATTCATACCCAACGAGAAGGCAGAACTATTATAGTTGTCTATGTGGATGAAATTGTTGTGACTAGGGATAACTTGGAGTTTATTGATCAAGTTAAGCAGAAGTTAAGCAAAGAATTTGAAATCAAATATCTGAGTCCATTGTGGTACTTTCTAGGGATTGAAGTTTCTCGTTCATCTAAAGGCATCTTCATATCCCAAAGAATGCATACTCTTGATCTGCTGAGTGAGACTAGAAAATTAGGTGCTCGTCCAGCTTTATCTCTTATGGACTAGAAGCACTCATTACATGCATTTGAAGGTGAGAGTTTGACAGATCCGGGTATGTATCAGAGATTAGTTGGAAAACTGATCTACTTGACGATTACAAGACTGGACATTGCTCAAGCTATAAGTATTGTCAGTCGATTCATGCACTCGCCAAACGTGCCTCATCTGGATGATGTAGATAGCATATTAAGATGCATGAAGTCATGTCCAGGACATGGTATTCTTTATATGAATCATGGACATGATAATATTGTTGGCTATTCTGATGTTAACTGGGCGGGATGCTCAATGGACAGAAAGTCTACTTCTGGCTATTGCACATTTGTTAGTGGCAACTTGGTTATATGGAGAAGTAAAAAATAAGCAGTCATATCTCGATCCAATACATAAGTAGAGTATAGAGCTATGGCTCATGGGGCTTGTGAACTCTTATGACTGAGATCCATTATGATGGAACTGGGTTTCCCTATCACCTCAATTATTCCTCTCTAATGTGACAATCAAGTTGCCATCCATATTGCATCTGACTCAATCTTTCATGAGCAGACTAAACACATTAAGATTGATATACATTTCATTCGAGAGAAGATATCCTCTAGATTACTAACTACTCCATTTGTCAAATCTACAGAATAACTGGCAGACATGTTTACAAAGGCTCTCAGCTCTCACATGTTACAAGAAATCTCTAGCAAGTTGGGTATGACGAACATTCATACACCAACTTGAGGGGGAGTGTTGGAATATTAAGTTAGTAGGGTCATTTATGTAAATATGATATTAGTGGGCTTATTTGCAAATATTTTATAAAGTGGGTTGTTATGATGTAACAAAGGAAAAAACCCTACATATATATTGAATAAGATAATAGAGAGATCTCATGTTCTCTCTCTTTCTCCAAACCCTCTCTCTCACATTTTCCTCTCATCTCTCTCACATTCCTCCTCTTTGGTTCTTTCATTCTTCACTACCGAGTAAATTTAGGGGCACGGTGCATCTACTATAGGACCAAATCAGTGGTACACAACACCGGACCATGGATCTCACTTGAAGGGAGGACCCATCTATTGGGCCTTGTTGGGGAACCGTGAAAGCAAACCCCTAATTTGAATCAAACACGCGAAAGATAAATGCAGCGAAATGCAGCGAAACATGCACAGGAACACACGAATTTTACATGGAAAAGCCTTAGGGGAAAAAACCACGGCACAAAGCGACAACAAATCCACTATGAAAACGAATTACAGGAGATTAATGAACTTACAGATGTGAAACCCTTCTGAAAACCCTATCCTCCCTCTAGAACAAATATTTGATCTCTTTAATACACTAATCTCGTATTACACCCTTATTTATAATATTAAACAATTTGCACGATTACACAAAACTGTTCACATTGTCGATCTAAGCATCGATCGATCGACATCAATCAAGCACCCTCGAACATGCTCAAAACTATCCACGAGTTTACAAGTATTTTCTGAACTGTGTCGATCGATCGAGCCCTCGTAGTCAATCGATCGAATCTGTCCAAAACTGTCCAGAGACTAATTTGTATAATCCAGGGCTCACTCGATTGATCGATCAGTCTAGTCAATCGATCGAGACCCCTTTTTCATACATAGATTGAAGACATCCAAACAACAATCTCCACCATGGCTTCAATCATCATGAACCATAGCTCCAAGCTCCATCTCTAATCGCCTCCATCATAGCTTCCTCATCATCATCGTCTTTCGTGCACACTCCGTCTTCATCAAACCTTTGTCAGACAATAGAAGTCAAACAGAATTTGAACTTCTCTGCGGGAAGCACCTTTGTAAGCATATTTGCTGGATTCACGCTCCCGTGGATCTTCTCGAGAGTAACTCCTCCTTCCTTAAGCACCTGTCGGATAAAATGATAATGAACATAATATGTTTAGTTCTAGAATGGTAGACTGAATTCTTTGCCAAGCTAATCGCGCTTTCGCTGTCACGATTAACCGACATGGCCTCTTGCTGAAGCATAAGCTCGTTCATTATTCCTCTAAACCAAACACCTCCCTTGAATGCCTTCGTCACTGCAATATACTCAGCTTCGGTTATGGAAAGAGCAACCACAAACTGAAGCTTCAACGTCTAACTAATCGCTCCACCCAATAGTACAAACGAGTAACTGGAAGTCAACCTTCTATTATCCACATTCCCTGCGTAATCGACGTCCACAGCCTACCAACTTTTCCTCTGTTTTTCAAATGTCAAGATGTAGTCCATTGTACTTAGTAGTTAACGAAGTAGCCATTTTATTGCCTCCCAATGCTGCTTGCTAGGGTTTGACATGTATCTGCTCACAACACCAACTGTATGTGAAATATGCAGAGTCTCGTGGAGACCATGGCATACAACAAACTGCCAACTGCGGTTGAACAGGGCACACGAAACATAAACCGCTTTTATTCATTTGTAATGGGACATTGCACTGAAGAAAGTTGAAAGTGAGCAGCATAAGGTATGCTAACTGGTTTAGCCTTATCCATCCCAAACTTCACCAACACTTTCTCAAGGTATTCTACCTGAGATAATTGTAACTTGCTCCTCTCCCTATCTCTATGTATATCAATGCCGAGAATCCTCTTTGCAACCTTCTGATCTTTCATTTCGAATGTCCCTGATAACTGAATCTTCAATATATTGATCTCAGACATGTTATGGTTGGCGATAATCATGTCATCAACATGTAATACCAGTCTTATGAATTCTCCATCGTTGAGTGCCTTAAAGTAGACACAATGATCATATTCACTTCTGGTAAACTATTGACTCACCATGAAAGTATGAAATTTCTTATATCATTGCCTAAGCGACTGTTTTAGGTTGTACAACAACCTCCTCAACCTGCAAACCTTATTCTTTAACCCCTGTATCTCAAATTCCTCTGATTGCTTTATGTAGATCTACTCTTCCAACTCCTCATGCAGGAAAGTAGTCTTCACATCCATTTATTCCAATTCAAGATTGTATTAGGCAACCAGCGCCAACACAAATCTGATAGATACCTACTTGACAACTGATGCGAATATCTCATTGAAGTCGATGCCTTTTTTCTGAGCATACCATTCGCAACCTATCTCGCCTTGTATTTGTCATGTTTCTTCTGATAGATCCATTTACATCTGATCACTTTACGCCCAACAGGAAGCTCGACTAGCTCCCACGTCTTATTCTTGCACAAAGAGTTCATCTTGTCTTGCATCGCCACCATCCGCTTCTCAACATTTAAGTCATCCAGTGCTTCGTGGAAGGTATATGGATCTCCCTCATCCATAATGAGAGCGAATGAAATATTCAAGTCATCTCTATATCTCGCCAGTAATCTGCAATCTCTCGGTAGATTTTTTTTCTCATAGGTGGTAGCTCCACCTACTCCCGTACCTCTTCCTACGGCTCGGCTTCTTCCTATGTCTCACCTTTTTCGACTTTGACATCAATAACCGTTGATTTTTCTGTTTCTTTGTGTTCATTCTTACGGAACAAGGAATC
This sequence comes from Magnolia changhungtana, assembly GCA_030180095.1. Lineage (NCBI taxonomy): Eukaryota > Viridiplantae > Streptophyta > Magnoliopsida > Magnoliales > Magnoliaceae > Magnolia > Magnolia changhungtana. The sequence continues at coordinate 2,294,056 of JASAUF010000231.1, read as the reverse complement.
CTCATCAAACCTGACGTCATGGCTAATCGTGATCTTCCGTGTGAATACCCTAATCTCGATTACACCCGATATATAATGTTACACCCGGAATAGGAAACAAATCGCGCACTTACGCAAAACTGGGCACGCCGTCAATTGAACCATCGATCGATCGACGTCGATCGAGCTCCCTTCAATTGATCGAGCAAGCACAAGTTCAAGCGATTGAACTGCGCCAAAAACGTCCAGAGAGTTAAAAGGTATTTTTCAAATATTATTGATCGATCGACCCGAAGGTTCGATCGATCGAACATGGTCCAAACTATCCAATGAGCAATCTGTCTAATTCCGGAGAGGCTCAATAATTGAGCAAGGCTATCGATCGATTGATGCCCCTGTTTCTGCATAGATTCAAGACATCCATTCAACAATCTCTACCAGGGATTCAATCTTCAAGCTCCATTGCTCATCTCTAATCGCCTTCCATTATAGCTTCACCATCGTCCTCGCTTTTCGTGCACACTCCATCGTCATCAACCTTTCGCTAGACCCAAAGAAGTCGAACAAAATTGAAACTTCTCTGCAGGAACCACCTTTGTAAGCATGTCGGTCGGATTTACACTTATATAAATCCTTCTCTAAAATCACACCACCTTCCTCCAGCACTTGTCGGATAAAATGATGGCAAACATCAATATGCTTAGTACGTGAGTAATAAACCGAGTTCTTTGCCAAATTAATCGTGCTTTTGCTGTCAAAATTAATGGTCATGGCCTCCTTCTGAAGCCCAAGCCGATTTATCATTCCTTTCAACCAAACACCTTCCTTGAAAGCCTCCTTCACCGCCATATACTCAGCTTTTGTTGTGGAAAGACCAACCACAGACTGAAGCTTCAACATCCAACTGATTGCTCCACCCGCTAATACAAACAAGTAACCAGAAGTCAACTTTCTATTATCCACATTCCCTACATAGTCTAAATCCACATAGCCTACTAATTTCCCTTCTATTTTCTCGAATGTCAAGACGTAGTCCACTGTCTCCCGTATATACTGAAGTAACCATTTCACTACCTCCCAATGTTGTTTTCTAGGGTTAGCCATGTATCTGCTCACAACACCCATTGCATGTGAAATATTCGATCTTGTAGAGACCATGTCATACATCAAACTGCTAACTGCGCTCGAATAGGGCATAGAAGACATAACTTGCTTTTCTTCATCTGTAATAGGATATTGCTCTAAAGAAAACCTAAAATAAGCAGCATGGGGTGTGATAACAAATCTGATAGACACCTGCTTGACCACGGGCACAAAATATCACTGAGGTCGACACCCACCTGCGCATACCCTTTCGTGACCAATCTCGCCTTGTACCTAATGCAGGACAATTAACCGCTTTCTCTAAAAGCTTGAACTAATAAAGCATGGCGAATCAATCCCTTTATCTCATAACCCAAGCCCCACATACCATGGGTTAGGACCTCGGCCGAAACCCCCCTCATGGGCCCCACTTTACATGGGTTCAACTTCACACGAACCACCCGCTTCACACAGATGGGGCCCGCATCACACGGGCCACCCACCCCAAGTGTGCCCCTGCATCCCACAGGCCACCCCACTCAGCCTGGTGTGAAAATGCCCCTGCGTTAATCACCCCCGATGAGGAGTCTCAAACACGAGACCTCCCGCTCTAATACCACTTTAATGCAGGACGATTAACCGCTTGCTCTAAAAGCTCAAACTAATAGAGCATGGTGAATCAATCCCTTTATCTCATAGCCCAGGCCCCACATCCCATGGGTTAGGACCTCAGTCCCCCTCGTGAGCCCCACTTCACATGGGTTCCGCTTCACACGGATGGGACCCACCTCACAAGGGCCGCCCACCCCGAGTGTGCCCCTGCATCCCACAAGCCACCCCACTTGATCCAGGTGTGAAAATGCCCCTGCATTAATATCCTGCTTTTTCTTGTACATCCACTTATAGTCGATCGCTTTATGCCCCATTAGAAGCTCCACCAGCTCTCACGTTTCATTCTTGTACAAAAAGTCAATCTCATCTCGTATCGCCGCCATCCACTTCTCAACATCCGGGCCATCTAGTCTTGGAAGATAGCAGATCCCCCTCATCAGTCATAAGGGCGAACGCAACATTCGAGTCATTTCTATACTTGGTCGATAATCTGCGATCTTTCAGTAGATTTCTTCTGAGAGGTGGCTACTCCACCTGCTCCTGTACCTCTGTTTACGGCTTAGGCTCAACTTGTGTTTCAACTTTTTCAATCGCGACATCAATGGCCGTTGATTTCTCCAATTCCTTGTGTTCGCTCTTACAGAACAAGGAATCTTCATTAAACTTGACATCTCGGCTAATTATGATTTTCCGAGTGACCCGGTTATACAGCCTGTATCCCTTCACTCCATCACCATAGCCTACAAAAGTACACTTTTTCACCCTTTGGTCTAGCTTATCTCTCTCAACTAACAGTGCATGAGGGTAAGCATCATAACCAAATACATGCAACTATGAGTAGTCTATATCATGAGCACTCCACACTTCTTATGGAATCTTACAGTCTATCACCGTAAACGGGGATCGATTCACAAAAAAACAAACAAGTTGTCTTAAGGGCCTCGGTCCATAATTCCTAGCCCAATGCAGAGTTGCTCAACATACTTCAGGATCTCTCCAAGAGAGTCGGATTCATCCGTTCCGCCACACCATTCTGCTCAATTGTGTGCTTCATTGTATTGTGCCTTATAATACCCTTAACTTTACAAAACTAGTTGAATTTTTTGAAGTAAAATTTTCACCAATCTGTTATTAAAACTTTCAGTTTCTGCCCTATCTGCTTCTCAACCATTGCCTTCCACACCTTGAATGTGGCGAACACATTGGATTTATTTTTCATGTATTTATTTTTCAGAAAATAAACCCACACTTTCCTGGAGTAGTCATCTATGAATGAGACAAAAAACGATGACCCCTGGTAGAAACAACGGACGATGAGCCCCATACATCTGAATGCACATACTCTAGTACACCCTTACAAACATGTTTTCCAGTCTTAAAAGTTAGTTATGATCATTTACCATATATACAATGCTCACATATATTAAAATCAACGCTTTTAAATATAGGAATCAGAGAACGATCAGAAAGTACATTCATACCGCGCTCACTCATGTCACCTACACAGCATGCCACAAGCATGCTGATGTGGAGTCTGCTACAGACATTGTAACTCCACCTGATACGGTATTTCCGATCAACTTGTAAAGGTTACCACTCCATTATGCTTTCATTACTACGAGTGTTCCTTTAGAAACTTTAAGGAGCCGATCAAAACCTGTGAACTTACACCCAAGTGCCTCCAATGCCTCAAGCGAGATCAGATTCTTCTTAAGATCAGGAATGTGTCTCACTTCTATCAGGATACACTCCACCCCATCAAACATCCTAATGCGCAATGAGCAAACACCAACAACCTTACAGGCAATGCCATTGCCCATAAACATGTCCACCATCACACTCGCTGTAACTGGTGATGAACCAATGTTGCTGAAAAGTAATGTGGTATGAGGCCCCCGTATCCAAAACCCGTTTGTTGTTAAGATACCCGGATTTGGATTCGGTTAGAACATCACCACCATCAACCTCTTCGCTGGTGTTGAAAGTGAAATATTATATATTTCCACCTTGTTATGCATTGCTTTTATGAACATGGATGTGCTTAATTGATCTAATTACACATGTTTTCTCTTACGAGGTGATTTTGAGAGCTGAGAAAAGTATGCTTAAAGCTCATTGATTTCAGGCATGATAGATGCTTTGAATTCCCTGTGATCAATACATTGATGCTTTATGAGGAAACTAATTCAATAAAGTTCAAATCTATTTTGAAGTATATGAATGATGATTTAACTCCATTATCCGGCTGGATAGTATAAGACTTCGATTCCAGTTGTGTGATCCAATTGAATCCAGTAAATTAACATTAAGGAAGCTATAAGTGGATCCTTGGTACTCTAGTGTTTTATTCCTGATAGTTTCTTCACAATTACTCTTTTAAACCAAATTTTAGTAGTTAGTTTAGATTCTAGTTCTAATTCTAACATATTCCATAAATCACACAATAGCAAATCCCTATGGGTATGACCTCGGTCTCACTGAGTTATTATTACATCGCAACCCTGCACTTGGGGTTGTCATAACAATTGGATTCCACTGTGTTTACTTCCTTCAACATATTATCATATTTTTCTCCCTTTTGTCTTAGGATTATGTCAATCCTTCTTTATGTGCCATGTCATTCCACAATTCCAGCACTTCATCTTGCCCTTCCCTTTCAATTGGATCTTGATCGAGAATTACCTTTCTCCCGTTCAGAATTCCTTCCCCTGACTACCAATGCATTTGTAGAGGTACCTTCATCGTTGTCCTTCTTCCTCAACTGCTTCTCATGAAGGACTGAGATGACGGTGTCTATGTCAATGGTATCCCTACCGTGGATCAGAGTGTCTATGAGATTCTCGTAGGACGATGGAAGAGAACACAAAAGGATTAGGGCTTGATCTTCCTCTTCAATCTTCACCTCTGCATTCATCAGTTTATAGAGCAACTCACTAAATGTGCTAATGTATTTGTTTATGTCAAACTCCTCCATCATCTTAAGATTATAAAGTTGCTTCTTAAGATACAAACATTTACTTCATGTACAAACTATCAAGTTTTGTCTATACCCTTGTGGCGGTCTTTTGATCCAAGATATTATAAAGAACATTATCAAACAAGCATAATTGGATCAAGGTCATGGCTCTCTCATCTAGATCATCCCACTCTTCATCAGCCATAGTCACAGGACGCTTCGCCTTACTAAGGAGAGCATGTTGCAATCCTTGTTAAACTAGAAAGCCTCTCATCTTCACCTTCCATAGTTCAGGCCTCTCATCTTCACCTTCCATAGTTCAAAATTGTTTCTACCGGTGAATTTCTCTGTTTCATACTTCACGTTAGACCCTTTCGTCGACATGACATAGAGAGCATACGAAATTTATGTGGAAAAACCCTCATGGGAAAAAACCACGGCACAAAGCGACAAGTAATCCATTATGAAACAGCATTATAAGAGATGATCCACTTACAATGACGAGAACCTCCTTCGAATCTCCAATAAAACCCTGGCTTTTCCTCTCTAGAACCTTTAGGAACGTCTTAAAATAACCTAATCCCGATTACACTCGATATATATAGCATTACACCCAGAATAGGAAACAAATCTCGCACTTACGCAAAACTGTGTGCGCCGTCGATTAAACCATCGATCGATCGAGCAGGCACCAATTCAAGCGATCAAACTACGCTAAAAATGTCCAGAGAGTTAAAAAGGCACTTTCCGAATATTGTCGATCGATCAACCCTAGAGTTGTACATGAGTCGAACTGAGTTGCACTTGGCCCAACTCAGCTCGGCTCGGCCAGCAGGCTACCTTAGTTTGAACTCGACTCAATTCAATCCTTGAGCCTGACTAGGCAGCTCGGGCCAACTCGAGCCAAGTTCTAGCCGAGCTTAAGCGCTCGATCTTTTGAGTTGAGTTCGAGTTCGAGTTCGAGTTCGATCCTACGAGCTGAGTTCAAGTTTAGGTTTTATAGTTATATATATATATATATACACACACACAAATTATTTATACTAAGTGAACCTAATCCGAGTCAAATCGATTCGAACTGATTCGAACCAAGTCAAGTTTCGAGCCGAGTTAAGTTGAGTTCGGTCTACCTCGAACTCGGCTTGAAATTTTTTTGGGCTAAAAAAATCAGCTTGACTCAGCTCGAACCCAGTTTCAAGTCGAGTCGATTCGAACTTTTTCGAGTCAAGTCGAGCAAATTAACCGAGCTAACTCGGTTCGTGTACAGCTCTAATCGACCCGAAGGTTCGATCGATCAAATATGGTTCCAACTATCCGACGAGCAATCTGTTTAATTCCAGAGAGGTTTGATCAATCGAGCAAGGCTATCAATCGATCGATGCCTCTATTTCTGCACAGATTTAAGACATTCATTCAATAAGACCGAGATCGCGAGTTTCCCTTCTCCTGCTTAGAATTTCTTCCCCTAGCAACCAACGCATCCGTAGATGAACCACCACCATTGTCATTCTTTCTCAACTGCTTTGAATGAAGGGCTGATATGACAGTTTCGACGTCAATGGTCTCCCTATCGTGGCACATAGTGTCTACGAGACTCTCGTAAGACTCTGCAAGAGAGTTCAACAGAATCAGGACTTGGTCTTCCTCGTCAATCTTCACTTCCACACTGGTCAACTTGCAAAGTAACTAATTAAACGCATTGATTTGTTCATTAATATCAGACCTTACTGCAATCTTTAGGTTATAGAATTGTTTTTTCAGTACAAATAATTTGAGAAAGATTTCATCATGTACAAGCTTTCTAACTTCGTCCAAAAGCCCTGTGGTGGTCTTTTGATCAATGACATTATAAAGGACCTCGTTAGACAGGCATAATTGAATCGAGGTTTTCACTCTCATCCAACTCTTCACACTCTTCATCACTCATAGTCCCGAGACGCTTCGCTACACCAAGGAGTGCATGTTGCAATCCTTGTTGAACTAAAAAGCCTCTCATCTTCACCTTCCATAGTTCAAAATTATTCTTCCCGGTGAACTTCTTTGTATCATACTTAACGTTAAATCCCTTCATCGTCATATCTCAGATTCAAACTCGAATCCCAACATATATCTATGATACCACTTGTTGGGGGACCGCGAAAGCAAACCCCGAATTTGAATCAAACATGAGAAAGATAAACGCTGCAAAACATTCACAGGAACACACGAATTTTACGTGGAAAACCCTTGTGGGAAAAAACCATAGCACAAAGCGACAGCAAATCCACTATGAAAATGAATTACAAGAGATTAATGAACTTACAAATGTGAAACCCTTCTAAAAACTCTAACCACCCTCTAAAACAAGCCCTTCAATCTCTTTGATGCCCTAATCCTGTATTACACCCAAATTTATAGTGTTACAACCAGAATAGGAAACAATTCGCGCAATTACGCAAAACTGTGTGCGTCGTTTATCTAAGCATCGATTAATCGACATCGATCAAGCAACCCTCGATCGATCAAGCACCCATGTTCGATCAATCAAACATGCTCAAAACTATCCAGAGAGTTTACAAGTTTTTTCCGAATTGTGTCGATCGATCGAGTCCCCATGGTCGATCAATCGATCGAACCTGTCTGAACCTGTCCAGAGACTAATCTGTATAATCCGGGGCTCACTCGATTGATCGATTAGTCTGGTCGATCGATCGAGACCCCTATTTCATGTACGGGTTAAAGACATCCAGACAACAGGCCCCACTCGTAGAAATTGAGGATCCAAGGATGGCACAAATAGACCTAGTTATCCTAACATCAAAGCCTTCATAAAGTGTTAAAAAATAATTTTGAGGATTTTGTGACTTTTTAACTCTCTTGAAATTTGCTTCTGATACATCTACATGGGCTGTTGCTCAACTTGGAATAGCACTTTAGTCAGGTTCTGCCATCACATTCACAACAATATCCTTGGTAGGTCCTGAGCTTTATAGGGCAAGCAATAGCATCATAACATGATTGACCAACAACAATGGCAATAGTGAATGCTAATTTCCAAACAGTTAGCTCCTTTCTTCAACAAAATGTAGAACCACGTCGCCTACAACATGTTTGAATCCGTTTTACTACCGGCATATATCTGGACAATTGTTTGTTGCAACACCAACACGCACATGCTGTAGCAGCTCATCATTCATCATGGATTTCATATAAGCCCTTGTGTTGAGGCCCACTGTGATGTAGGAGGCCCTTATGTGAGGCCCAATGTGACGTATATGAGGCCCTTGTGTGAGGCACGTTGTGGTGCATATGAGGCCTATGTGATGAGGCCCAATTGTGATGTGTGATTCCACCATGATGCATGTAATGATGTTTATGATGCCCATCCATCTTCTTTGAAATACGATTGGACAATTGTCTGTAAGAGGCTGTGGTCTTCTAGCATGTTTATATAGTAAAGATATTCAAATTGCTGTACTATGACAGATATTTCCTGTACCCTTTTCATGTGGCTATGCTCTACCATTTGAACATAACATCAGCGTATCTAGTGCCCCACCAACTAGTCTAGTATAATATGTTATTTAAGATATCCTCTGATGGTAAAGAGTGGGAACCGGTGATGAATGTTTACTGTATCATTTGCATCTGTTGGTCCAAAACTGTAACAACCAACAGTAGCAAAATTGAGATGAAAAGGGTATATTTCCTGACTATCCATCCCATTGACTCCACAACTGTCATTCAATCTGATGTTTTTTGAGTTTCTGTTTGGATATGAATTGAATTCCTGCAGGATGATTGCAGTATACAACCATGTGGTTCTCTTTTCTATTTCTGGTTACTTTGTTGGCAATGGGGGGGCATTCGGCATAAGAGGGAGGTTCTTAAACATCAACTTCTCAGAAGCTGCCAGTCCAAAAATGTTCCTCTTTGTCATGCCTTCTCAAAGATTTGCTTTATCAGGAAAAGAAAAGGCTTGGGATTTGCAAAATAGGCACTTTACTGACCACAAAACAATGAAAGTTTTACATTATTTTTCCTATCTGAATTAATTTCATCTTCAATTGATAGCACTATTTATAAGGCTTTTTCTTGCATTAGACACTTCCATTTGCTGATTCTAAAAATATATTATTACTGCTAATCTAGTTCACAAAGACATCTAGGATCTTCCCCTAATTTGTTTTAAAGGTGGTTCCCCTAACTACATTAGTTATATCGAAAACTTCAATGAGTATAACCAGAAGTATTGCATGAATTTAGCATTGAATGCATTTAAGGAATTCTCTTATGATAGAAATGTCAATCTTGGATCATCATGAAGATCCCATCCTCGAAGTCAATGGGAGAACCCCTCAATTGACTTTGACAAATTCACATCAACCGAAGGTCTTGTTCCTTGTGAACTTTTTCCCCACACACCAAAACAAATTCCAAGGCAAACTAGAAGTTTTAAAGCAGATCCAGATTGTTGCCTAGCTCTAGTGCACAAAACAATTTTGGGGAGGTATTCCCTTGATTATTGCCCATATTTTGTCATCAGAAATGTTTCTCTAGATCAATTTACAGGAAGATCTGTAGATTTTGGTGCTATTAGTTTTTGGCAGCATCTGCTTTGTTTGGAGACTGTCAAATAACCACTTGCTCTAAAAGCTCGAGCCATTAGAGGATGGCATATCAACATATATCAAAGGATTTTAACGCTCCCCCGCACGTGCAGGGTGGAACTAGCACGGGAACATACTGGGCAAGGGTAGAGGGACACTCACAACTAACACCATAAACAGCTCGAGCCAGACTTGATTTTCCTGGCCCCCCGTGGTAGAATATATTATGGAGGCATATTTGCTGCTCCCAAGATTCAAACACTTGACCTTCCACTATGATACCATGTCAGACAACCGCCCACTCTAAAAGATCGAGCCATTAGAGGATGGCATATCAATGTATATCAAGGGACTTTAACAGAGACATTTTTGTGGAAAATTATCAGCTCAATCTGCATATTGTATACTGTTATGCCATGCTTCAACCTAAATTCCTACTGTTTTTGGCAGCATCTGCTTTGTTTGGAGACTGTCAAATAACCACTTGCTCTAAAAGCTCGAGCCATTAGAGGATGGCATATCAACGTATATCGAAGGATTTTAACGCTCCCCCGCACGTGCAGGGTGGAACTAGCACGGGAACATACTGGGCAAGGGTGGAGGGACACTCACAACTAACACCATAAACAGCCCGAGCCAGACTTGATTTTCCTGGCCCCCTGTGGGAGAATATATTATGGAGGCATATTTGCTGCTCCCAAGATTCAAACACTTGACCTTCCACTGTGATACCATGTCAGACAACCACCCACTCTAAAAGATCGAGCCATTAGAGGATGGCGTATCAGTGTATATCAAGGGACTTTAACAGAGACATTTTTGTGGAAAATTATCAGCTCAATCTGCATATTGTATACTGTTATGCCATGCTTCAACCTAAATTCCTACTGTTTTTGTTGTCCCACAATGGGGCAGGTTTCATAGTTGTATGAATCTTCTAGTGTCGAGCTCTCATTGCTAATTAGGGTAATGTCAGGTATGCAGCTTGAGTAAAACTCTTGCCATGTCCTTCTCATGAATCCCAAGACAACATTTTAGGATATGGTCCTTGATAGAGTAGAATGGTGGAACAGGATTTTTGTAGCCAACACCAATCAGTTGATGAATCTTCTAATGAACATCTAGACTAAATAGACAGAAATAACAGACATCACATTAACATTTATTAAGTAAAAGAATCACAAACTGGAAAAAACTTACCTTCTCCTCTCATGGGTGTGGGTTGATTCATTCTCTTCCTCTTTGTAAATCACAGGGAGTCCTGAAAGGCCGCATGCCAATGGGATGGTGCTAAAGAACTGCAAGAAATATTACTACTCAGCCTACAATATAAGAGGCTGAAAATAAGAGACTATATTTTCAGCATAACTAGACTGTATAACTCATACATAGTAATGTGCAATTACAATAGATTTGCATCATGCACATTACTGCCAAAACACATTCATATGTTCATGGAGAAACCTCCCAAGCTCAAGTCACATTGTGCATATATAAGCTTACAATGCAGCATTCCACTGTGCAATCACACCTTCACACCATTATTATACTGAGTAATAAGGCTATTTGAATTTTTATGGACCAATTGCATGTACCAACAAGTTAAACAATGCTGCTGAACCCTTCGAGGTCAAGGGGAACGTTTCTTACAAAAGGAACTTAGTGGATTGCAGCAGTCCACGAGGATTTGGTTCAAGAGATTTAGCAACGCGATGTGAGCTATTGCTTAAGAGTACAAGCCAGTTACAATGTTATCAGTAAGACATAAAACAAAGGAAGAAAGTACCTTCTGGTTTACATTGACAACATTACTCTCGCAGGAGATAGTTGACCTTAAGAAGTATCTTGGCAAAACTTATTATATTACAGATATATGTGTCGTAGAGAACTATTTAAAAATCAAAGTTGCTAAGTCTGGAGAAGGAATTTCCATATTGCAGCAAAGATTTATTACCGGAAACAGGCCCTATGTGAGCAAAATCTATGGATTCACTTATTTGAGTTAACCATTAGGGAAAAATCTCCATATTCAGTAATTGAGTTAAACCATTGTTCAGGTCCTGACAGAGAACCTTCCGATGTTTCATATATCAAGGGTAGTAGGGACACGCCAATAGGTTGGGTCTTGCATATGAACAGTGTTTTAAATAATGAATAGCATGTAGCATAGCATTCACCTCTCCGAAGCATGAGGCGTGGGCCACACACAACTTCTATATTTTTAATTAAGGTTGCGCTTGGTTGCACCAAAAACCATAAACACAGGCCAAAATAATATGAAAAATATGGCAAAGATAAGTATAAAGATAAAAAAAGGGCAACAGCACTGATTTAACTTCTATTACTTGTATTATTTTACTAAAATCATTGAAAAGATTAACTATTTTTTTTATTGTAAATAGAAAAATGAAGAAATCATTGAAACATCAATCAATTTTAATGTTTTAGTAAAAAAAAACTATTAGTGTAAGCAAAGTAACGTGTAGTGTAGGTTATGTAGCGCATAGCATATTCAAGCTATTTTCATGAGCTACATTGCATTAAGGCTAAGCTATGTTACATAGAATAAGCCACATTCTTCATAGTGTAAGCTATTTAAAACACTGAATATGAAATGGGCGTTGTCATTCAACTTACGTGCAGTCCTCAGATCCCTTGTGTGGAGGACAATGAGGTATCTCATGGGTTCTTTTTTTCCCCCTCATGATCATCTTTATCACAAGCAGATTCTCTATTACAAATTCAGATATTTTTTTTGAGTGAGATTGTGGTAGACAATTTGGTTACATGGAGAAGGAAGAAGCATAGAAGCCTTACAATTGCGTTGTACATTTTAAAATCCCTACTGATGGCTCAGTGGTAGACTCACAAGAGTTTCAACACAAGGGTCATGGGTTCGAGTACCCATTGTGGTGTGTGTGGGTGTTGGTGTGGTTGTGTAAAAAAAAAAATCTTGAAATCTTTCATGGAAGACAATGTTAGAAGCTCATTATGAGAAAATTTTCGAATATATATATCTACTTTAATTAAGATTTATAAGAAACTATAATTTATTTTTCCATGCATTTGAAGAATAGCATAAAAAGGACTTGGAAGTTTACTTCGCTTTGGAGAGCAGATGATGCATTGCCACGATATGCGGGATCTAGAGCAAGAAGCATTGTCAAGAGACCCAAGGAAGAGGTGGGAAAATCTCTGAAAGTTTCTACGATACTAGGTTTGTATGGTTGTGGAGGTCGGAAGCTAGTTGAAAGCTTCAGTTTCTTCCAATAGTCCTCAGATGGTGATCCACACAACTTGAATATCCTATGAAGTTGTTCCACCTAATGCCATAGAAGAGGTAACTGAGAATACACTTCCAATACCAAAATCAACACATCCAACATCATAATCAAATAGTAGATGACCTTCTTGTGATCCAAATAGACAAGCATAAACCTATTTAAGTACTTATAAAGACAAGCATCACTACAGATGCACATCCATGCATACCTAGATGTACTCATGCTTGCTTACATGCATACAGTAAATTAACAGAGCACGAATAATTATTCTATTCTAGATAATGTGTTTTCTCATCCGATGAAATGAGCATTAAAAATTCTTTCCCTTGCATAGTCAATCCATCACAATTTCCATCATTGCATAAAGTGCCCCTAATTTTGAATGACCAAAGATATTTGTTTGTTGCTTGCACCATCTGAATGTAGAAATCATAAGCACACACATGAATCTCTGAACTCCTAAATAACCAAATGACCATGTGGAAGAACAACAAAAAGCCAACCAAAAAAAAAAAAAAAACCACAAGTGGATATTGAATTGAGTAGCTGAGATGATCATATGAATGAAAGGTTACATCAAATGGAAAGCTGATGTAGTGTAGAGCTCCTATGTCCTACTATGGTTGTTTCATTGACACTTGAGATGCTAATAGAGGCTCTTTTTATATTGATAAGATTTGAATGTTACATTCTATTCCACATGTCAAAACATAACATATTTACAAAGAACTTTCCACACGTTGAGTCAATTAGAGTTCTTCTTAGCATAATCTCAAGTCCCATTTGACCCATCATTAGCTTGAGGGGGACTGTTAGATATTGTGTTGTAGTTTATTCGGGAATGATACATTGCAAATACGATGTTATAAACTCATTTCCATGTTGGGCAGTTTAAGGAGCAACATGTTCATATCTTTTTCTTTTTTTTTAAAAAAAGGAACATGTTCATATGATGTGTATCTGAAATGAGAATGTTGAGATGGATGAGGGGCAAGACGAGGAAAGATAAAATTAGAAATGAATGCATTTGAGGGAATTTAGGAGTAGCACCAATAGGTAATAAGACAAGGGAAAGTAGACTTAAGATGGTTCGGTCATGTGCAACAAAGACCAAGAACCGCGCCAATTAGAGTTGGTATAAGTTGAAGCCTCTAAAAGGGCAAGGGGAACGTCCAAAAGGACATGGATGAAGGTGGTAAGAAAGGACTTGATGACCTATGGTCAAACTGAAGGAATGGCGCTTTGTAGAGTGGAATGGTGGAACAAGATTCATGTAGATAAAACTCAACAACAGACAAGAGAAGGAAGAATAATGTTTCTTTCTCATACTCTGGGGATGAAGAAGTGGGCCTCATTTCTTTTGTTGACAACAATGATGACGATGACATTGATGTTGATAACATGAGATGGATGACTATGATGTTATTTATGGATGGAGATGTTTTTGTTAGGTTTAGAAAAAGATTAAGGATGCATGAGTTAATGGGGTTCAAATTGATTAGTTCTTTACTAGTTGTTTTATCAACTGGTCACAATGAGGTATTTGAATAATAGTATCATACTGTTTATTTATTGATGTATGTGAATCATAAACAGATGGACGATGAATATCATGATTTCGAGATTCTTTTATATGATTTTTTGTAGTTTTAACCTTCTTAAAAATAGAGAATTTTACATGTAACAATTTGACTTGATTCATCTCCAATTTCAATGTACAAAACAATTTCGGTTTTCAAAATATTTGGCATCAAAAGTCTTTAATGGGATAGTTATAAGCAGGTGATGGTGAATAATTTTGTGGTTGTTGGATGAGTAAGATACTAAGACAAGGAGGGAAATTTTGGGCGAGGAGGGAAAATTTTAAGCTAGTTGTGAGAGGAGAGGATGAGGGTAAATGAGGGGAAGGAACTTCAAATGTTTGGACTGTGGTATTATGTAAAGGAACTTCATGGGAATCCTTCTTATTGTAAAGGAATGATCAGCAATCCAAACTCCCTAGCAATGTCAACTACATTCCCTTTATCAAGATAGGCAGCTTCCACATAGCAGGTTCTCATATCAGCGGTCACAAAGACCCTTCTCAAAAAAGGACAAAAAGGAGGGGGTGTCAAGGCTACTTCAGTTGATATCTGTAAGTATTTGGTGCAGAATGTTCATGGCTTCTCCACGTAAGACTACAAAATTGTGTTTTCTTTGGGGAGAATTTGTCTTTGTGGTAGAAGATAGCTATCATGTGTTTACATCCACACCACATTCTGGTTACGAAGGAAAATGATTCTATATTGAAACTTAACAGGCACCTTGCCCAAAAATTTCCAAACATGCTGACTATAAACTCAAAGCAAGACCATCAACATAGTTCAAAAGAATGCTTGAGGGATGCTGAATATTTATTGACAATCAAGTCCGTGGAGTGACAGCAGGGCTCACGTGGGGATGGACGTTTCGCTTGTTAGGAGAAAGCTATAATTGGTTGGACTTTGAAAACTATGTTTGTGAGGAGTCACAGGTAAAATGCAACTTCAAGATGACATATAATGATGATAACTTAACGGAGTTGTCTGTTTAATGTTACAGTGATCAGCCACAAATGCATTAGCAAGGAATGAAGGCATCTATTACCTCAGTCCTACCAGGCATAATTGGCCTTCCTGCAAACATCTCTGCCAAGAGACATCCTGCACTCCATAGATCAATACCGACTCCATAATCTGTGGCACCTAACAGCAGCTCAGGGGCTCTATACCAAAGCGTCACAACCCTGCTAGTGAGGGGGCGCTTTTGGTTGGGATTGAAATAATTTGCAAGACCAAAATCCGCAATTTTTAGCATTCCGTTTTTATCAATCAACAAATTAGATCCCTTAATGTCTCTATGTAAAATCCCCCTCCCGTGGCAGTGCTGCAGACCCAAGAGCAGTTGTTGCATGTAACACTTAACCTGCATCAACACCATCAATGAAAGATTTTTTTTTTCTTTTTTTACACCTCAGTTCTATAATAAACAGTAAGTACAAGCATATATATATATATATATATATATATATATATATATATATATATATATATATATATATATATATATATATATATATATATATATATATATCTACACAAACCTGTGGCTCTGTGAGATAACCATCAGGGCGAGAAATGATTCTCGCCAAGTCCGTCTGCATGAAATCGAAGACCAAGTACAGGCTATACTGCATTCTTGATGTGGCTAATCCTTCTAGCTTGACGACATTAGGATGGTCCAGCTTCCGCAGTATCATGATCTCCCGTGCCATAAACCTCACACTCTCAGATTCTGACGTGTCGAAACGTACCTTCTTCAAAGCAACAATCTTGCCTGTGTCCCGGTCCCGGGCTTTGTACACATTGCTGTAGGTTCCCTGGCCAATCTGCAAAATCAAGACTCAACCAATTCAGATAGTGTCTTGACGCTTGAAACTACAAGGACAAGATCTTAAATAATTAGGCCTGTGTGGACCAAGGGCAAGCCCTTATCCAAAAGGATATGATTCTGCAAATGTAAAGTGTTTGTTTTGTCCATATTGCAATGGGTGAGAGCAGAGAAAATTTCAGAACTTTAAATCCAATTTATTTCATCTCCCTTCGGGAAACAGTTTTGATAGGGCTATATCCTACTGGTTTGGCATCCATCCAAACCATCCAATTGAAACAGTGCGGTCAACCTCAGCTTGCAACATCTCATAATTGCATTGGCCAAGAGAAGATAAAATTGGTGAAACTTTAAAATCCATTTCATTTCATCTCTCTTTGGGAAACAATTTGGATAGGGCTATATCCTACCAGATTTGTTAGATATAACCTACATCTAAACCGTCAGATTGAACAGTGTGGTCCACATCAGCTCATAATATCTAACAACCAAGAGCAAAATAGACCTACCCTCTCAATCCAAAACCAAATTAACTCACGTTAGTTTTTTTTTCTTTTTTCCACACCAAATCCCATTGGATGAAATAAAAGGATGCATTTCCAAATCACGCACTTGGAACTGTTATCTTTATCATGCCTATTCAAATTACTCGAAAGATCCAAAAGGAAAAAAATAAAAATAAAAATCCTTCTTCTTCTTCTTCAAACCTCACCTTATCGAGCTTGTCATACGATTCGGCACTCTTTGGGACCAACCCAACAAGTGCTTCCCTGGGTATATTGTCAGTAAGCCACTTGGGCCATCCATCAACGATCTCTTCTCCTCCACTACTCTGCCTCGACGAAGACATCCGCTGAGAAAGGCCACCACCCTCCTTCTCTCCTTCTCTGGTAAGAACCCTCCCATCTTCGTTACGAACATCTACAGCAGTAGCACCAGCACCAGCAGCATCATTCTTCCGTTCATGTCGGGAAATTCGGGCAGGCTCCTTACCCGAGTACCTCTGCTTTGGGGGCCGGCCGTGAATGCCAGACCTGCCAACATATCCATTCTCCGTCTTCATCTCGTTGAGGCCACGCGGAGGAGAATGCGTTGACGGCTTTGCCTGCACACAGCCCATCGGAGAATGATATCCAAAGCATCAGGAGAGACAGACAGACAGAGAGAGAGAGACGGGAGTTGGGCCAGGGAAGGGAAGAGGAAGAGAGAGGGGAGTGACGTGTGCATGATGGGGAAGAGTCCAAAATGGCCGTCCATCTATGGCCGGCTTTGGAATCTGGATCATGTGTTTGGATCTTCCTCTTCTTCTCCTTCTTCATTGGAGTCTCCGCTGTGAGAAAAGGAGGCAAGGAGGGATTTCTTCAAATTTCCAGCGGCACAGCCGACATCGGCAGGTAACACTGTTTAAGAGGGAATCAATGGATGCGAATTGCCTGTGGACCCCGCCAAACATGAAGTTACTGTAGGAGGAAGCTACGTGGGGCCACAGAAACGTAAGTCAGAAATCCAATCCGTCAGTCGGTTTTGCCTGATCAATTTAGAACATGAGCCCAAAATTCAGGCATATCCGCGGGAAACTAGCGTGTTCATCCCCGTTATTATGATTTCTCTAAAGAGATAATTAGAATAGATTAAGTTTGAGTTATACAAGATCCGTATCGTGTATTAGATTTGAAAAGATTTATTAGCAAACAACAGTTAGAATTGTTAGTGTCAATTTTTAAGCAGCCATTGAAGAAGCGATAAAAAGACAGATGCCAAATGGAGAAACAAAGGAAGTAGTGGCGAACAGTTAAAATAACAGTAGGAACGGGATGAGGATCCATATTAATAAATTAGAACTATAAATAAAAGAGGAATCTAAGAGGAAAATTTCCTCCCATACAAACCCAATCAAATTAAACATTATCTTTCAACTATCCTTTCAAATACCAGTCAATTTACATTTCATATACCAGTCAATTTACATTTCATAGTATAATCCTTTACTTTTCCAGCCAAACAACAGCTTACTGTTTACATTCACGTTAGTTAATCAAGTAGCTGGTAAACTTAGCTTTAATTTGAGTTTACATTCGTACACTTGATTTAGTTCTTCACTTGGAAATGTGCTTTACAGTTGTTATTCATGACCAATTGTAAGAATACTTTTCTCATTTTCATTTATCTATATTGAAAAGTCCTTTCATACGAAAGGCAAAGGTGCAACCCCTCATCAGAGTATGAACCCCATGTCACGCCCTAAACTCGGAAACCGAGCTCACATAATTCCCGACCACCGAATCCAGTGCCGACAACCTCCATAGTACACCGTTCTCGACTCCCAGCTCTCATGCGCCAGGTTCCGATCCTAGGATCCTATAAGGAGAATTTTCAGTGTGATTTTTTTTTTTTTTTGTAAAGAAGCATAATCACAAGTGTACCCAAGTCACCAAAACATCATCACCACATATCCACTAATATAATATTTGAGTACAGTGCTGAAAGGGAAATACATCATATAACAAAATTTCAAAAGATCGGGCACATGCTACTACCTCAATGCTACTGCGATCTAGCATAACCTGCACGTAACAAACGTACATAAGCTTACTACGAAGTGTAGAGAGTGCGTGCGTATGTGTGCAATGCGTGTGCCAAGCATACAAATATTAGAGTAAACAGAAATGATAAAAGGCTAAACTGGCAAGTCCATAAATGATGTTAGCCACACCAAGGCTATACAATGCAAGGCCTACATTGCCGAATGTCATATGCTAGAGATGTAACGCAAGCATGTCAATCCTCAACTAGTCCACGTATTAGTACAGTTCGTCACTGGAAACATCACCGAGGTCTAGTACACTCCAATACTCGCTGCCGCCCCAACGCACGCATGACCAAGTGAATGAAAGAGACCTCGCTATCCGCCTTGTCAGTGGTATGTCAATGTCCACATAGCTCGTCGATAGTAGACTCATTTACGAGCTGGTCAAACTCAACCTAGCTTATAGCCCCCTACCCTCGGGTGGATAAGGTCACACTCATTTTCAACTGACCACGATACAGTGGAAAATACAGCCGACCGGTATTCGGCACTCGGGCACTCATGTTATCCACTCGGTCTCGACGTTAAAGCATCCTACTAGTACCACAAGGGTTTATGAACTTTCACCTAAGAACATCCATAGCACTCTAATGCTAGAACAGATATTTCTAGTATCCAATCTGGTCATCCACGACATGCATGTGGAGGTCATAACCCTGATGTTGCTACGGCGTAAAGTGATCGTGACATATAAGATGCAAAATGCATGAGTCATACCGTCCAAGTCATGCATCAAACCTGCCTCATGTGGAGTCCCCTAAGTGTCACGGGTCAATGGCATATGCTATGATCAATCACCACCCACAACATGCATACAAATCATGCGTATGGGCATATGTTTAGACATGATGTCATTATACTAAGCATGTTCTTAGTGTGTCCTACCAGGCCAAGTACACTAGCATGTTATCAGACATATCAGACAATAATCGGCCTTAATCGGTACATTATATACAGAGAGTGGGAACTGAACGACATGCCCCACTAGAAATATAGAAGTCAACGTGGTATGACTCACGTTAGACTAACATCAACTTCTCATGTAGCCTGCAAGACATGAATAAAATATATACATAACAAGGCGGGGTCCACTGGGAGTGACCCGAATGGACACCCACATGTACAACACGTGTATCACTAGGCTACCAATCTATTTGGGCACATGGCCCACTAATGATGTCCCAAAATAATCAAATTATCGATGACATTACTACAATTACCCTAGTAGAATGATTTGCACCATTTAATCATTGCTAATGTAAATTGACGGTTACAGATCATTGGTTAATCACTAGGATGTGATCATATGCTCATGGCCCATCTAAGTCTTGGGACTTCATCAGTTTAGGCAAAGTATATGCTTAAATGGATTTAATAAAACTATAGTTTCAACATCATATGTCAAGTAATTTAAGGATTTGAATTCAAGGTGCCAAATATAACTAAAGACCTAAGTGATCTCGATTCCAGAGATTCCCAAGTCCAAGGGATCCCAAAACCAAGAAATCCCAAAGTCTAAAATGTTTCTACCCCCACATTACCCTATGGTACGGCCCACTTGATATCTGGATCAACCTGAGTTTTGGGCCCATCGCCTAACATGGTTTGATAAGACGAATGAACGGAGTGGATATGATACATACATGATGTAGGGTCCCATGTGTGGGGGCAATAGCCTAAGGTGGCTTAGGCCCTCACGTCAATAACACATTTCTTTTTCTTTGTTGTTTCTCTTCTTTTTTTTTTTTAATGCACCATTAGTGTGGGCGTCACGTGAATCTTTTACTTTGTTCATCGCGTAGTCCATCTTAAGCGGGTCAAATGGGCCCTAATTTGGGTTAATTTGGACAAACAGGGACTCCACAGTGGGCTTTGGAAGATTTCAACAACAATGGTTCGTTTCCCTTATTACGGCCCACTTGGGACCCGAATCTGTCTCATCTTTTGGCCATAAGCCTAAAGTGATCTTACAAAGATGGTGGATGGTGTGGATTCAATATAAACATCAAAACACGATCCCACTTGTGAGACCCAAATTTGGCCATATATTTTTTGGGTTATTATTATATTCCTTGTAGGTTTTGCACACGCTATTAATGTGGGCCCCAAGTGGATAATCTAATCCGTTCACCATCTTGGCTACCTCGAATGAGGTCAGATAGACTCTGACTAGGATTGGTTTGGATGATCAGGGACTCCAAAGCAGGCCTTAGGGTGTTTCAACAGATGGACATTAATACCCTTAGTATGACCCAGTCGAGACTCAGATTTGCCTCAAAATTTAACATATAGCATAAAATTATATGGAGAAGATGGTGAGCGGTGTGGATTAAACAAATCCATCATGGTGGGGTCCACGTGCGGTGGCCACCCAATGAGGCTTCCACCCTCACCGTCCACTGACATGCTTTTTTCTTGTTCTTTTCTTTCTTCCTTTATTTTTATTTTTTCTACTATGTGGGGCCCACTAGTGGATAATCCATTCCATCCATTATATCAACCAGCTCTTCATGGGCTAAAGGAGTCTAATAATGGATAGGTCTACCACTTATACACATAAAGTAGGCCTTAGAAAGTTCCAACAGTGAGACTTTGTTTCCCTCGGTGCGGTCCACTAGAAACTCAGATTTGTCTCATTTTTAGTATTATAGCCTAAAACTACATGGGGAAGGTGGTGGACGGTGTGGATTAAACAAATACATTATGGTGGGTCCATGGTTGGGACTCCCCCACCTCACGTCCGCATGGTTAACGTGAGGGGTACTCCCACTTCCACTATCGGTTGTGGTGTGGTCCATTTGATGGTTCGATCTGCTAGATTTTTGTGCTGCATGGCTAAAATGAGCCAAAAAATAGATTGATGGTGTGGATCTAAGAAATACATCAATATGGGTCCCACAAGTGAAAACTCACTCCAAACTTCCCATGCAAAAAGTAAGAAATTACGTGGGTAACCCAATCCCTTAGGGCGTGTTTGGGCAGTGGGATTAGAAGAGATTAGGTGGGATGGGATTCATCTAGTCCTGTGCCAATTCCACTCCATGTTTGGGAAGAATGGAAAAGCTTGGAATTAGATTAGATGGAATTGCATTGGGTCCTGTGCCAATTTCACTCAATTTTAGCAAGTTGTGTAGGTCCCACCATGATGTGTGGGCTATATCCACACTGTCCACCCATTTTTTGAGATAATTTTAGAGCATAGGCCAAAAAATCAGGTAAATATAAAGCTCAAGTGGACCCCACCATAGAAAGCAGCGGGGATTGAATACTTACCGTTGAAAACTTCTTTGGGGCCACATAAGTTTAGGATCTACCTCATTTTTAGGCCCATGCCATAAAATGAGGTTATAAAACAAATGAACGGTTTAGATATAACACATGTGTGTTATTCTCATTAATTTCAAATGATGGTGGGTATATCCATTCAATGTACCACCGTATTACCAACAAAGCATGGAATTAATCTTATCACATGGCAACAGGGGACAATCCCTGCCATGGGTAATAATTATGCTTTTTGAATCCCATCCCACCTAATCCCTTCTAATCCCACCGCCCAAACTAGCCCTTAACATTTGTGGTATGGCCCACTTGGGATTCGGATTAGCTTCATTTTTTTAAACTCAACACCTAAAATGAGAAGGGAAATCGGATGGACGGTGTGGATTATATACACACACACACACACACATCGTGATGGGCCCACGAGTGAAGTCTACATGGTGTCTTTGGAAGATAATTGTGCCAGAGACATGTCTCTGAACATTTTGTGTCTAGCCACTGCGGTGCCATTACCCCTCTTACTCTCTTGTGTTTTAAGGGTGAGGTAGGGCCCACCTAGGACATCCACTCCATCCATTTGAATGTCCAACTCATGGTGGGGCCAAGAAGCTTTGGATCACATTCATTGTTAGTGTATTTTTACCATCCAAGTGTGCTTACACAATTAATTGGTTTAAAAAGAAAATAAATATCACAGTGGGCCACACAAGGTGGTCCACACTATGATAGCGTGCGGAACACACTCTCCAATAGCATGGCTCACTTGTGGGTCCTGCAACACCATGAGAATAAGAAAAGAAAGGGAAAGGAAGGGAAATAAATTCGGCCATTGGGGTGGCCCCCCACTACTATGGGGTCCACCACATACTCAATACATGATCAAGGTGGATCCCACCCTTATGGGCCCACCAAAATATTGAAATCACAAAGAAGGGGAGGGTTTTGACCCTCCGATGCACTCACTTAGAAGGATGGACGGTTGGATCGTCTTGGATCAGCGATCGGATGGCCCACCAAGCTCCTCTCCACCCCTAACCTCTTCTAATCACTCTTTTCTCTATTATCTTAATCTTACTCTCTTGATATTTCCTAATACACTCACAAGCTCTCTTTTTTTTCTCTTAATCTCTCCCTAATCTTTCTTTCTTTTCT
This sequence comes from Magnolia changhungtana, assembly GCA_030180095.1. NCBI lineage: Eukaryota > Viridiplantae > Streptophyta > Magnoliopsida > Magnoliales > Magnoliaceae > Magnolia > Magnolia changhungtana. The sequence continues at coordinate 2,271,124 of JASAUF010000231.1, read as the reverse complement.
CTCTTTCTCTCTTAATTTCTCCCTAACCTTTCTAATATTTTTCTCTCTTAATCGCTCTCTACTCTTATTAGGAAATAGTAAAAATGAGAGGGAGTTAGAGTGTTTTTGTGGTAGAGATTTTAGGATAGGGAGGGAAGGGAAAGATGGAGGGGTAAAGTGGGGAGAAAAAGAAGAATGGAATTATGTCTAGCATAGGTAAGGGTATGGGTTGCATGAGAATGACATGGGTTTGTTTGACTAATAAAGAGAGTGACATGAGTGATGGATGACTTGATTGATGGATTGATTGATTTGACAACATGGGGATTTGTGTAAGTGGGGCCCGCGTCATTGCGGGGCTCATCTCAGATATGCCAAAATTGCAACTTCTAATCTAAGGGTCGAAATGGGGCGTGCCGCACAGCGTTAGAATCGTAATGCCCGTACGGTCGCTAGGGTACAAGTCTCAGGGTATCGCGGTACAAAAATAGGGTAACAATCAAAACTCATTGATTTGGTCCATCGGGAACATGTCATTGTTTAAGTAGAAGTGTGTGGAAGGTCTCGCGAGATTACGGGTCTTACACCCCATCCTCTGAATATCATTTGATCTTGTTTACACATTGAATGAGTGGCTGAATAGGCAATCGATCTTACCAGATCTCGGTCATACACTACGTGTCTTCCTATCTTGGCGCTTTAGAGTTATAGTTGTTCAGTTTGAATTGAGCAGCAATTTCAATTCTGGCACGCTCGCACACGTACAACCAAAAATCGAACCACACAATAGTTTTTGGCACTCCTAGTGGGACCATGTTTCTAACTTAGCAGTGTAACATAGCCAATTATAAATAGAAGAAGTGCTCACATTGTTGGGGTCGATCCTTCAACCCCAACCACACCACCTCCAGTCGAGGATGTGCCAGTTTTAGCAGCCCCTAAGGCATTGAATTTAAACAATAGTCAAATGCCTGGTACTGGGGATCAGGGAGGAGCATCGACCTATCGAACAGTTCTCCCAAATGAGATAGTTGTTGTACTTTGAGATGTACATCTGAGTATTAAGCTTGTACAAGAATATGGAAGGGCCCAAGGAGAGTAATTCAATATTCAAGATGAAAATACTAATCGATATATGGCTAGCCAGACTGAGGCCATGCATCGGTTGATGACTATGATGGGCGAGCGTTTCCATCGGTATTGTAATACAATGCCAAAGGAAGTTATATCGGCAATATAGCTCCTCTGTCATCCATGCCACCTCTGCAATGGAATCCACCATAGGTCCCAGTTCAGGAGATGAGGAGTGTTCCACTTCCTGTGGAAGCGAGGCAACTAGAGCAAGAGGCTAGGAAACTTTATACCTGAGAATTGGAATCAGGGATTGCCAGAAGGATTCAATCCCCAACAATTCATTTGAACCAATTTGGCCCTAATCAACCATCAGCCTTAGAACCCCAGCCGATGGATCGTGACCAGATTGTGCAAATCGTCCAACAAGTTGCGAGTCAAGTAATCGGCCGCAACACTATACCGGTGTATCATAAACGATACCCCAAATGGATAAATCGACAACACCCATTGCCGAGGAACTATCGACCAAATTTTGCCTTATTTTTGGGCGAACCTGGTCAATCGACTATCGAACACGTTGGCCAATTTACGATGCAATGTGGAGATTTGGCCAATAATGACTTTCACAAATTACTATTGTTTGGTCATTCACTAACAATACAAACCTTCACATGGTATTCGAACCTATTGCCAGATTCGGTACACACATGATAAGAAATGTAAGAAAAATTCCACGCTTAGTTTTTCTCTAAGAATAGAGAAATAAATATGGCCGATCTCGCCCGCTTTCAGAAATTGCCCCGGGAGACGTGTGAGAGTTATATCACACAATTTAAGTGGGCAAAAAGTCGTTGTAAGGTTGTCATGATTGAAGCTAAATTTGTGCAACTTGCACAAGATGGGCTTGAATATGAACTTCGTAAGAAGTTCATAGGCATGGAGTTCATAGATTTATATGACCTAACCAAGAAGGTCTCTCGCTATGATGAACTCCTAAAATAAGGAATCGAGCAAAAGAACTCGTCATTAGGTGTAACACCCTGGTTCTCGAAACCCGAGGATAGTCGCTCCTCATAGAGAGCCCGAGTATTACGTTATAAAATAGACTAACATACATCTAAATAGCGGCAAATCTCATAATATGGAGTAAGGCAACATTGCATAAATTAAGGATATCAAGAGTAACAAAAGCAGAAGTTTAATACATTTAAGTCAGAGCAAAATGAAATCCAACAACATGGAAATATTTTATTACAATTCAAACAAGACACAAAATCTGAAATACAAAGCAAGTAAGTCTTAGAGCTCCAATGGCTCAACAACATTCACATAGAACTCTCCTTTGCCAAACTCCACCTCAGCCGTCCCTGGAATCCCGTCATAGGGGTCTCCACCTGTTATCAATCCTGCATCTATTTGGTGCAACCGCACTATTGGGTGAGTGAAAACTCAGTGAGAATTTTCCTCATAGATTCAACCATAACACATCATTCCAAAATAGATTAACAATTCATATATAATTCACAGGGTAATACAAATACATATACAACATATTCAAATTACAAGGAGACTGATCATGAAATTATAAATGAATGTATGGGGGTATGAATGTATGTTCAAATCACAGATCTGGGTATGCAATCCAGCTGTCAAAATAAAAGACCACCCGTGGTAGGTAGACTACCTGGAAAAGGCCATAAAGGTGAGTGCGCCCAAGGACGACCTCCTGGAAAAATACTCGGGGTATGCCCAAGGAGGTATAAAATCCTGGAAAAGCCTCATGTAAAATAAGAGCGCCCAAAGTGACTCAAATGCACAACTCTGGTCATTCAACTGATCTACAGTAAATCGAGCAGAATGTGGCTTACATTAAGCACTCGGAAAAGCTCACATGTCATGCGTGAATGTTATGCACCATGACACATATATACATTAATTTGATAGAGTAGTAATGACATTCAACTTTCAAGTATGAAATATCCAACTATGCATTCCATATGAACTTCCATGATTTCTTTACATTCAAAGGAGGGCTTACCAATAGTCATGTAAATTTTCAAGTGAGGTAATATCATTCAGATTATCTAAGAGTCCTCCTGTATCCCTTAAGGACTCTTCCCGTACTCAATCTTCATACTACTCACAATGTATAATAAAATAAGAGTTTGTAAAACTCAACTCATCTCATTAAAGTTATGTTCATGATGTAAAGATGACAAGAGGAATTTTTGTCTTATTACAAATCAATAATAATTATGAGGGATGGAATTTCAATCGTCACTTTACACCACATGTAAACAAATTTGCATTTCCCAAATCATAAAATCTACCCACATGATAATGCCAACTAAATTAGATATTAAAGAATATAGACAGTCATGAAGGAAATGTCTCACAATTCACAAATGATCTAATATGAAAGCCTCCCTTTCTCAACATAAGAAAACAATTATAAATGTGACATGGAGTTTGCAAGACAATACATCATACACATAATCATAAGGAAATATGGCCTTAAAACAATTATTTCATGAAATTCAAGATAGCTAGGAATTAATAATTTTCTAAAATTCTATTCATTAGAGATTTAATCCACATGGAAATTAGTGAAAGGAAAAAGCTATAAGGGATGCTCCTCACCTAAAGTGGATGGAGTGGATGCTCTTCTTAACTTGTACTTCCTTATGAGGTGAGTCTGATTTGAGATTGACCGCTAGGGAGTATTTCCCAAGAATGTCAGTTTGCAAATGGCACCTGGGATGATACATTTCAATCTACTAGTGAGTTAGGACCGAGTTGACTCGGTTGAACATCTCAACCCATAACTAGTTGAGTTAGTTTATAAGAGTCCTAAATACATGGTCAGGTTAATGATCCACTGGATCCAAAACTCCCTCAAATCATCCACAGTTGGTTAGAGTAAGCCTAACTCGGTCGGAAAACTGACTGAGTCAGTTTGGTAATGAGAATAGAGTTGACTCAGACGGGTAAGAGTCGAGTCAGCCCCAAAGTGGGCAAGTTTTGATCGCCCCTAGCTGAACTTTAGGCTGACAGGACAAATCTACTTCCCGGGTCCACTGAGTCAGGACTTTTAAGTCTAAAGTGGTCCTGAGACACTGACTCAGTGGTGACTCGACCCAAACAGCCCTTCAACGAGTTGAGTATGGCGAACCTGGGATTGGCTCGAAGTGGTGGTCCTTGCTCCAGCCAAACCGACCCCCTCCATGGAGTCCGGTCAAGATTTTCACCTAGGGGTGTGGTGCTGAGTCGCTCAGCTCGTGACTAAGTTGGGCCGACTGTGAAGCTGCTACATCTCACAGGCTCTTCTGCTCTCTCTCTTTTTATTTCCTCTCTTTTCTCTCTATCCCCTTACTTCTTTCATTCCATTCCCTTCCTTCCTCTTCCTTTCTTCTTCTGCTTCCCTTTCTCTTGCTTCTCCTCTCTTTCTCTCTGATGGAAATACCAAATGGGAAGCTAGACTCGGCCGCGACTCGAACTGAGCCAACCCAACACGATGCGGCAGCGGCGCCCTTTTCTTTCTCTCTTTCTCTCTTCCTCTTTCCATTTCTTTCTTTTAATTCACCTTGGGATTCGCCCTAAAATCAGGCTTCTTATAACCTTTCTGTTTCTGGAGGTTTCCATGACTAATCACGAGGATTAATTATGGAGATATTTAAGTTAACCGCGGATGGCTGATTGGACGGATCACTTAAGGTATTAATCTTTATGCCTGGGTTCAGGCATTTGTCCCTGATGAACAATAGGTGGGATGGGCCATCAGAAGAACGGTTTGGATGCGTGAACGGGCCAGCTTTACAAAACATGGGTCAATCGGCCAATTAGGGAAGATGACCCACTGGCCATGGCGATTTCTCAACTGACGGCTGATCCCACGATCAAAGACGTTCAGCAGGTTTGGATTGTGTCCAGGAGGCTCGTGGGGTCCATCTTACGTGAGGTATGGGCCGTTAATGACACATTCGCTAATACTAGGTTCGGTTCAAGTTGTGGCCGTGACTCGTCGATATCTCGTTTCCTTACGAGATTTTTGGCTAGCCCTAGACTGGACGCTCCGGATTGCTTGGATGAAGCTTCTAGAAGCCAGGGAATGGTCGAGATCGTGCCCACCCAAAATGGAAGTATTCTTTCCGCCTTTTGCTGCATAGGGACCTACTTCCGGTAATGGTAGGGGTGATGTGGACTTCGGCTTGCGTGGACGTGCTCCTAATGCCTAGGGCGAATGGATCCGCTAGTGAGGAGCCGTTGATGTGGATTCTATTGACGTGGATTTTCGCAATTGGCTACAGCGTTGGTATCGCAGACTGGGTAGATGTTTGTGTACGTGCGCGTATATCACTACGTTTAAATCCGACGTGGTTACAGTCGGTGGGCTTTACAGATCACGATGGACGGCTCCGATCGTGAAGATGACTTGTTATGGCGGGCCATTTCGGGACATGGACGATCCCGGTTCTTTTGAATTTCAAATAGCGGGAAAAATGGCTGAAATTCCCATTTTCTGATTTTTATCGGGTCAAAACTCCATTTGACCAGGTACCTTATCCCATGTTTGGCGAGTGTACACAGGTTTGTGTACACGCGTGAATTAAAAGGTAGGGTCCACGTGATGATTTGATGAATCCACTCCGTACATTCCCTTTCCAGGCCCCACTCAGCGCTTCTAGTCAAGGTTTAGGTAGATTAGAGGATCGAGTGGGCCACACCAATGATATTATGGTCATCCTATGTTAATTTCCATTGATTTAACGGTTAGAAAAGCTCCCTATGATTATCGATAGTCCTAGGGGTTCTAAAGTCCAACCAGTTGAGTTTCTAGCGGTTGATTTCTGTAATATATGGTCAAAATTCCTAACTTATGGTTAACCTATAATCTGTGAAGACTCGAAGGTCGAATCATTCTATTGAAGAAATTTCTTGACGATTTAGCGATCTAGGACTAATTACATGGAATTTAGTTGATAGCTAACATGGGATTGAATAGTAAGTCTATTAATGACTAATGGATGGTGAATCCGATGCCCTAGCTCCCAAAGTTAAGTTCTTACGGCTTAGTCATTCTAACAAGGCTTTAGTTGACATTTTATCCATATTGGATTCCAGAATTTGGTCTTTTATATTTCAGTGTGGTTTCGTTGATGATGTGATGGTCCTTCTCGTAAATTAACGGGTGGATGGCTTAATCTACAGAAGGAGAGGGTCCATAATTATCTGATTTATGTTAGAGTGAAGTGAATACTCAAATGAGTTAGGTTTGCGTATGCACTAAGTTACGTGTATATGGTAACACCCGAGGACTGTAAAGTACGGGGTGTTACATTAGGGATGTATTACAATGATTTGAATTATGAGGTCACAATTGCCGAAGAGGTGGCTAAGAAGCCACTAGTGTGTTTTGCACTGGTCAAAGTAGAATTGATCGCATCAACCACATAGAAAGCTCAAAAGATTTACTCCTTTGATATCACAAGAGTTGAGGAAATATTTGATATTCTGTTGGCCGAAAACTTTATCAAAATTCCTATGAATCATAAGATGCCCTCAGCCGATGAATTGCAAAAGACCGAATATTGCAAATGGCACGGAACTTGGTCTCATTCGACTAACAAATGCATTGTCTTCAGGAACGTCATCCAGGATCACATCGACCACGAATTGTTGAAGTTCCTTGAAAAAGGTGAGGAAGCCATGATGATCGATACAAACCCATTTCCATCCAACCTTGAGGTCAACATGGTCATAACTAATCTGAGAAATTAGTTGTGGTTGAAGGTCGATCTAGATCTGAGTAATCAACGAGAGGTATCACGACGACCAGTATGGGGCCGACGCTGGCCCTCTCATTAGAGTGATAATCAGTTGAACATCATTCGATGGGCCAGTCAAGGCTTGCAACTATGTGACCGATGTGCTGGAAGAACTGTTCCTAGGTGGGGGATCCTCCCAAATCAAGATGGAGAGGTCATCACATGGCTCCTAGGCCATTTATAGGGAACGACCAGCATCAACCACAATGGATGGCTTCCAACTGTCACTAGTAAGTTGAACTACCGAGCCAAAGGATGGTCAAACCCTCGGTAACTCAAGAAGGAATATGGAAGCGGGTCACACATTCAAAATTTTCAGTGGCACCAGAAGCGCTAACCCAGACTCAAAAGCGTCAATGACAAAGGCATTGAGCCACGATACGAAGAGAATCGGAAGAAGCCGCAAGAACACCTCGTTCAAAGATGGCTCCACCTAGGCTTTTCTAGAGGGTCCCTATGTTTGAAGGATAGGTGGCTGTAAACATAGTAGGGGCAGTATTGTCTCCTGTGCTACAAAACTAGGATTCCGATATTCTCGGCTGACCTAATCAATTAGCAAGTCCTAAAGGAGGAAGACAGTTGTGGTAACCTACCGAACTAGCTTAGCGAGGAGTGCTTCCCAGCGGATGAATAGTTGGCTAATGAACTGACATCGACCACTAAAGTGCTGAAAATTATCTCAGCAGCAGACGCCTCGGCCAACCTTGCGGCCGATGAAGGCACTAATCAGAAAGAAAATATTAGAACGTAAGCAGATGTTGAAACACCAAGGGGGAAATGTCCAAATGATGGAATTGCGTTTGGGACATTGCCACCAGTCATATTCCACTACAACATGGTTTTCATGTTGCCTTCAAGTTTCCAAGCCATGACCAACCCAGCCAAACAGAATGGCGGGCGATGTAGAAGACTATACCCCCCAATAATAATATAGCATGCTTCTTTCCCGTTCGAAGAAGATGCTAGAAATGAACCCAAGGCGGACGAAGTACCTCATGTTAACACCATCACAGTAGAGGCGGGAGCTACGTCTGAAAGGGTGGTCATAGAGAGACCCACACATGGCATGATGCAATATCTCAAGCCATTATACATATTGGCTCACCTTAAGGATGCCCCGTTACCAGAATCTTGGTCGACAATGGGATTGTTGTTAACTTCTTGCCATTAAGGATGAGTCTAAATCGGGAAAGACAGTGGCTGACTTGATTCCATAAAAGGTGACCATTAGTAATTTTGCCGGTCATGTCACAAATACTCATGGTGTCTTACTAATCGATTTAACTATTGGAACTAAGACAATACTGGTGTTGTTTCTCATGGTCGATACATTATCAAGCTATAATGGGGCCAGGATTGGATTCATTCGTTTGCATGTATCCCATCTTGTTTACATCAGTTTGTGATTTTCTAGAACCAAGATAAGATCGAACTGGTCCTAGCCGATAATAAACCTTTCTTGGCCACCTCGAACGCCAATGAAGAGTATTATTATGGGGAGGAGGTAGGACTGATTCGGTTCACTAGGAAACAAATTCTGTCGACCAACTGGAATATCAGTGAAGAAGAATCCAGAAAGTGTTGTGCGATCTATCACCAAAGTAATGCGATCAAGTGATATCTTGTCAAGGGACATTATTCCTTATCGGCCGGTCCTGCGTTGCACTATCGAAGAAATTTCATGATCAACACACCAAGAAAATGGTACCACCAGGCCAATTTCACGGCCAGAATAAGAGGTCTCGAAGAAAGCTTGAAATAGATGGATGTGGATGCCTTGTAAATATGGCCAATATGGATGACTCGGCCAAAGAAGATAACATCGAGCTTTAAGAGACTCTTGATAAGATGGAAGATTCGCAGCCCCAAGTCCAAGATCCATTAGTCGAAGTCAACTTATGGACTGAGCAAGATCCAAAGCCTACATTCATCAATGACTTGTTGAAGACTCACGAGAAGGAATAATTGACGAGTCTACTCAATGAATTTGTTGATTGTTTTGCATGGGATTATCATGACATGCTGGGGCTCGATCAGGGTTTAGTTGAGCACATGTTGCCGATAAAAGAAGGATATCAACCACACAAGCAACTGCCTAGGTAAATGACAACTGAAGTGACCCATAAGATAAAGGAAGAAATTGAATGGCTTTTGAAAGGTGGTTTCATTCAGCCTATTAAATAGGCCGAATGGATGTCAAATGTTGTTCTAGTAATTTTAAAAAATGGCAAGTTGAGGATTTTCATTTATTTCAGAAATTTAAATTTAGTTACACCAAAAGACGAATACCCCATGCCGGTGGCTGATCAACTAATTGATCAAGCTACTGGACATGGAATTGTATCTTTCATGGATGAACATTATGGATACAATCATATTCACATTACAAGGGATGACGTGCCAAAAATGACAGTCAAGTGTCCAGGTCCATAAGGAACATATTGCTGTGTAGTAATGCCTTTTACTTAAAAACATAGGAGTTACATATTGAAGGACAATGAATGCCATCTTCCATGATATGATTAACCAATTCATGGAAGTATATATGGATGATGTGGTCATCAAATCGGCCGACATGGAAGATCATGCGGCCCAACTGTGCAAATCATTTGAGTGGATGAGGCTCCATAAACTGAAAATGAACCCCTTAAAGTGTGCTTTCGGGTCTCGATCGATAATTTCATAAGATTCCTAGTGCATCAGAGAGGGATTGAGGTCAATCAAAATAAGGCTCAAGCGATCATCAATACTCGTCTGCCAAGGAATAAATTGGAGTTGCAAAAGTTCATGGGGCAAGTCAATTTTATGTAAAGATTCATATCTAATTACGTAGGAAAGACTAATATCTTCTCTCCATTGATGAAGCTAAAGCAGGGGTCCGAGTTCATTTGGGAGGCGGAGCATGCAAGAACCTACCCGAGTATGTGCATTTTGTTCCTCTAGGTCTCACGGTCCTATTGGTCAAATCCCGGCAACCCGCGACCTTCGATTAGTGTTTACGGTCATCCTCAAGTCTAGTCACATAGACCCAACTCGGATCGACCTAAATTTAGTGTCATAGCGACCGCATCGTCGCCGCGGTTCCATCGCCGTGTCTCATGTGACAATCCGAGTTGTAGATCATGAGTTGTGGGCCGTGCTCATTCTAAGCCGTTGATGTGTGATTTGGTGGGACCCACCCTAGCATTTCACATTTTTTCATGATTGATGACATCATCTTATGAATAGCTTTCTCAAAAGGCTACTCTATAGCCTACCTTATAGCCTCCCTAGACTAGGCATGGGTTGCTTCTCCTATGACTATGATTTCTTTTATCTTCTCTAGACCATTATTGCTAGCCTCTTTTAGAGAAACTAATCATTTCTCTTAGTTACATCTCCCTAGCAATCTCATTTTCCTCTCATTTTCTCCTTCTCTTCTCCTTGCTAGAGCCCAAACCGTCCCCACCCTCTCCCTTTCTCCAGCCCTCATTCTCTTTAATCCCCTCCAATCTAACCATTCCCAACTCATCTCACCATAGAAACCTTTTCCTTGGAGCTAGAGGATCATTGTGGTGTAGGATTGAAGATAGATCTTAAGGTAGGTGTTCCTTAGATAGAAATTTTTGATTTCTTTGATTCCATAAATGTTCTTTCCATTTCTTTCATTTTGAAGCTTGTGGGGTCCATCAAATGATGGTGGTGGCCCCCATGTCTTCATGGATGAGGCTTATAGCCCATCCTTTGTGCATGCATGATCCATACAAGGGGCCATTCTCCATGGACCCCTACATGGTTTTCTTTCTTTGATCAAGGATCCTTGGGTCATCTAAACCCCTGATCCTTGGTGGAGATGACATCTCCACCATAGATCTTGAGTGGGACGAGTTATGCTCATGTGAAACCATGTAAATCACGATATAGTGGATGATTGTGATTGTATGATGAAGGGAAGGGCCTCAATGTGGCGGAGCTCCTTCCCTTGTGGCCGGATTCTTTTATTTTCTTTATTTATATCTCTGAAATCAAGATGTGTGTGGCCCACCTTGCAGCTTGGAACCATCCAGGCCTAAAGTGGGAGGACGTCCTCGACAATCCACCCTTGGACGTTGGGGCCCTAAATGTACCCAAAAAGGGTACATGCAAACGGTATTTATTGGTGGGAATGGTTTGGATGTTTGTGGGGCCCACTGGGGTGGTCCATACCATAATTTCCATGGACTGATTTCCTCTTTTTATAGTGATTATAATTATTTTATTTCAGTATTATGTTGCTTTCTAGAAACTATCTGGACAGATTTTTGAGCTGTCTTGAGCTCAGTTTTTAGGATGATTGGTGGGGTGTTTGGTCCCATTTAACATATGCCTCTTGAAGGTGGGGACCCCACCTAGATGTCCCCCAAAATTTAGCCCCACCTGACCCTAATTGAGGTCCCAAAGGTGTGGCCCAAGTGAGATGGTTAGTCTGTAAATTCTGCACTATTCCAGCAACATATCAGTGTGGAATTCTTTAAATATAAAATAATTTTTTCATTGGTGGGCCACATCTGTAGACCCCACTTTGTAGTACATATATGAGGGGACATAAAAACTATTTTTCTCCAATTTTTAGAGGCTATTAATTCACACCATTGGAAGCTCATATCAGGGCCTGTCAAAAATCTACACTAAACAGATTTTCTGGACAGTCTATTTTCTTTAAATTAAATAAAATACTTCTGCGATTCCAAAAATTCTGAAAATTTACAAAGAGGTGTCCCACCCATGGTAGGGCCCACTTACCAAGTTTCGGGGTCAATGAGACCCTTTACAATTTGTGGTGCGGGTCGGACCGGCCCACCAGGCTGGGACGTCCAGCCATGGTTGGCCGTTCACCCTCCTTATGGGCCCACCTTGATGTGTTGTGTATCCTCACCGTCCATCTATTTGTGGTCCACGTGGGACGTGGTCCACATCCTTGAGGATTTGCCCATTTTTGGGACCCACTTTAATGTGTTTTGGGCTGACCGCCCAGGCCCATAGGACAGTCCGCCTTGGAACGCTCAGGCCCATTGGGCTGCTGCTGGATGTCCAATCCAGCAGTATGGCCCACCTGATTTATGTGTATCATCCATTCCTTTTACCTGGTGGGATCCACAGAGATGTGAGTGGGTCACCAGTGAGCAAAATACTTAGTCTATATATATATATTATTGCTAGACTCTAGCAAGCCCAGGAACAAGTGGGCTGGAAATTCAGCAATAGACCCAAACTGGTTGCCCTTAACGACATGTTTTGGGGCAGCAGGGCCCACCAGATTTAAGGAGGTTTATGCACATAATCTTGTCATTTCCTGATGTGCCTTTGGGCTTAATTAGTGCACATTTGAGGCCCACCCCAGTTGGGTTTTATTGGATCTATGTCCATAGTTTTGGTTGGACCTTGTAGGCCCATTTATCTTGGAAGCTTCTAGTTAGGTCCCTTGACCTTTGGGCCTGTATCTCATCACTTATTGTGATAGGTTTGTGGGCCATAATGTGTAAGTAGTTGGGCCCATGGTTGCCCACCAAAATAATCTTGTACTTGGGCCAAGTTGTGAGGCCCAACTCACTTGGATAAAGCATAGAAATTGCCCATAAGATCTCAAAAAGTAGTGCATCCTAGCCTTCCAGTATGCATAATTTAAGACATCGAATACCGAAGGCCTAGTTACTGATGAGCCCTCTCCTTTGGCCATATTCCCAACTTCAGTCAAGATCACTCTCTAGGCGGTGAAGCCCTTAAAGAGAGACCCTCTCTGATACCAATTGAAATTGCGGTGAAGACCGCACTAGTTGAAGAAGGGATATGCCAATGTGTCCTAGAGGGGGGTGAATAGGACTTTTAAAAGATTTTATGATTTATTTTAAAATCCTATTACACTAATCCTAACAGTAGACATATATTAGGATTACTCAAATGTAACTCTACTGGCTTCCAAACCTGGTAGAGGATCTAATCACAAACTATTCAAGAAGTAGCAATATATAACTTAGTTTATGATGGATATGACTGTGAATGTATGTGAGGTGTGATCAGATATATAAATATGAATACATCGACATGAATCACAAACACAGAAGAAGAAAAATCACAAACACAGTCATTTTTATAGTGGTTCGACTACTTGTCTACTCCACTCCCGGTAACCGTACTCAACCCTTGAGTGTACTGGATTTCACTAAGGAGGTTTCACAGTGGTTCACCTCAAACCTAAGGTTTTAAATCAGGTTCACCTTCAACCTTTACAACCTACACTGAGGCTGACTGTTTATGCTCTCATGAGCAAGGGTCAATACAACGCACCCACATTTAGGCACACTGGTCAAGGATCTTCCATAAGACCGTACATGAGGTTTCTACACGGTTCACTTCAAACCCAGAGTTTTACTGGTTCACTCCTAACCAGATGTTTATGCTCTCCACAGAGTAAGGGTCCACACAACTCACCCACCACGTACACTCCCACTGGAGGCTCCTTGAGGACTTCAAAGGGTGAGAACCACTTAAGACCCAATCCTAAAAAGTGATCACAAGTGTCCTCTTGGACTTTAGATACTTATAAATAAGTTGATGAGTCCCGTTTAGCACAATGCCAAAGATCTCCTCCTCCTTGTTGATGAAGAGTCTTCTGCTCCCTTGATCCGCAACACAAAATGATATATCGGTACTTGGCTTCGGGTTGGGTCAACATTATGATGGAATCCTACTCCCTAAAGGTTTTCCTACAAGGAAGATAGAGTAGTTCCAATCATCTAGGCATTCAAGGCATCCCAGCTTAATAATTTGCCATTAAGGTAGTAGATGAAGGATCCTTGAATGCGAAAGTTCATTCCCCAATCCTGAATATCAATGATGAGGGTGGATTGGAGGATGAACTTCCTTGAGAGAAAGGGCTTTGGGTATATGATCTAAGGTTAAACACTCAAAAGCTCTCTCTGCTTTCTCTCTCTCATAATAATAGACAAGTCCTCTATATATAGGCAAAAGGTTCCAACGGATATAAAACGGTCAAATTTATGACTGAGGTTGATATCATCGAGCGTATACTCTCGATAGCATCGATGGTCTGCTCGATGACTTGAACTCAAAGTCATACGCTTTTGAAACCTTTTGCCAGATGGTCGATGAATCAAAACCACTGTCGATATCATCGGATTTCTAACTCCGATTCCATTGATGGTAGGTTCGATCTATCGACACTTAAAAAATGAGAGAGACTTGACATGAAATATTTCAAATTTTTAGGATATGATCGAGGGTCAGCCGATGTCATCGGAATTTGTATATCGATGATATCGAAGGCAGTGTCGATGCATCGATAAATCCAATAGATTTACCAGTAAACTCGCTGGACAGTTTGTGTCCAGTTTCGATGCAATCGACTCGGCCTCGATATCATCGATATATAAATATCGATTTCCTCGAATGGCCCCCGATCAAAGTTAAAAATAACCTGAAATATCTGCTGAAAGAAATGCGGACCACGGTCGATATCATCGATGGACTTCCGATCTTATTGATATTTGATTTCAGATCATATCGGACGGTGCATCGATATATCGAAGAAATTCAAAATTTTCTCTAAAAAACAGGGGCATTGGAAATATGTCTGCTGATCTTATCGAGCCACTTTCGATGGGCTTGAGATTCGAGTATCGATGATATCGATAGGTGTATCGATACATCGACAATTCGTCCAGATATGTTGTGAAGTTGCTGGACATATTTGGTGTTCTTTCCGATCATATCGAGGAAGCATGGAGGACTCGACAGCGCAGGTCGATCATATCGAGGGTGTTTCGATAGGATTGACAAGGCGAGAAAAACTTAGAGATTTTCCTATTTTAAAAAAATTTCTCACTTGAAAACCCTATGCTTTTCTAACTTGTTTTTAAGAGTTTTATTCACCTGGTGTTTTGGGACAAGGGATGTGAGGCTTTAAATTTACATGTGGCGAGCTTGCACACATCTGATTGAAGCAGACGCTTGAAATGATCTTCTTATCAGGCTCTGTAGACAATCTGACTCAACACTCACGTAACTTGACAAACTAGGGCACTTTCAACATTTAACTCGTAAGAAGCATAACCACAAGTTTACCCAAATCATAAAGGCAACATCATCATCACATATCCACTAATATAAATAGTTGAATACAATGCTAAAAGGGAGATATACATATATCGAAAATCAACGCTGCTGCAACCTAACGCCACCTGCACGCATACATCGTGCATAAGCTTATAAAAAACTTAGAAGGTGGTGAAAGTACGTGTGCAAAGTAAGTACTAAGTATGCAATATCAGATCAATGCAGAAACATACTGGTAAGTCCATAAATGTCATTAGCCTTATCCAGGCTATGCAATGCAAAAACATAATAAGCCAATATCATATATTGAGGAAGCAATGTAGATCAGCTATGCGATGCGGAGACATAGTAAGCCAAGTATCATATACTGAGGATACAAATGCAATATGTAAATCCTGACGAGTCCACGAGTACCGTCAACCTCATCTAGGCCATATAAAATACAGAAGCATAGTAAACCACATGTTATGTGCTGAGGCTGCAATGCAATATGTGGTGCAAATAAAATGACCAAGCTAAAGTGTGAAGTCAGGATGATAATACGTGGTATCGTAGGCTATGGGGTCCATCACAAGAGACTTCTATCCAAACCAGTCCCATACCTAAATTTAGATAGTCAGACTCAATGTGGTAAACTCCTGATCTCAGGTTAGTCCCGCGTCCCAACCGAAATCCTGGCTATTGTGAAGGTACACATATCAATTAGTTTCATACCACCAGCCCGAGTGGATAGTGAATGGATGAGTAAAATGTTGAGGATGCAACTTCTGCTCAATAGGTCCACATATCAGTATTGTACATATCTAGGATCATTACCGGGGTCTAGTACACTCTACATGAGATCGCCGCCCATTGGACGTGCAGCCATACAAGTGGAAGAGACCTCACTATCCGCCTGACCAATAATAAGCCAATATCTACCAGGCACGTTAATAGCGGACCCATTTACGAGCTGGTCAAATTCATCCTAGCTATGCCCCCTACCCTGGGGCGGGCAAGGCCACACCCCCTTCCAACTGACCACGATACAGTGGGAGACGCGGCCTACTGGTATTTGGCACTCAGACGCTCATTTATCCACTCGGTCTAGACATTGGAGCGTTCTTGGCCACGAAGGTTTAGGGACTTTCACCCAGGGGCATCTATAACACCCCATGTAGAGAGATTTTTGGGGTCCCATCTAACCATCCACGATATGTCTGTGGAGGCCACGATCATGATGTCGCTAAGGCGTACAGTAGTCATATCCTAAATGCGAGATAAATGAGTTACACAGTCCAATCATGCATCAATCCTGCGCATATCATGCACTCATGTGGGGCAACTTCGTCTATCAGGGAGTCCCATAACAACCTGCCTAATGGTATATGCAATGATCAACCACATCTCATATCAAGCATACAGATGATGCGTATAGGCATATATCATGATGTTATGCTATCACATACTTACAATCGGCATCGATAATCGGCCTAACGAGGCCTAAGGGAAAGTCATAATATGGACGTTTAACCATCATTGCCCATCAATGTGGATATTCAACCAACATTGATCCCAAGTAGTGGCCCTCATAGGGCCAAACATATAGTGGGCCCATGGCCTCATACAAGGGCCTCATGCACAACATAATAGGCCTCACACAAAGGGTCTAATATACATCACGATGGGCCACAAATACATCACATTGGGCCTTATCACATGGGCCATATATACATCACAATTGGCGGTTCACACGGGCCTAATATACATCACAATGGGCCTCATCTCATGGGCCTCTCATACAACACAATGGACCTCATATACATCATCATGGGCCGCATCACATGAGCTTCATATACAACACATCGGGCCTCACCCAAAGGCCACAAATACGTCAATGTGAGGCTCACCATCCACGCAATGGATGGCGTGGATAAAAATAATATTATTACTATATCTACACCATTCATCTATCTTTGGAGATCACTATAGAGCATTACCCTCAAAAAGAAAAAGAATCATATCAAGGATCATCTGGACCATATCACAAATAGTAGTGGAGATAATGATTTCCACCGTTTAAAATTCACAGGGCCCACCATAACGTTTATCTTCCATCCCATCTGTTCATAAGGTCACAAGGACCCGAATTCAGAGGAAATACAAATTTCATATTAATCCAAAACTTCTATGACCCAAAAAGGGTTTCAATGGTAGACGTTCAATCCTCCACTAATTTTTACAATGTGGTCCACCTGATAGATAGATCTGTCTCATTTATCGTCTCCAGAGACGAGCTCGCAGAGAGGATGGACGGTTGAGATATAACACACACCTCAAGATCGGACCCACAGGACTTGCTGATGGAATACAGATGGACGGCTGGATTAAACAAATACATTAGAGGTGGCTCCCACCATGCTAGTTGCTGGACAGTTGGGATACACCACCACATACATCAAATGAGGGGGGGTCCACATGAATGGGCAGCATGGATGATACACGTGCATCGAGAAGGATCCCACCATCCGGATTGACGGTGAGGATAGAACGCATGTATCATGGTGGGTATCCACCGTCTAGATAACTGGACGGTGAGGATATAAAATACATACATCATGGTGGGGTCCCACCATCCCTACGTGGACGGTGTGGATGGCTTAGATGAAACACATACACCATGGTGGTCCCATGTGCTGGGTATAACATGGTAGGCCCCACCTGATATTTGCATCTATCTCATTCTAGGCCATGGAGGCCTGGATGGATGGCTGGATGGAAAACATTTCAGTGGGTTCCCACCACAGGTGCAGCACGTGCAGGGTGGGCCCCACATGAAATTCACATCTATCTTATTCTCTGCAAATGACTGGACGGTTTGGATATATCACATACTTCATGCGGTGGGTCCCACCATCAATGGACGGTGTGGATATACACCTGTCTACAACATCAACATAGCTGGTGTGCAGTAGCCAGCCAATCCGTTTGCATTCAAATCAGGCCCCACGTGTGTGATGGGTTCCCACCGTCCAAGCAATGGATGGTGAGGATAAAAGACATATATGGTGGGCCCCAAAACATGCTGACGTCAATAGCAGCTCTGAGCTGCGTGGGACCCACCGTCTGGATATACGGATGACATAGATGAAACATGCACATCAGAGGTGGTTCCACACGTGTGGCCCACCTCAACTGTGAATCACGCAGTCCAACAGCCTCAACTACTGGGCGATCCATGACTGGACGGTGGATACAATTTGTCCATCAAGGTGGGTTCCACATACACGTGGCCCACCAGCTACATACATGCAGGTGGGCCCTTATGGCTTTGTACAGTATGGATTAAGTGGGCCACACCCATCACAAGAGAGAGAGGGAGAGAGAAAGAGAGAGAGGGGGGGATCGTGAGGAGGGGAAGGACCCCGCTGCTATGGGCCCTCTATTTCTTACAATGCATACATCAAATGGGTCCCACCACATGTGGGCCCTTAAATCATCAACATCAATTGTAGGAATCCTAGATCACCCACCAATTCCGCTTCTTCTAGGCTCCTTGATCTCCCGAGCTCCTAAGCTTCCTCTTTGATGGAGGATGATGAGAATAGAAGGGTTAGATGGTGAGGATTGAAGGGTAGGAAGTGGGTCACACCTAGCTTCTCCTCTCCCTTAGACAGTCACCTCTCCTTGGGTTACTTGGGATGGAGTGAGAAAATGAGAGAGAGAGAGGAGTGGTGATGGATGGAGTGATGGGATGAGAGGTATGGTGGTGTAAGGAGAGATGACATGAGGGTTGACTTTGGTTGAGAGAGGGATGGGTGAGTGATGGATGTGTACTTGACTAGTACCTTGATTGATTGATGTGAAAGGTTGTAAAGATTCTCTTAGAATTCGCAACGCTCGATATTTTCCTCGAAATAAATGCGGGCCCACAACTCCTAGCCTGGGTATTGCATCGGCACGCGAGACGCGGCGTTGGAACCGCGGTGACGGCGCGGTGGCAAGGGTACAAGTTTCGAGTCGAGTCGACTCGGAATGACAGGGTGCGACACATGGTCACACGCAAATGCCGATTATAGGTCGCAGTTTGCCAGAATTCGAACGGGAGGACCGCGAAAGTCTAAGGAACAGTACGGACTAGGATACAGGTCTTACAAAGTCCCTAAGCGAATATATCGGGTACAGTCCCTAGGTTGAAGTCCCTAAGCAAATATATCAGGTATGGTCCATGGGTTGAAGTCCCTAAAGCTCACTTGATGCTACATTGTGATTTATGTTTATGTCGATGCTGATATTACATGTATATCCTTTCCACGGTGAGCGTGTATTGCAGATCGGATGTGGTTGGCAGAGGAGCCCGATTGGTATTAGGGTTGCCTCGTATGTATATGTGGCTTACATGCATAGCATTGCTTAAGTGCAATTATACTGCATAACGTGCTTGTGGATTATCATTGCATTTTGCATGACAAACTCATGAGATGGATTGAACACCACAACAACATCGTGGTTATACTGATGAGACTACCACAACGGCATTATGGTTGGTTTTGTGGGCACCAAAAATTTGGGTTTCTTATACTAGGTCCCAGACCCCTGGGTGAAATTCCCTAAACCTTGAGTGGAATCCTCGAGCCTTATCATCAAGACCAAGCAGATGTCATGGGTCACCTGGTGCCGAAGACCATAGTAGGCCTGACTCCCATCGACGTGGTCAGGTGAGAAGAGGTTCTGCTATGCCTATCTAAAGAGTTGGAGTGAATGTAGTTGGGTTTGACCAGACCCCCAAATAGGTCCGCTACCGGCGTGCCGGGTGGGTATTGACATAGTTATAGGTCCCCCACTGATAAGGAGGGTATGCAAGGCCTTTATTCAACAAGTTTTGGACTTGTTCTGGATATTAGGCCCTGTGATTCCCAGTAATGATAACTGTATTGTGATGTGGACTTTTAGAGGAGGATTTGCATGCCTGCATACACCTGACATACTTTTGCATATCATTTCTTGCATTGTATCATGCCCTCTTGGCTTTATGTAGCATTACTTGGTCACTATGCTTCAGTTTGTGTACTATGATATTTGATTGTTACTATATGCTTGTACACTATGCACACACGAGTGTATTCACTAGGCTTTTTGCCTAAGCTTCCTATTTCCCATTTTTTCAGGGCAGGAGTAACTTGGAGGACATAGATTTCTCGATGCATTGTATCTATTTTGTGATTTGGAAATATTGACATTGAGTACCTTTTGAAAAAGCATTGTACTTGTAATCGTCAAGATTTATAATGGAGACTGTTACTAGTATTGTGATTATGGATCATCATGCTCAGGTATTATTATTGTTTAAAAAACCAGTCAAAAATATTCCTTGTGGTGCGCCGAACTCGGGACTTGGTGTATGGAAGTCGAGTGCCAGATTCAGGGCATTACGGAAGTTGTCCATCCTTGGATTTGGGGCGTGACAGATTATGAGTTGGAAATCACTAATCACACTAGAAACTTGATGTTTGGTTGCATTCTATTAATTAATTAATGATAGAGAACTTCGTTTGATTGTTGACTAGTGATGTTGGATTCTAAGTTATCAATTTTCCATTCTTATGTCTTTGGATATTACTCATTTATGTTGTATTACACAAAATGTTATTTTCAAAGAAAGGTTTGGGATTTGAAGTTTGAAAGATTAGTTTACGCATGTTTTTCTTGGGACTAGCAAAATGTTGGTTGGGGTGTGTTAAGTGTGAAATATTGTATATTTCCCCCCTTGTTATTGTTGAGGGTCAAAATTTGCATATTATCCCCCATTTATTACTTGGTTTTATGAACATGATAATGCTTAATGTTCTATTTTAATAATGATTGTGTTCCAAGGTGAATTTAAGAGCTTGGATCGAAAAGGATGATAAAAGCATGGATTTAATACTCAAGAATCACCAAAGCCAAGGATGGATCTTATGAGACCAAGAATGAAGAATTCACATGCCAAATATCCAAGAAAACTAAGTGAGGAATGAACAGAATCGAAGATTTGAAGTGAAGAAAAAGAACCCTAAAAATCTGCCTGCTTCGACTAGTCTAAGCCCTCCTTTGACCAGTCTAAGCTCTTCCTCGACTAGTTGAAGGAACTTTGACTCAAACTCCAGCGATCAAAATCCTCTAAATTCTCGTTATCCTCGACCAGTCGAAGGTAACCCTCAACCAGTCAAAGGTGATCCTTGACCAGTCGAAGGTTGTCCTCGACTAGTCGAAGGTCACGCAAACAACACCTGGACTGTGTAAATTTGAGGCAGTTCCAAGGTTGGTTTGCAAATTTTTAAGGTCGGTTCGCAAGAGGGAGTTCCCCAACTATAAATAGAAGTCCCTAGGATGTTCCTAGGCATCTTCTTGGGTTTGAGGAGTGGAGCAAAAGGGTGGAGAAGCCATCACTAAGAGTTTTTCCTCTTCTTCCCTAATTGTTTTCATGTTTTATTTAAGAGACTTTGGTTCAATCATGTCTATGGTTGGCTAAGCCTCTTAGCTAAGGCTAAGAGGTGAAGCTTGTATCGTGATGAAATGTTTCTATTACTTTGATTCATGTTTGTATTGAACTCTCTTTGATTCTAGTTTGATTATAAAGAATATTTTCAGTTTTTAATGGTTTGTTGTGACAAATTGCAATAGATCTATGATAGCTTTAAATATCGTCCTTTCCTATTTTGAGATTGATGGATTGGTAAATCCTGTTGTTTGCCATTGTCCCATGGGCATGGTTAGGTGACGAAATCCCTTCCAATCTTCCCAATTCTCCTTCTTTGATGACTAGATTCATGAGAAGTTGAGAGATCTGACCGTCTCTTCTTCTAACTAGATAAGACAGGACTTCGATTCCAGTTGTGTCCTTGAATCAAGCATAGTATCACCCTGATTGCTACAAGTGGATCCTTGGAAACCCTAGTTCTCAACTTTAAATTTACAAGTTTTAATTACTTTAGAATTAGATTCACATCTTCCTCTAATTCTAGTTCTACTTAATTTCAGAAACGTACAAGTTCAGTCCCTGTGGATTTGACCTTGGTCTTATCGAGATTATTACTACATCGTGACCCTACACTTGGGGTTGTGAACAGTTATGTAGTGGTTTTATAAAGATGAATGTGCTTAATCAATATAACACATGTTTTCTCTTGCGAGGTGATTTTGAGAGCTAAGGAGAAAAGGATGCTTAAAGCATGGAATTACTGCTCAATTAATTACCAAAAGGATTATTGGATCTTTGGAGGTTAAGATTGAAGAATTCAAGAGTCCAAGATCCAAGGAAACCAAGTGAAGAAGGAAGAAAACTGAAGAAATCAAAGTGCAGAAAATCAAAGTACTGAAATCGTATGTTTGATGCGATCGATGATGGGTTTAATGCCATCGAAGTAAGTGTTTGATGCCATCAAAGCCACTTCGATACATCACAAAAATTAGAGAAAAATTGAATTTCTTGCTGGACATATTTAAGCATCCTTTGATCCCATTGAAGGAGTGTTCGATGTCATCGAAGCCAGTTTGATCCTAACAAAGGAGGCTTGATGACATCGGAAAAATATGCAATTTCGAAAGTTCGTTGCTAGACAGTTTTCCAATTTCACTCGTATTCTTCAATGGGAGCTCAATGCCATCGAAGGTGTCATCAAAGCTGCGTAAATTGAAGTCAATTTTAAACTCGGTTCAAATCAAGCCTATTTAAAAGGATTTTTTAGACGTTCCTAAGCACGAATTAGGGTAGGAGTAGAGTAAGGAGTTGTGGAGTTTCAAGGAGTCCTCCCTCCTCTTCAATCCTTAACATTCATAGTCTTCATAAGCATCCAATGTGCCTGGAGTCGACAATGGATCAAAATAAACTAGAAATACTTCATTCAAACTAAAATATCAATAAATTGTTTAACATATAAACCAAATAGCTTGAATTAAAATAAAATAAACATCAAGAAAAATGAGAAACTTTACCTCTTAGCTCAGCTAAGGGATTAGCCAATTAAAGACATAATTGAACTAGAACTCTTAAAGAAAAATATAAAAACTAACTAGAATCGAAGGTATGAATGCTTTCTTACCTATGAGGTTTTGATCTATAGATTCAATAATGTATCAAGTCAAGTACACAACCTATCACTCAACCCATCCCTCTCTTACACAAGCCATCCCCAATGTCAACTCTTCCTTACACCACCCATCCTTTCCTTACACACACCCATTCCTCTCATCCCATCCCTCTTACAACACCCTCTCCTCTCATTCTTTCTACCATTTCTCAAGCTTCCATGAGAAAAAAATTCTAAGGAGAAAGAGCCAAGTGTGTAGCCCACTTCCCACCCCCTCATCTCTCAATCCAACCTTTCAATCTCCTCTTCCATCAAAGTTGAAGCCTAGGAGTTAAGGAGTCCAGGGAGTTAAAGTAGAAGACCAACAGTGGGTGAATCTTCATTGTTGGTGGGAAAAGGATTTCCACCCTTGATTTTATGATTGAGGGCCCACGTGATTGAGGACCATCTTGATGTATGTGCTGTATAAACCTTAAGGGAGCTCATAGTGGCGGAGTCCCCCGCCTCACGACTCTCTCTCTCTCTCTCTCTCTCTCTCTCTCTCCCCTGTTTCCAGCCCACCATGATGCAAGTATTTTGTTTAGCAGTCCATGATTGGGCCCACCTTGCCGACGTCCAGCCGATTGGCCCACCCTGGCCATCCGTTTTGGACAGCCCCTGATGAAGGGAAAATACAAATATCAGCTTTTTCCAAAAGTTGGTGGGTCCCACATGTGTGAACCCACCTCAATGCATGTGTATATCTAAGTCGTCCATCTGCTAGACGCTGGGCCAGCAACCCAGTAGTCCAGCAGCTGGACGTTTCTATATTGGCATCTGCAAGATCTGTGGGCCCCACCGTGAGGCGTGTTATATCCCAACCATCCATCTGGATGGCGGGGACCACTAGCAACTATAGCTATGGTATTAACGTCAGCAAGTTCTATGGATCTGACTATGATATATGTGTTTCAAATCCACACCGTCCAAGTGGGACCACCTGATGATGTGTTATATATCCACGCCGTCCACCTCAGGACGTGGGGCCCACCGTGATGTACTATCCACACCGTTCATCTACTAGTCGTCCAGCGCCCCTGGACAAAGAGCAAACACAAATATTAGTTTGATCGGGTGGGCCACCACGTGGCGCTACCCTAATGCATGTGTTTTGCAACACCATGGGGCCCTACCGTAATATATATGGGTTTTATCCCCACCGTCCAGCAGGCTGGGACAGTGGGACCCACCATAATGTATGTATTTTATGCCCATGCCATCCATCTGTCGGGCCCATCTTGATGGATGTGTTTCATCCACACTGTCCATCTGGAGGACAGTGGGACCCCACATTGATATATATGTTGTATCTCCACACCGTCCAGTCCAACAAGGGATGGTGGGACAACAGTGATGTATGTACTATACTTACACCGTCTATCTGTAGGGCTCACGCATGATGTGTGCTTTTCCACATCGTCCAGCAGATGCTGGGACGGTGGGGCCCACCTAATGGGTTGCATCCCATCGTCCTGCACGTGGGAAACCCATCTTAATGTATATATTTTGTATTCACACCGTCCATCTCTGGACGGTGCAATGTGGGGCCAGCCATGATGTATGGTCTTATCCACACCGTCCAACACTCTGAACGGTGGGACCCACCTCAATGTATGTGCTGTATATTCATGTCGTCCGTCCCTTGGACGTGAGGCCCACCATGATGTATGTGTTATGTACACACTGTTCAACCATTTTCTGGATCATGGGTTGCCCCTTAGGCCCATGTGATGCGGCCCACTGTGATGTGTATTAGGCCTATGTGATGCAGCCCATTGTGATGTGTATTAAGCCCGTGTTTGAGGCCTAATATGAGACCCAATGCGATATATATGAGGCCCGAGTATGAGGCCCATTATGATGCATTTGAGGCCTGGGTGATGAGGCCCATTATGATGTATATGCGGCCATGTTTGAGGCCCAATGAGATGCATCCGAGGCCCGTATATGAGGCCTAATGCGATGTATTTGAGGCCCAGGTGATGAGGCCCATTATGATGTATATGCGGCTATGTTTGAGGCCCAATGAGATGCATTCGAGGCTCGTATATGAGGCCTAATGCGATGTATTTGAGGCCCATGGATGTGGCCCATTCTGACGTATTCGTGGCCCATGTATGAGACCCATTGTAATATATATGCGGCTCGTGTATGAGGCCCATTGTAATGTATATGCGGCCCATGTATAAGGCCCAAGTGAGGTATATGTGGCCCATGTGTGAGGCCCGATGTGATGTATACGAGGCCCTTATATGAGGCCCAATTGTGATAAGTGATTCCACCATGATGTATGTGTTATATTCACACAGTTCATCCATTTCTCTAAGGTTGTGAACCCCATTGCCCGGAGAGGCCCACCCTGATTTATGGGCTATATGCCCACCATGGGGTTGCCTGGTGAGGCCCATCATGATGTATGTGTTACATACACGATATCCATCCATTTCCTTGATTTGTATAAGGGTCCTGGGCCCCATAAAGAGTTAGATTCAAATCCCAAGTGGACCACACTCTAGGAGACAATAGTGGTTAAAAGTCCACCGTTGAAATCCTCTCTAGGGCTTGTTGTTAAGCCCATTACCTTGGGAGCAGTGATGGTTAAATGTCCATGTTGTAATCTTCCTAAGGCCAGTGATGGTTAAATGTCCATGTTGTAATCTTCCTAAGGCCCATTGTTAGGCCCATTCTCATCTCCTCTTATTGGGCTTACCCCAAACCTTCAGGCCTCCATTGATGCTAGTGACATTCACCTTTCCCTTGATCAGGCTATCCCAATCTGTTGGGCCCCCATTTGATGATGGTGCTTTCCACCATACCTTGTAGGATTATCCAAACCTTGAAGCCCACCTTGTGTTCACACCAGGCCTTTCATAGGAAGTGTGGCCCATTTAGATACTTATGCTTGCCCAAGTTTAGTGACCATACCCAAGGTCCACTTTGGTGTTGGGCGGGCTACCCAATCTGCTTGGAAGGACACATAGTCCTAGATGTATGGACCCACCAAGCCACCTTGCATACGTATTAGGCTCCCCGTAGGAAAGCCCAACTTATTACATGATAGAGAGGGTGAGGAAGCCCACTTGTTATACATAGATTCACTCTCTTAACTCGCCCTGTGGTACACCCACTTGACTCGCCCCATAAGACATATCTTATCCTTGTATCCAGTTACTAGGACCTTGGTGTCATGTATATATCATCCACACCATCCATTTACTTCTTTAGGACAAGTGTGAGGCCTATCCTTGACATTAGTACACCATCACCTCTTACCATAGATGGAAGAATATGTGGTACCAGATTTAGTATATCCACCATATAGAGCCTATCTCGATGTATGGGCAAGATCCGCCATCCTTCCAGTGGACCCTGTCTTGGAATATATGATATATCAGTACCTTGGAAGGCTAATGTTAGTATAACATGGGACATGCCGCATGAACTCCTATAGTTGTAGAAGGAGCATGTTGTTTAGTTTATACTCTTGGTATGTGACATGCTGGTGAAGGTCGATTGTGGATTATTGTTGTCCGCCTTATCAGATAATCATGCCTATGTACTTTATTACATCGTAATACATGCCCGTACGCATCATATGTATGCTTGTTATGAGGAGTGACTGATCATAGCATATGTCATTGGGCTGGTTTATTATGGGACTCCTTGTGAGGTGGAGTTGCCCCACATGAGCGTGTGGTATGCACAGGTTTGATGTATGAATGGATGTTATGACTCATGCATCTTGTATTTTGTGATATGACCACTATTCACCCTAATGACATCAGGGCGTGGCCTCCACAGGCATGCCGTGGATGGCCAGATGGGACATCGAAAATGTTTGGTTCAAGCATCTGGGCACGTTAGTTATCCATGGGTGAAAGTTCCTAAACCTCCGTGGCCAGGAGACATTCCAACGTCTGGACAGAGTGGATACATGAGTGCATGAGAACCATACACCATTAGGCCACGTCTCCCACTATGTTGTGGATGGTTGGAAAGGGGTGTGGCCTTATTCGCCCAAGTGAGGGGGTTATAAGCTAGGCTGAGTTTGACCAGCTCATGAGTCAGTCCGCTACCGATGAGCCGAGTCGATATTGGTAGGTGGGTAGTGAGGTCTCTTTCACTAGCTTAGTTGCATGGCTAGGGAGGCGGCAGCCAGTGTGGAGTGTACTAGACTCCCGTGATGATCCCAAAGATGTACGGTACTGATATGTGGACTTACTGAGTAGGAGTTGCATACTCAGCTTCTCATTCATTCATTCATTCACTATCCACTCGGGCTGGTGGTGTGTAACCAAATCATTATGTGTACCCTCACAATGGCCATGATTTTGGTTGGGTACGCGACTAACCTGAGATCAGGAGTTTACCACATTATGTCCAGCTATCCAAATCAAGTATGGGCCAGTTTGGATAGAAGTCCCTTGTGATGAACCCCATAACTTGTGATACTATGTACTATCATCCCGACTTCACACTCCAGCTTGGTCATTTCATTCTCACCGCATATTGCATTGCATCCTCAACACATAGCATTTGGTTTGCTATGCTTTTGTATTGCATATCCTAAATAAGGTTGATGGTATTACGGACTCACCGGGATCTGCATATTGCATTACATCCGCTGCATATGCCATTTGGGTTGCTATGTTTCTGCATTTTTATGGCTTAGATGACACTGATGGTAATCGTGGCTCGTTAGGAATTGTATATTACATTGCATCCTCAGCATCTGATATTTGGCTCCCTATAACTCTGCATTTCATAGCCGATCTGCATTGCATACTTTGATATTGAATGACTTACAAACTTGCCAGTATTCCGCTTACGCTAATATTTAGGTGCTTGGCACTTATCTTGTGCACACACTTACACCACCCTCTTAGCTTTTTATAAGCTTATGCATGACCATTGCATGCAGGTGATGTTAGGTTGCAGTAGCATTGAGGCAGGAGCTTGTGGCAGATCACTTTGGAGATTTTGTTATTTATGTATTTCCCTTTCGGTATTGTACTCAATGATTTATTATAGTGGATATGTGGTGATATTATTTTGTGACTTGGTTATGCTTGTGGTTATGCTCCTTTACAAAAAAAAAAAAAAAAAAATCAGGCTGAAAATCCTCCTTGTAGGATTCTAAGATCGGAACCTAGCATATGGGTGCCGGGAGCCGAGAATGGGGTACTACAGAGGTTGTCGGTGCCGGATTCGGCGATTGAAATTTCTGTGAGCCCGATTTTCGAGTTTGGGGCATGACACTTTATGAGGGAACCAATTCAATGTAGGTTCATATATGTTTTGATGAATGAATGATGTTTTAACCGCTCCATTATCCGGTTGGATAGGATAGAACTTTGATTCCTATTGTGTTATCCAATTGAATCAAGTAGCATTAAGGAAGCTATAAGTGGACCATTGGCACTCTAGTATTTTAAAATTGATATTTGCTTCACCGTTGATCTCTTTTATTCCAGAATTTAGTAATTAGTTTAGATTCTAGTTTTAGTACTAATCTATTTCAGAAATTAAACAAATAGCAAGTCCCTGTGGGTACGACCTTGGTCTCACCGAGTTATTACTACATCGTAGTCCTACACTTGGGGTTGTCTCGATCAGTTCAATGTATATCTCAATTAGAATTGAAGTCCCATCATATCCAATTGGAAGATAGTTCAGTTAAACCCTTCATAAACATTAATAAGAATATGATTTCAATTGATTGATTCTCTCATGAAGTATTCGGATCTCATTCACAGGGAATCGAAAGCATCTAAAGCACACAGGATGAAAATAGATTAATAATTATACAAATTAAATACTTCTCTAATTCAAGGTAAATAATTGTTAAATCAAAGCATTCATTGTACCTGAAGTGCACAACAAATCTAGACATAAATAACTCAAAGATTTTAAAGTAAATTCAAATTAAATCAATCTAATATCATCATTCCAAATAATGTTATGGAAACCCAATAAACTAAATACTGAAACTACTATAAGCTTCATCCCTTAGCCTTAGCTAAGATATTAGCTAGTTATTGCTAACTCAAAAACAAAAGAAAAACTAAACATCTACAAGAATCCGTGAAGAAATCGAAGTGGAAGAATGGTGTCGGCGCTCCACGTAAGCCTTCTCTCCTCCTCTAATCCCTAGAAGATGATTTGGGAAGTCCTAGAGACCCCAATTTATACTTTTGGAGATACAACTTTCCCACTGCCTCTGAAAAATTGCAAATCGACTTTGAATTTATGCAATTATGGGTAGCTTCAATGGCAGCTTCGATGACATCAAGGAATGTGTCCATCAACTAACTTGGAAAATTCATAAATTTCTCGATGGGATCGAAGAAGATTTGATGGGATCTAAATTATCTTTAATGGCATCGAAACTGTCATCGATTTCATCGAAGGGTCATTTTTGCAAATTTTAGGATTTTATCTTTTTTACCCTGGAATTTCATAATATGATTTTTCTGGCCCTGAATTTTTAGGACTCATTTTCCTTAGTTTCTTCAATTCAAATCTTCGATTTCCTCCATTCCTCACTTGGTTTCCTTAGATCTTTGGTAATTGAATTCTTCAATATTGTCCTCCATAGATTTAATTCTTCATTATCTTATTTTAAACTCTAAATCCATCATTTTAAACACATGTTCATCTTAGGCTTCCGAATCATCTCACATGACGAAAACGTATATAATTAAATCGAATTAACACTTAAATTTCAAGAAAATTAATGTAATTAAAGGGTTAAATATTCAATATTTGAGTTTCAACAGCAATGCCTTTGGAGCTTAAGAATGCCAGAGCTACTTATCAAAGAGCCATGAACACCATCTTCCATGATATGATTGGCAGGTTCTTAAAAATTTATATCGATGACATAATGGTCAAATCGGCTAGTGTGATTGAGCATATCGACCATTTATGAAAATTGTTTGAGAGAATGAGGATTTATAATTTGAAAATGAGCCCTCTTAAACATGCTTTTGGTGTATCAGCCGAAAATTTTCTGAGTTTTATGGTACATCAGAGAGGAATTGAGATCGATCAATATAAAGCACAAGCAAAAGTAAAAGCTCGGCTACCAAAAACCAAAACTAAGTGTTTCAAATAAGAAATAAATGCATTCGATTTAGAGGAATTATCTTATTTGAACATAACAGAGAAAGTGTATGAAGAACAATCATTATTTTATTAACATTGAGTTCATTTACATCCTCTAATATCCCTTGATTCTAAGATAGATCATTTAAAATATAGGAATTGACAAAGTTCGAATGTCGAATCTGAATATCAAATTTAGCAGCATTTCGACTTGTGCTTTAATCATCTCTTTAAGAGGAATGTTGTGCGAGTCTGATCATCTGATCTTTCCTTTTCGAGCTTATCCCTTATGCAAAAGGAGAACTTGAAGTGATGAAGATCAAACTTGACAATTTCGGCAGCATTTCGTCCCCTTTTTATCATTATCTATATAACAGCCTGCGCGACCCGCACAACCAACTGTTGGTTGTGCGGTCTGTGCAACCAACTTCTCTTTCCTCTCCCTACCTTTAACTTCCTCTAGAGCTCTAACCTTCTTCCAAAATTCTTTCAACCCCCCAAATGAGAGGAGTGGGGTATTTATTGGCCTCCACACGTGTGAACCCTCAATCTTCGTGCCATGGGGCCTACCTTGTATCAAATCCAACCATCCATAACAGACTGCTTCTAATCTTGGTTGCGCAACCCGCGCAACACATGAAGTTGTTTATGTGACCCACGCAACCAAATATTTATTGCTCAACTCGTCAAGTTGTTTACGCGACCCACGTAACCAACTATTGATTACGCGGTCTGTACAACTACTTTCTATGATACTCAATTTTCTTCTTTCTTTCTCATTTCTTCATTTCTCCTCAAATCTTCTATCATTTTAATCTTCTTTCATCCCTTTTTTGTGCTCTAACACTAAGTTACAAAGATTTTGTAGCAACGTTAAATTTATATGGTGATTTATTTCCAATTGTGCTGAAAAAACTAGCGTGTTTTCTTCTTCGTTGACGCTAAAACAAGGGGCTGCATTCAAATGGGAGACAAAGCATTAGTTGGCTTTCGATCACATTAAAGAGTATTTGTCCAAGCCACCAGTGTTAATGCCACCAGTAAAAGGTTGACCGCTCAAGTTTTATATATGAGCTCATGTAGACTCGATTGGAACTTTGTTGGTGTAAGATGAATATGACCCAAAAGAGCGTACAATCTATTATCTTAGTTGAACATTGTTAGATACCGAGAGATGATATTCTACTATGGAAAAAGTTATCTTTATCATTATACTTTACGGCTATCAAACTGTAATATTATTTGTTAGCCAAGATAGTCAATGTAATAACAGTAATTGATCTAATAAAATATATGTTAAATCAGCCTATTTTGAATGGCTGAATTAGCAAATGGATTATCACATTGTTCGAGTTTGATTTGATTTATGTGCCATTTCTAGTCGATCATCCTTCAGATATAGAAGGGAGATTTCCTTTGAAGGCCTTAGACATATATTTAGTTAGTCGATACCCTGGAAACTGATATTTGACGGTTCAGGACCGACAAAGGATCAGGAGTGCGGATTGTTCTGATCGATTCAGTTAGTAGAAAACAAGAACTTGTGCTCCAACTTGAGTTTGATTGTACCAATAACCAAGCTGAATAAAAGGCTTTGATAATTGGTCTAGAATTGTTGACTGGAGTAAAAAAAGGTATTAATTATGGGTAATTTTTTGTTAGTAATAAACTAGCTCATTAGTTTGTTTAATTGTACAAGTATAACTTTACAGTCATATTATTTGTTGGCAATACTATTGCTAAGTAGATTTGATGAATTCAAGTTAAAACATATATATTGAGAAAACAATATTAATGGCAATGAAATGACATAGTTAGCATTCGAACTTCAAATCGCATATGAATTTGAAGAAAGAATGGTGACGATTCAAAGGAAATCATTATCCTCAATTTTTTAAAGGGAATCATGCAACAAAATTTGCCTGGTCGAGGTGAGCGATGATAATTTGAGAGCTCCAATTATATAATATCTTTGGTGTTCACAAATGAAGGTTAGTCGAGGTATTAAGAAGTTAGTTGTAAACTATGTATTGATCGATGAGGAGTTGTATTGAAAAGGGGCCGATAACGTGTTATTGTGAATTTTGAGAAAAAAAAATCTATGCTGGCCATGGGTGAAGTATATGAAGGAATTTGTATAACACATTAGGTCGGAAGGAAGATGAGACTTACATTTCGATGCTATGGGTATTTCTGGCCGAGCATGTCTACCGATTGTGACCAATATTATAAAGGGTGTGAAGCATGTCAAAAATATGAGCAGACACAACATGTGCCCGCGACCAAATTGTATCATATTATCAAACCTTAGCCATTTAGAGGATGGGCTATTGATTTGATAGGGAAGATTTACCCTCTATCATCTAAGGGGCATAGTTTCATTATTATAGGGATTGATTATTTCACTAAGTAGGTAGAAGCAAGGACGATGTTAGGAACAAATTATCAAGAAATTATTAAGTTTATTTAGACTCGTATATTCATCGGTTTAGAATTCTTGAATCGATCATGATGGATTGAGGAGCAACATTTTCATCCAATCAGGTCAAGGTGATGGTCAATCAGTAAAAGATCAAGTTGATGCATTCATCACCTTATTATGCTCGGGCTAACGGCCAAGGAAAGGCTAATAATAAGGTTATTAACAATATTTTATGAAAAATTATTGATGGGTGTTGAGTGTGAAATATTACATATTTTCCCTAGTTATACACTAGTTTTGTAAACATGAATGTGCTTAATTGATCTAATTACACATGTTTTCTCTTACAAGGTGATTAAGAGAGCTAAGGAGAAAAGGATACTTAAAGCATGGATTTAATGCTCGAAAGATTACTAAGATGAGGATTGGATCTATGGAGGCCAAGATAGAAGAATTTAAAAGTCCAAGATCTAAGGAAACTAAGTAAAGGAAGAAAACTGAAGTTGAAAAGTGCAGAAAATCGGATGTGCTGAAATCGACAATCTGATGTCATCGATGACACCTTCTATGCCATCAAAGTAAGTGTTCAATAACATCGAAGGTAGTTCGATCCCATCACAAAAATCAGAAAAATCCGATTTCCTTGCTGGACATATTTGAGAACCATTTGATTCCATCGAAGGAGTGTTTGATACCATCGTAGATAAGTTTGATGCCATCGAAGCCATCTCGATCTCATCGTAAAAATCACAAATTTAAGATTTTGGTTGCTAGACACTTTGGATCATTCTTCAATGCCATCGAGGATATGTTAGATGTCATCGAAGGACGTGTGATGACATCGAGACATTACGTTGATTTAAAAGACGGTCGCTGGACAGTTCCCCAATTCAACTCAAACTCTTCGATGGGAGCTCGATGCCATCGAAGGCGACATCGAAGCTACGATAGCTACATAAAATTGAGGCAGTTTCGAAGTCGGTGCAAATCAAGCCTATTTAAAGGGTTGTTTTAGGAGTTTTTAAGCACGAATTAGGGTAAGAGTAGAGTAAGGAGTTGCGGAGCTTCAAAGAGTCCCTCCTCTTCAATCGTTCGGTTCTAGTTAGTTTTCATGTTTTTTTTTAAGAGTTTTAGTTCAATCATGTCTTTGATTTGCTAATCTCTTAGCTAGAGCTAAGAGTTGAAGCTTGCATTTTTTTAATGTTTATTTTACTTTGATTCAAGTTATTTTATTTATATGTTGAACAATTCATTATTTTGGTTTGAATGAAGAAGTATTTCTACTTTATTTTAATTCATCGTCGACTCTGGGCACATTGGATGCTTATGAAGACTATGAATGCTTTCTTACCTGTGAGGTTTTGATCTGTAGAATTCATTAATCTATCATTGACTCCGGGCATGATATATGCTTTGAATGGACTATTATCAATTCGATGATGCTTTATGAGGGAACCAATTCAATGAAGGTTCAGATCAGTTTTGTTGAATGAATGTTTTCTAACCGCTCCATTATCCATTTGGATAGGATAGGACTTCGATTCCAGTTGTATTATCCAATTGAATCAAGTAAAATAACATTAAGTTATAAGTGGATCCTTGGTGCTCTAGTATTTTATCTATTGATAGATTCTCACAAAATTGATCTCTTTATTGCAGATTTTAGTAGTTAGTTTTGATTCTAGTTCTAGTTCTAATTTAATTCAGAAATTGTACAAAATACGAGTCCCTATGGGTACGACCTCGGTCTCACAGAGTTATTACTACATCGCAACCCTGCACTTGGGGTTGGCATAACAATGGGAATCATAAATAGTGGCATGTTAAGTTATGAGAGGCTCTTTTGGCGTATCATAATTTGTTCCAAACAAGCACATGGATGAGTCCATTTAGATTGGTATATGGACATGATGCTATGTTGATATTGGAAGTGACTGTCCCATTATTGCTAGTGGCATATCAAGAGATTTTGACCCCAACCGAGTTCATAGAAGCTATGCTAGTTGAACTTAAGGACTTATATGAAACTTAGTTGAATGCTTTTGAGTATATTATGACAAACAAGGTCAGAGTTGCTCGAGTGTACAACAAGAAGGTGAAAAAAAAAGCTTTCGGTGAAGATGACATGGTTTGGAAAGTAATATTGCCTATCGTAACTAAAGATGTTGCATTTCATAAATGGTCACCTACATGGAATGGACCATACATAGTGGTAAAAGTTCTTCATGGAAGATCTTATGTTCTTCATGACATGGATGGTAAGATGGTCAACAATCTGAATAGTGGTTAATTCCTAAAGCGTATCATATTAGCTTATGGGAAATATGGAAAGATTATGCCAAAAAGTGGTTAGAATAATAACAAATGGCTAAAAAGACTAAAATCAGTCAAAAAACCGGAGTAAGCATAAATGTAAATATTATATATAATGGTCGAGGTTAGCAAAACACGGTCGACTAGCCGATTACATCTATGTAATAAAAAAAAAATGAAAAAGGAAAGTCAATGCTCACCAGAGTATGAATTAGGCATACGTAGCCTTCATCTCCTCAAATTCCTTAACAACGCGTTCTTAGATGAGTTCAACTATTTTTCTTTGAGCCTTCCAGGATTCTCTGCTTTTCAGAATTCAATCGAGAAGCACAGAACTTGGTCGATCCGGCGACCGATGACATTAGCTTTGTGCTTTGTTTCTCTCTTCTATTTGCTGCTTTCACGCGACCAAGCTTGTTAGAGTTTAACCCGAGAGTTGATGAAGTTCAGGAGGGTCTGGAGGTACTTTGGACATCTTCTAAGATAGATTCGTTCAGTCTCCTGGAGGTCGTCGCTGATTTCTCTACGTTAAACTTGTAGAGTTCTCAGCATCCCTTTGTTAAGGTGATGTTGCCGAGTCCAGGGCATGCGGTTGTACCAAGCCCAATCGTACTGACCAAAAGTATGTTTGTTTCCCTGTGAATGGAAGCGCGCTCGTTCGTATGAGCATCAAGTTCTTTCAAATCTTTCTCGACAATGAAGTATGTGTCGCCTATGCTCTGGAGTTTTGTCAAAGCATCTAGAAAGATCAATTAATGGAGCATTATCCCTAGCAGTGAAACGAAGGTCGCAAATGAATGAATAAATGTTATATTGAAGGGTGGAATGAGAAAAGAGTTCGATATCCGGTCAGGATTTCTCTCAGAAATCTCAGAGCCTAATCTATAACAGATATGGGGTTTACAGCCATTGGAGAAGGAAAGAATGATTGAAGATGAGAAGAAAGGAAATTGGGTGTGTAATAAAATAAGTACCAATGATTCCTTTAAATAAGCATTTAAGATGACCAATGACATCCAAAGACGAGGCGTTGTGTTGGTTTAAGTATTTTATTAGTGGTATGAAATGTTTCCTAGGGAGAGAAAATGAACAGGTGCATGACTTCTCATGAATAGCTTGCCATTAATACAATTATATACATAGGAGAAAAAAATCTAAGTACCAGAAAACACAATACAAATGAGGAGCGAGTTTTCTTGTTGATTGTATTAAAGATAAAGAAGTTACATGACCGATAAGGGACAAGTACAAAGCAATCAAAAATTGAAAGATGAGAAAGATGCAATTGCTTTTTGAAGCTTCAACTGCTTGACTTCCTATCGATGCAGAGCAACTTTGGTTTTGGCTTCTGAGTGTGCAATCTCGCCAATCAATGGAATATGCTCTTGCATGAAGGCACCTAGTTGATTGATTTAAGCCTTCTGACACTATCTGTGCTCAGTCAAAGATTTTAATTCTACCTTTACAAATCTTATCTTATCTTCCATGACCGAGATTTGAGGCTGTAGATTGGTCAAGGAAGCATCTGACTCCTTCAGGCCACTGTATGCTATAGCAAGTGGCTCCGTAGCAGCTTTAATTGTAATCATCTTATGGGAGGTGGTCGAATGCTCAGCTTGATGTCTGTCGACCATAGTGATTATATCCTGGTGTTTGTAAATCAAGCCTAGAAATTCATACAATGCAGGTAGCTTGGCCGATAAAGTTTCATCTGATCAAGTAAGAGTTCGGTATCGGTGAATGAGGAAGTTCAATCTCTCGTTTGATCCTAATGCAATGATGTCAATAGCACCAGACAGAATGAGGATTTTTAATTCTTCCTGCAGTTGCTGAATTTTTGTTGAGGGTGCAGGAGACTTAGCCACCAGGATATCACGCGGAAAGACTTGGTCGAAGGAAAATAAAATGTCTTTTATAGGAAGCAGTTCCTATAAAGAAGACAAGGCATGAGAATCATTAGTCGATGGAATCAGAGTGAAGACATTGACCGTTGTAATTGAAATAGCGGTGAAGACCGCTTGAGTAGAAGTTGGAATATGTCAATATGTCCTAGAGAGGGGTGAATAGGACTTTTTAAAGATTTATGAGTTATTTAAAAATCCTATCACTCTAATCCTATTATGTATGCAATTTCCAGATTTATGAGTTATTTAAAAATCCTATCACTCACATCCAACTTTGTAGAGGATCCAATCACAAACTAATCAAGATATAACAATATGCAACTTAGTCTATGTTGGATGTGAATGTGTGTGTGTGTGTAAGATGTGTTCAGATATATGAATATGAATGCATTGCCATGAATCACACATATAGAAAAGCCATCACAAACACAGTCATTTTTATAGTGGTTTGACTACTTGTCTACTCCACTCCCGGTTGTCGCACTCAACCCTTGAGTGTACCGAATTTCACTAAGGAGGTTTCCCAGGGTTCACCTTCAACCTTTATAGAGGTTTTACGCGGTTCACCTCAAACCCACAGTTTTGCTGGTTCACTCCTAACCAGATGTTTATGCTCTCCATAGAGCAAGGGTCCACACAACGCACCCAAATTTTAGACCACATAGGTCAAGGACCTACACAAGGACCTAACGGTTTATGCCCTACACAAGAGCAATGGTCCACCCTGTGCACCCACTATGTACACTCCCGCCGAAGGCCTCCTTGAGGACTTCAAAGGGTGAGAACCACTTAAGACCAAGACCTAGGAAGGAATGATCATAAGTGTCCTCTAGACTCTGGATACTTACAGATAAGTTGATGAGTCCCGTTAAGCACAACGCCGAAGATCTTCTCCTCCTTGTTGACGAAGAGTCTTCAGCTCCCTTGATCCGCAACACAAGATGATATACCAATGCTTGGCTTCGGGTTGGGTCAAGGGTGAGATGGAATCCTACTCTCTAAAGATTTTCCTATAAGGAAGATAGAGTGGTTCCTCTCTTATGCATTCAAGGCATCCAAACATAATGATTTTCCATTAAGGTAGTAGCTGGAGGATCCTTGAATGCAGAAGTTCATTCCCCAATCCACTCTATTTAATATCAATGGTAAGGGTGGATTGGAGGATGAACTCCCTAGAGAGAAAGGCTTTAGGTATAAGATGTAAGTTGAAACACACAAAAGCTCTCTCTTTTCTCTCTTACAACAACAAAGAACAAGTCCTCTATATATAGGCAAGAAGTTCCAACAGATATAAAATGGTCACATTTATGACAGAGTTCGATATCATCGAGCAGGTTTGATATCATCGAGTGTATACTCTCGATAGCATCGATGGTCTGCTCGATGACTCGGACTCAATGTCATACGCTTTTGAAACTCCTTGCCAATAGGTCGATGAATCGAAACAGTTGTCGATGTCATCGAATTTCGAACTCCGATTCCATCGATGACTGGGTCGATCCCTCGACACATGAAAAATGAGAGAGACTTGTCTTTAAAAATATTTCAAGTTTTCATGAATGATCGGGGGAACCGTCGAGGTCATCAGAATTTGAATGTCGATGATATCAAGATCAGAGTCGAAGTATCGATAATTCCAGCAGATTTATCTTTGAACTTGCTGGACAGATTATGGCTTAGTTCGATGCAATCGATCCGGTGTCGATATCATCGATATTTGAATATCGATTAAATCGAAGGGCCCCCGATCATAGTTTTAAAAACATCCTGAAATAGCTGCTGTAAGAAATGCGCACCCACCATCGATATCATCGATGGACCTCCGATCTTATCAATATTTGATTTCAGATCATATCGGATGGTCATCGATATATCGATGAATTTTGAGATTTTTGTTAAAAAACAGGAGCTTCAAAAATCTGCCGGTCGATCTTATCGAGCCACTCCCGATGGTCTTGAGATTTGAATATCAATGGTATCGACATACGTATCAATACATCGATAATTCGTCCAGATATGTTATGAAGTTACTGGACATGTTTAGTGCTTTTATCGATGATATCGATAGGTGTATCGATACATCGATAAATCCGTCCAGATGAATATTTAGTTGCTGGACACTTTTGGTCCTCTTTTCGATAATATCGTTAAGGTATCGAGGACATCGACAGAACAGGTCGATCATATCGAGGGTGCTTCGATAAAATTGACAAGGCGAGAAAAACTTAGAGATTTTCCTATTTTGAAAAAGTTTTCTCACCATAAAAACCCTAAGATGTCTATCTTGTTTTAAGGGTTTAATTCACCTAGTGTTTTGAGACATGGGATGTGAGGCTATGATTTACCTATTACGAGCTTCCACACATCCGGTTGAGGCAGACATTTGAAATAATCTTCCTATCGAGTTCTGCAGCCAGTCTGACTTACCATACACGTAACTTGACAAACTAGGGCACTAGCAGGTGCACTTTCAGTAATCTCCATACTGCAACCAGGAGTAGTTTCAATTGGTTGAGGTGTCTCTTACTCAAGTGTTTTTGCATCATCTAGAAGAATAATCTCAAGCTCATTGACTATAGCGATTGCTTGGTTGGTCGGTTTTGAGGAAGAAGCAGGTTTAATGGAAGGTAAGGTCGTTGGCACAATTAACTCTATAACTTCTTGATTCTAATCAAATGTGAATGACGTGGTGTAAGTGCTGTTATGTTAAGCACACATAGATTGTCAATTTCGTAAGACAAAAGTACTTCAAGGTCAAGTCACAAGTATGGAATCACAAATATTCTACATGCCTGAGTATCAGATCAAGATCGTCTTATGATCAACTCAAGATCGGCTTATGATCAACTCAAGATCGGCACATCTTCTCAAGAAATTGAGGCCCCTATTCAAGACAAGATCAAGTCAAAGTTCAAGACAAGGTGTCTCATATATTTGCTAAAACACAGGTGGTATAACCCTAGAAAAACCTTAGGTTTAGGTACTTTCAAATTTTCGTTAAATTGGATTTTTATAAGTGTTTTACCTTAGAATTCGGCCAGCCGATCTTCTAGTTTGGCCAACCTAACTTCAAGCCCGAATAGAATAACAAATTTTGTTGAAAATTCAACTAGCCTAAGTTTTGTTCGGCTAGCCTAAGCTTGAAATTTGGCTAGCCTGAGAAAGTTTGGGTGAAACTCCAACAATGTAATCTTTTAAAATTTGTAGGAATTTGACCAGCTGAATTGTGATGTTCGGCCAGCCGAATTTGACCTCGTGATAGCTGAATTTTGGTTAGATTTTATCCCGCACGATCTGATAGCCGTTGAAACGAATCTAGTGAAATCCGTCCAGCCGAAGCCAGTCTTAGGCTAGTCGAAGTTCCAACATCTTTGCCTATAAATTGAGTCTTTCTCTCATTCTAAATTATAACAAAAATTTACTATAATCCTTCTGGAGAGAGAGAGGAGTTCAAGTCCTTAGCAAGCTATCTGTTAGTTTTTATAAATTTAATTTATAACTTATTCCATTCCCTTTTCTCAAGATCTTTTTAATCTTATTCTAAGAGAGTAATCTATAATCTTCATTGAGATCTAAGAGAATTGAATCAAGTAACATTTGAGTTTTCCATTTATAAAATTTGTAGAACCCTAGACTCTTTGTGTCTAATTGAACATTGCGCCATCTACGTTCAAGAAAGAAGTTCTTCTGCTACAAGCTTCTGCCACGTCTTCGAATTTCCATTTTAAAGATAAGTACATTTACTGTATTTCATTTTAAGTTTTTCTAAGATAACCTGTGAAAATCTCAGTGAGGTTTGTCTGAGATAGCCAGTGAAAATCTCAGTGGGGGTTTTATTTGTGATAGCCCGCGAAAATCACAAAAGGGGTTTTTATTGTGGTGAGCTTGTGAAAATCACAAGGAACTGTATCAGGTTGTTAAGGTAAACTTGTGAAAACCTTATTATAGTGAAAGCCAAAATTACGAGGGTAGTAATTTTGAGAGTGGAGTAGGTGTGGTTATTTTAAGCACCCAACCACTATAACTCCTTATGCCATGTGGTGAATGTTTTACTCTTTTTTGTGTTAGATGTTATTTATTATTTCATTCTTGTGGTGAATATTGTAATCATTTTATATTCTCTCGTTAGTTTGAAAGATTGATTCTAAAGACATTCATGAAATAAGGTTGTCCTGCCTAATATTTTAGGTGAAGGTTGTCTTACAAATTATTTAGAATCAAGGTTTTAATACTCAAGCGGTTGAGATTTTTGTAATCTTTACATATTTCGCATTTATGTGGAATTGTGCTATTCACCCCCCCCCCCCCTCTCTAGGGCATCGATAACTCTCCTTTTTTAAGTAGTATTAGAGCAAGTTGCTCTTTTTATTTTTTAGATTTACCTCCTTAAGCTAGATCCAGAGTTATAAGATGTCAAATTTTGAAAGCTTATACAATACCAGGCCACCTCCCTTTGATGGCTCTAACTATTTATACTGGAAAGCTAGGATGAAGATTTTCCTCAAATATATTGATGAAAGTGTGTGGCAAGCTACTATAACTAAATGGATCCCTCCTATGATGGAAGTAGTAGTCAATGATGGAACTATATCAATGAAAGAAACTGCATACAATTTTTGGACAACTGTTCAGAAAAGTGAAAGCAGCGCAAATGCAATAACTTGTGCTATATCGCCTGATGAATTTAAAAGAATCATTTCGTGCGATACAGCTAAACAAAAATGGGATATTCTTGAAATGACACATGAAGGAACAACCATTGTAAAAAAATCTAAGAACTAAATCCTCATAACCAAATTTAAGAAAATTCGTATGGAAGAAAATGAGTCTTTTATGGACTTCTATACGAAACTAAATGACATAGTAAATTCCATGTGGGGTCTTGGAGATAGAATTCCTGGAAGCAAGGTTTGCATAAAAATATTGTGATCACTTCCTTAATTCAAAGGTTACTGCCATACAGGAATTAAGGGATACAGATACTATGAAAGTTGAGGAGTTAGTTGGTTCTCTTCAAACTTATGAGTTAAATTTTAAAGCTCCTAAAATTAAGTCCATTGCTCTTAAATCTTCTAAATCTAATTCAAAGGATTCTAATGTAAATTCTAATTTTGAAGAAAATGAAGATAATATGGCTATGTTGGCAAAGAAATTTTACAGAATTTTTGAAAATAAGAAAAGTCTAGATTTCCAAAAACCATTTGACAAAAGAAAAGGAAATTCAAATTTTTAGAAATCTAAAACAAATTATACCCATTGTTTTAACTGTTCTGAATATGGGCATTTAGCTTTTAAATGTCCTAAAAATGATAAATTTAAAGGAAAAGGCATAATAGCTACTCAGGATGAATCATCAGAGTTTGAAACTAATTCTGAAACTGATGAATTAGAACAGGAAAATGTAAATGATTTGAAAGCTTTTATGACTATATTCAGAATCACTTTTTTGGATAATTGTAACATGTCTGATTAAGAAACTCCAAGAACTGACTCTGAAAATGAAGATGATTTTCAAGTTACATATAATGCCCTATACAGATAAAGTTGCAAGATTCAATAGATTGAAGTTTCCTCTTCAAATTGTAACATGTCCTAATTGAAATTTCAAACTCCAAGTGACTCTAAAAATGAAGATGATTTTCAAGTTACATATAATGCCCTATAAAAGAATCATACTATAAAAGGAATGATTTCAAGAATTCAAAACCTTTTTCAGCCTCTAATATAAAAAAGAATGCCAACTACCACAAATATCAAAGAAATAATAATAGAAATCCTCTCTTAGCTAATAAAATTGTGAACTTGCATAAAGAACTATTTAAATCCAACTCTGATAAGATTGGAATATATAGAAAAAGGAAAAACCTAACTCCCAAACACAACAAAAGGTAAGAGATCCTCCTAAACCTAAAACCGTAATGAAATGGGTTCCAAAGGTTAAGTGTCTTGTAATCCACACATCTTTCAAAGAAAGTAGCCATTCAAGATGGTACCTGGATAGTGGATGTTCGAGACACATGATAGGTGATAAGGCTATACTCTCAAACATCAACCAAGTAAATGGCAGCTCTGTTACATTCGGAGATGGAAGCAACTGCAAGATTATTGGCCAAGGTAATGTTCAACTTCTTAACTTACCTCTCTTTGAAAATGTTTTATATGTTGAAGGGTTAAAACATAATCTTCTGAGCATATATCAGATCTATGATAATAAACATAATGTAAAAATTTCAAATCACGGATGTGAGATAATTAATGAGAAAAGAAAATAATATTAAATGGTCGCAAAACTTCTGAAAATTGCTATATAATTGATAACTCCTGCTCAACAAACCATTCATGTTACATGGTCCAAACAGATGATACTGAACTATGGCATCAACATCTTGGACATGTAAATTATAGAGATCTATATAAATTGAGCAAAAGAGATCACTTACGTGGCCTACCCAAATTGAAAAATATAGAAAAAATATGTGGCGCCTATCAAATAGGCAAACAAATTAAAAGTAGTCACAAGAAAGTGAACTCCTTAGCCATAATAATACCTCTTGAACTTCTCCATATGGACTTAGTTGGATCAACTAAAACGGAGAGTAGAGGCGGAAAGATATATTTTCTGGGTGTAGTTGATGACTACACAATATATTCTTGGGTATCCTTTCTAAGAGAAAAGTCAAATGCTCATGATGAAGTCATAAAACTTATAGAACGCATCCAGACTGAAAAAGAGTTATCTGTGGTCGGAATTAGAAGTGCTCACGAAACTGAATTCAAAAATAGCAATTTTGAGAAATATTGCAATGACCATAGAATAATGCATGAATTTTTTGCTCCAAAAATACCTCAGTAAAATGGGGTTGCTAAAAGAAAAAATAGAATTTTGCAAGAAATGGCTAGCGTAATGCTAAATAGCACGAACTTACCTAAAAATTTATGGGCTGAAGCTGTTAGTACTACATGTTATATAATTAATCGAGTTTACATTAGAAAAGCTAAAAACAAAACAACTTATGAACTATGGTTTAATAAAAAGTCGATTGTAAAATATTTTCAAACTTTTGGAAGCAAATGTTTTATTTTACGTGACCATGAAAATTTGAAACAATTTGAAGCTAAAAGCGATGAGGGAATATTTCTTAGTTATGATCTAAATAGTCAGCCATACCGAGTACTTATTGAGGGTCAAATATTGCATATTATCCCCCATTTATATCTTGGTTTTATGAACATGATATTGCGTAATATCCTATTTTACTCATGTTAGTGTTGCAAGGTGAATTTAAGAGCTTGGATTGGAAAAGGTGCTAAAGGTATGGATTTGTCACTCAAAGATCACCAAGGTAAAGAATAGATCTTAGGAGACAAAGATTGAAGATTTCAAGGTCCCAAGATTCAAGAAAACTAAGTCAAAAGAACATGTGCAAATTCATATTGAATGTGTCATCGATCACCGTTCGATGACATCGAGGATACATTCGATGACATCAAACACGAGTCGATGACATCGAATTTATGAGAGAAAATCGAGTTGGTTGCTAGACAAATTGAAGACGTTTTTCAATGA
This sequence comes from Magnolia changhungtana, assembly GCA_030180095.1. Taxonomy (NCBI): domain Eukaryota; kingdom Viridiplantae; phylum Streptophyta; class Magnoliopsida; order Magnoliales; family Magnoliaceae; genus Magnolia; species Magnolia changhungtana. Next base: position 2,226,755 of record JASAUF010000231.1, on the reverse strand, counting down.
CTTGAAGCCTTACTTGATGACATCGAAGCCAGTTCGATGACATCAAATTTTCTATGGATTTTTTAATAAACTCGATGGACTGTTTTGGATGCATTATCGATTCCTCGAACAATGCTCAATGACATCGAAGGAAAGTTCGATAACATAAAAGGTTACGCAGTCTGGATGAAGTTACAATAGCGTGAAAAAGCACGTATAAAAGGCACATTCGATGACATTGAAGGCAGTTTGTGTAACACCCCATAACTCTGGTACTCGGGTGTTACCCCTGATAATCCTGATTATTGAGACTAAAAGACAATTAAAACTCTGCACGTGTAGGTCGAGACTCTCGTTCAACAGTGAAGCCAACCACCACAATCCGAAGGAGCCAAGTCGAACCCAACACCAACATGGAAGGTAAAACTCAGCAATTCCTTAGATTCAAACACGTTACGAACACAATTAATCAAATTACATTGATACCATGAACCCACTAACCACCTTAGAATAAATTACTATGACCAACCAGGCAGTTGGAACCCCTTGAATCCCTGTTCCACCGTTAAAACAAAACCTCGTGCCCATCCGACCATTGGATCACAACCTATGGGCAAAATGACGCTCTGAATGGTATAACATGGCTCACCTAGGCCTTGGACCCGCCCCAAACTAGGCCAGGACCCTTATGACCAATCTCTAAGACAATTGAACGGGACAGATCAAGCACCGGAGTCGTGATGAGCCCCGAAGCTAGGTGCATGCACACCTCAAATGCTAGTGCACGAGGTGCACCGAGCGGCCACTTGTGGTCAAATAGCATCTGACCGAACTCAAACACCAAATTCTCAAAGGAGATTCCCGCCAACACGTCATTCGAATAAGTGGACCTTTGAGCTTTTAGGTGGCCCACCCTGGCCGTTTTCCGGACAATCCAAACCGTCCATTTTAATCACGTGAGTTCACTGAACAAAATGGTATAAGATCTTAGACCCATGCATTGAAATGGTAAAGATCAGTTCCAACCGTTCAAGCCCTCCAAGCGTGGCTAACATTTAATGCGAGACTTGCGATGCACGCTAGCATGCCGATTTCAAAAGCACGCGAGCCGCCAAGGTCTCCTCGTCATCATCGTTTTGTCTCGGCACCACCATAGTGATGGAATCTTGTGGCTTCATCTCGATCGTCCTACACTCCCAACCGTTGAGTGTGAAAAGCTTTGCCTATCAATCTCTCTCTCTCTCGCTCTATATAAGGAGAAGCTCACTTCCCCACACACAAGAAGAGAGGTGAGGAAGGAAGGAAACAGAGAGAGAAAACTGAGGGTGGAGGAGTGCAAAGAGGAAGAGTGGCGCTTTGGTGAGCTTGGAGCGCACTGCCCCAACTCAGTCCAAGAAAGACCAGGACCGAGTCAAGTCAGTGCGGGACCATAGCCGCACCGACTGAGTGAAGGAAAGAAAAAAAAAAAAGAAAAGAAAGAGAAAAGTGAGGAGAAAAAAAGGAAGAGAAAGGAGTGAAATAAAGGGTCGTGAGCATCTCTATCCGGCCAGGTAACACCGCACCATTTCCTCCTTCTTCTTCTTCATTTTTCTTTTGCTTAAATATATATATATATAAATACTTACTGCTGAGGCCGAATACGGCCTTTAGTCGAGCTCTGTTTGAGGCCAAGACATGGCCCGAGGGCATACCTCACTTAAGATAAAATGGTGGCTTGCAAATGACCTCGAAAGGTCGAGAATCATCAAACGAACGGCCTTTGTTTGGTAATCACGCCCTGGGATCGGACTGAAAACAGTCTGGAAACGGGATGAAAAATGTCCTGTTTCGACCATTTTTTAGCCGCAAGTAATGGCTGCCACCATACCTCCGTTGGGCCCTGAGATGGGTTGGAAAACATCCTAGGAGAGTGTTGTATTTGAGCCGTAGCAGGGGGTGGACTGAAGCAAAAAAAAAAAAAAAAAAAAAAACGTGCACTGCAGGAGGAGCCTGTGCATACCACAGTTAAGAAAGAAGTAGATTTAGGCCTCACTAACTGTAGGTGGGCCCTGCACAAATGCAGGTGAGCCTCACTAAAACTAGTTAACCGCCCCAAGTTTGGGCCCTGCACGTGTGTAGGTGGACCACACCCTGCGTCAGCAGGTGGACCCCACTCTACAGGAGTAGTGGGTCATGTAAATGGACCCCACGTTGTTGGTAAAACTCGACCAGGGCCATCCATCTATTTCCTCCGGGCCAAAAATACGCCACCAAAAAAAAAAAAAAAAAAAAAAAAAGAAAGAAAAAGATAAGCACCTATGACATGGTGCGGAACTAGTTCACAGAATTACCCATGAACGTTTGAAAACTCATCATATCTGACGATTATCAAAAATCTGAACGGTACACTTGAAGTAGAACCTCATAAAACCCTCTGATACCAAATTTTACTTTGAACCAAATCCTTGGTGGGCCATAAAGATGCAAACAGTTTCTTCCTTGATTTGAAATTTTCTTTACTATGGCCCACCAGAGTCTTAGATCAGGGTGGAAATTCACCACCTAATATTTCATGGGATTCCAGCATCTTATGAACCATTCAGATTCGACATCCATGGCACGTGTGGAAAGGTGTACACGTGCATAGGTGCTTAGGAAGGCATGCCTCATGTAGACGTTGCATGCATGTGGATAAAATGCTATATGCAACCATGCATGACTAGAGTACCTCTAGTACGTGTATGAGGTATTATATGTGGGCCCCACACCCACGTGGGACCCACCGGTATACATGTTAAATACATAAGTTACATATATATGTATATGTCCTACTTAGAAAGCCCTAGCAATGTTCACCCATGAGAATTCATCCGTGCCGTCCATTAGAGGGTGTTAGGCTGGACATTTTTTTGAAAACAAAATTGCATATATACATACATGCATGTACATACATTGCGTACATATGAGTTTTTAATTAATATTATAGTATATGAAGCACCTCTGGCAAATGTACAAAGATGATGCATGTGGACCGCATCCTGGCCATCCACCAAGGTGGACGGTTCCAGATTGTCCAGAGATGGACGTTGCTACATGGGAGGCTATAATGGATAAAGTGATATTTTATTATTAGGAGGAATGGTGCACACGTGGCTTTCATATCTCTCCATCGGGATCTCCATGATTCATCCAGACCCATCACATGGCCCACCTTGATGCCACATGTAACCCACGTTGAAATGATGACTAAATACACGTAGGATACATGTGATGCGTACGGTTTAAATACATACTAGATGCACTTGACATTTTAAATATGTCTCGGTGCATATGGCGTGATATAACGTTAGACACATGTGGTGATACCTTGTTGCAACGCTGAAGGTCTTGGTGTCGGCCATAGCAAGGTGGCTAACATGGAGCGTGTAGCGTCAGCACCATCCAAACCATTTGTTAGATACGCCCCCATGTTGACCATGGATGACCAAAATACCCAAGTACTTTCTTCACCGTTATAAGAATCCACCGATGGTGGTGTCTCATCCAAGCCATTCACCCATCTCGTGGATTTGTCCCAAAGGACCTTATTCATACACTTCCTTGAACTTTTGTACAAAGCTCCCATACACACTGTAATTTTAGGGAATTCTTTGAGTAACCCCGGACCACCAGAAGGCTCAAACCGAGTTCGTGAACACTACCGTTCAGGTGATGACTTTCCCCTTGGGCTTTCCATTTCTTAATTAGCTAAACCTAGTTGCACTAGATTACCATTATTGTGATGCTTGTTTCCACTATATATATATATATATATATATATATATATATATATATATATATATATATATATATATGCAAGGCTCATATGCTAGCTAATCCTTGATCACTATTCACATGACTTGGTAATTTATCTCCATAAGTTATTAACTCCTGATGCTTCTTTACATGCTTTACTCGAGGTCATATATTGTCACATGTTAACATTATTTGCTTTTGAACGCAACCTTTAATGCTACACATGGAGGATTTCATAATCTTATGCAAGCCACACTTGGGATTGTAATTAGACAAATCATGTGGGAAATAGGGACCTTGAGCTGGTGTCACTTGATCAAGGCACCTTATTAAAACATCCCAAGGTGGAGGACCTCATGAGCTGGGGATGGTGGTAATGGGACACTATGCCCGAGCTGTCGGCCTACGCTGAGCCCTGAGCTCCCCGTAGTGACCATTGAGCTACTTAAATTGGCTGATTGCAATTTGACTAATAACGGCTGGCTAATCATGCATTCATAGCATATTGGCGATGACGGATGGCTAATTCTGGATGCTGTAGCACTTGCCAAGAGTTGTTGGGGTATCATTTCGCTAGCTCCCAGACCATCGACTATCGACCCTGTCCGACTGGATGATCATTCCCAGGTCGAAGATTGCATGGGCGACGAGCCCAAGTCCGGCTGGATGTGCATCCCCAGGCCGAAGTGCATTCATGCACCCATGCATCTAATAAAACTGCATATTGCATGTTTTGGATTACTGCTTGTCTTTCCTTTTGAACTATGTTTGCTAAGGCAGTGATGTGTAATCTTGAGGGGAATTCACACTGAGCTGGCCACTCATCCATCAATATCCAACCGTACAGAGTATGCAGGGACAGATGTAGAGGACGTCGGTGCATGCCATGATGGTGTGACTGTGGAGCCTGAAGAGGAGTATTACGAGAACGAGCCGCATCGGGGCCTTGCAATGGCGAATTTTGGTGTTAATTAGTAGCTCTATGTTTTATTTCCTGTGGATTAGTATTTTGGGAACTTTTGGAATTTTGTAACTAAGACCCCCATCTGAGCGGGTCAAATTTTGGGCTCTCATGAATATACATGCTTCTTTTGGCTATCGCACTCTGAGTTCACATTCCGCTAGTTCTCTGATTCATAAACTCCCGGATTTTCGAAAACGAGTGTAGTACTCGGGTTTTTGAAATCGGGACGTTACAGTTTGATGTCATCGAACGACTTACGCAAATTTGTGCAGAATTACGCAAAGTGTGTAAATTTGAGGCAGTTTTCAAATTTTTTCAAGGAGGTGCGAAAGGAGGTGTTGCACAACTATAAATAGGAGTCCCCATGGCATCTCTGGGAATTTGTCTAGGGTTTGGAGGAACAAAGCACAAGGGTGGAGAGCCGTCGCCAAACATTTTTCTTCTTTCTTCCTTAGTTTTTCATGTTTTCTTTTAGGGTTTTAAATCTAATCATGTCTATGGTTGGCTAAACCTCTTCAATGTTTATGTCATGATGGCTTCAAGGCTGGCTTCAATGTTAGGGCTAAGAGGTGAAGCTTGTAGGGCTTGTAGGGCTGGCTTCAAGGCAGATCATGCTAGGGCTAAGAGGTGAAGCTTGTAGCATGATGGGATGTTTCTATTACTTTAATTTATGTTTATGTTGAACTCTCTTTGATTCTAACTTAATATTTAAGGAATACTTTCAGTTTTTAATGGTTTATTGTGACTTAAATTACAGTAGATCTGCAATAGCTTTGAGTATCTCGTTACATGTATTGAGATTGTAAAGTTAGTAAATCCTGTTGTTCACCATCATCCCTTGGGCATGGTAGGATAATAGAATCCCTTCTACTTTTAATAAATCTCCTATTTTTTATTGCAGAATTGGTATATTCTGTTGTTTGCCATAGTCTACTGGGCATGGCTAGGTGATGGAATCACTTCTAGTTCTCACAACTCTCATCCATTGAGAATTAGGTCAATGGAAGTTCAAATTTGATCTTAATTGAGATGTCTTCCAACTGAATAAGATAGGACTCCAATTCTAGTTGTGTCCTTGAATCAAGTAATAGATCTCCCTGATTGCTATAAGTGGATCCTTGGAAACCCTAGTTCCCACCTTTGAATTTCTTAAGTTTCTAATTAAATCTCTCACAATTACTCCCTTTAATTTCACATTTAGATTCACATCTTCTTCTAGTTCTACTTCTAGTTGCTTTCAGAATACACACGAGATTAGTCCCTATGGATTCGACCTCGGTCTCATCAAGATTATTACTACATCGCGACCCTACACTTGGGGTTGTGAACAGTACTTAACAAAAGAACTAGGGTTATACAAGAATCGATAAATGTTGTGATATATGATCGACAGATCACACCCAATCTTGATCAAGATGATAATGATATCAATTTAGTTAATATAGCTGAATCTTCATCTAAATCTGACAATATTGAGTTAAGGTTAGTCAAAGACCATCCGACTAATCAAAAACTTGGTAACGCTCACACTGGCGTTCAGACAAGAAGACAGCTTTAAAATATATGTAATCATATTTACTTTACTTCCCAAATTAAACTGGTTAATGTAAATGAAGCGATCGCTGATGAAAGTTAGATAAATGTCTTGCAAGATGAATTAAATCAATTTATTAGAAATGATGTATGGTATTTGGTTTCCAGACCTACTGACAAACATGTGATTGGAACTAAGTGGATTTTTAAAAATAAAACTAGTGAAATGGAGAATATTATAAGAAATAAGGCTCGACTGGTTGTACAAGGTTATACTTAGATTGAAGGTATTGATTATGATGAAACATTTACATCAGTTGTGCATCTTGAATCAATTAGATTATTTATTTCCATTGCATGTCATAAAAAATTCAAAATATATCAAATGGATGTAAGAAGTGTTTTCTAAATGGTGATCTAAATGAGGAAGTTTATGTTGAACAACCAAAGGGTTTTGAAGATTTCAAACTTCCCGATCATGTTTACCATCTTAAAAAGGTTCTTTATGGTTTAAAACAAGCTCCCAGAGTGTGGTATGAAAAGTTGACTAAATTCTTACTTAGTCATAGTTTTGTTACGGGTAGTGTTAACAAAACCTTAATGGTCAAGAAATATAATGATAATATCCTGATTGTTCAAATCTATGTTAACGATATTATATATGGATCTATGTGCGCTAATTTATCTATTGAGTTTGTAGATCCTATGAAATCCAAGTTTGAAATGAGTATGGTCAGCGAACTAAACTATTTTCTTAGATTACAAGTCAAACAACTTGAAGATAGTATATTCATTTCTCAGACCAAGTATGCATTGAACCTTGTAAAAAGGTTTGGTTTTGAAAATAGTAAGAATTTCAATACTTCGATGGGTACGATTCTTAAACTCTTAAAAGCTGAATCAGGTAAAAGTGTAAACTCTCGACTATATCATAATATGATTGGTAGTCTTCTTTTTTTAACTGCTAGCAGATCTGATATTGCATTCAGTGTTAACATATGTGTTAGATATTAATCTAATCTTAAAGAATCTCACTTATATATTATCAAACAGATAATCAGATATGTCGCAAGTTCTATGAACTTAGGCTTATGATATCCACATGATATGTCTGTACAAATTGCAGGTTATACAGATACAGACTGGGTAGGTAATGTTGATGATAGAAAATCTACCGGCGATGGATGTTTCTATGTTGGAAACTGCTTAATATCATGACTTAGGAAGAAACAAAACTCTATATCTCTTTCTACTATAGAGGTTGAATATATTGTTGTAGGAAATGCTTGCACTCAGCTGATATGGATGAAAAGAATGCTAGCTGATTATGGAATTACGCAAGATACGATGACATTATATTGTGATAATTCTAGTGCAATAAATATCTCTAAAAATCCAATTCAACATTCTCGTACAAAGAATATTGACATAAGATATCACTATATTTGAGAATTAGTTGAAGATAAGTTTATCATGCTGAAATACATTCAAATTGAGAAGCAGCTTGCAGATATACTGACTAAGCCGCTTGACAATGTTAAAATTTCAAATCTAAAGCATGATATTGGACTGTGTATTGTCAAATGATTTTTCTTTTCTTTGCATTTTTGTTTATGTTTATTTGTAATTAAGAAATGCATGAAAAGAAAATGAAAAATAAAAATAAATATTAATAAAATTAAAAATAAGAATTTTTAGGGATTTTTCGACCAGCCGAGCACATGCTCGGGTTAACCGAAGTTCACGCCGATTGAACTAAAAATGGGAAAAACCCCCAAAAATTTTCATTCTTCACCTCTTCTTCCTCAACTAGCCGGTGCCCTGTTCGACCAACCTATTAACCTAACTCTCTTGTAAGTGATTTTATTTTAATTTTCTTCAAGATTTAGGTTGTCCATTCGTAGATTTGCAAGTTTGTGTAGTTCTTCTTCAATTTGAAACCCTTCTCTTGTTGGATTTTTCTCAAAATTTGATCTACAATCTTTCTTACATTTTTCTTGTAATTTTTCTTATGTTTTTAAGATGGGACCAAGAGTCAAGCGCACTGTACGTAAATCTAAAGCTAGTTCGTCTTCTAGATCCATTCCTCTTGGTGTACAATCGTTGCGCTCACCAGAGGATGATCCGAAAAATGTCCGAGATTTCCGCAGAAGGAATATATTATAGAAAAAACTGTGAATCTAGACCATGTCGCTCGTTTTGGTCTTGTTGAAATTCTTTCTGAGGTTGGATTGGAAAGAATTTTGCATTGGGGTGGGACGACTTAGCGGTCCATTGTGTAAGGCATGTTTGCCTCTATTTGTGATGTTTCTCTTGAGGATTTATCATTCTCTATTAAATTTGAAGAAGAGGCAATCACTATTATGCCTTTCATCATATCTACATTAATGGACATAGACGTTGCAGATGATGGAATTCAAATCGCTACTCTTTCAGAGAAAATGTCTAATTCTGAAAAACAATCTATTACAAGAGCATTGTGTAGTTTCAATGCTGAATGGTGATTCGGTAATGCCCTATGCTCCAATAGAATATTTCCTAAATACTGCGTCTTACATCGTATTTTTACATCTAATGTATATCTAAGAGATGGGAATAAGACTGATCTTTCTCCCTTTGTGCTTAAAGTCTTCCATGCCATTGTTACGGGTATTCGTTTCTGTTTACCTTCTTTGATTTGTTACGGCATCATTCAATTTCACTTGTATCCAAAGCATGTGTCAATTCCGTTTGGACATCTTATGTCTAGTCTTGCTTTCATTACAATGTCCAAGTACCTACGTTTGAGGTACTGGAATACGAACTACCCTTCAATAACTTGAATTTGAATATGATGAATCTCACTCCTCTACCTGAGCAAAGAGAAGGACAAGAAGAACCGCAAGCGGCAGGAGACACAACTAAGGATTACATCTTCAATGAATTAAAAGATTATGATGATTCAACTGATTCTGACTATCATCCCTCTCAATTTGATGAGAGGTTATCTACATTAGAGGAGAAGGTTGAGGCTTTGCATGAATCTCAGGCTTCATTAGCCCAAACCCAACAGTCTACAATGAAGTACATGAAAAAATACTTCCATCGCATCAACCGGAGTTTGTGGCTTAATGATCCTTCGATGCCTACACCATCTTCCTCAAGGTTAAATTGAGCTTGATTTACTTATTTTGCTTGCATACGTTGGATCTGTATTAAACTTATTTGAGGGTTTGTTTGGATATTTTGGATATTTTGGATGATTTGCTTAATGATATATTATGGTTGTATGAATATTTTGGAAACTTCATACACTGTCCTATATAGGTTATTTATCTAAATGTTATATTTTCCCTGATATATTTACTAATTATTATTTCTACATATTGACATTCATGTTATTTTATCCTACTTTAATATGCTTCTTGATATATCAAAGAACTTCTTCATTTGTCAACTTGTGACAAAAAGGGGGAAAAATCGTGGGTGGAATACTACATAGTGGAATAGAATGCTACATTATTTTATTTTTTTATTTTGCAAACTATATATTGTATTTCTCAAGGGGGGCATCATAGTTGTCTACGAGGATTACAAGGATGATCATTACAACCTCTATAAGGCAGCTTTAAGCTTATTGATCTTGTTAATGATTCTTGTGAATGAGTGTAATCATAAATGATGGATGTACTGTGTATGTTGTGTTTTTTTGTCACGAGATTGATAAAGGGAGAGATGGTAAGTTTTGTTATGTTAATCACACATAGATTGTCAAATTTCATAAGACAAAAGTACTTCAACGTCAAATCACAAGTATGGAATCACAAATATTCTACATGCCTGAAGATCAGCTCAAGATCCTCTTATGATCAACTGAAAATCATCTTATGATCAACTCAAGATCGGCTTATGATCAAATCAAGATTGACACATTTTCTCAAGAAATCGAGGCCCCTATTCAAGACAAGATCAAGTCAAAATTCAAGACAAGGTGTCTCATATATTTGCTAAAACACAGGTGGTATAACCCTCGAAAGACCTTAGGTTTAGGTACTTTCAAATTTTCATTAAATTGGGTTATTATAAGTGTTTTTGCCTCGGAATTCAGCTAGTCTATCTTCTGGTTTAGCCAGCCTAACTTCAAGCCCGAGTAAAATAACATATTCTGTTGAAAATTTGGCCAGCCTAAGTTCTGGTTCGGCTAGCCTAAGCTTGAAATTTGGCTAGCCTAAGAAAGTTCAGGTGAAATTCCAACAATGTAATTTTTTAAAATTTGCGGGAATTTGGCTAGCCGAATTTGACCTCGGGCCAACTAAATTTTGGATAGATCTTATCCCGCGTGATCCGATAGCTGTTGGAACGAATCCGGTAGAATCCAGTTAGCCGAAGCCAGTCTTAGGCTAGTCAAAATTCCAACATCTTTGCCTATAAATTAAGTCTTTCTCTCATTCTAAATTACAACAAAATTTTACTATAATCCTTCTGCAAAAGAGAGAGAAGCTCAAGTCCTCAGCAAGTTATCTATTGGTATTTATAAATTTAATTTATAGCTTATTCCATTCCCTTTTCTCAATATCTTTTTAATCTTATTCTAAGAGAGTAATCTATACTCTTTTTTGAGATCTAAGAGAATTGAATCAAGTAGCATTTGGGTTTTCCATTTATAAAATTTGTAGAACCCTAGACTCTTTCTGTCTGATTGAAAATTGCGCTATCTACATTTAAGAAAGAAGTTCTTCTGCTACAAGCTTTTGCCACATCTTCGAATTTCCATTTTGAAGATAAGTACATTAAATGTATTTCATTTTAGGTTTTTCTGAGATAACCTATGAAAATCTTAGTGAAGTTTGTCTGAGATAGCCTGTGAAAATCTCAGTGAGATTTTTTTGAGATAACCCGTGAAAATCACAAAAGCGATTTTTATTATGGTAAGCCCATGAAAATCCAAAGGAACTATATCAGATTGTTAAGGTGAACCTATGAAAACCTTATTATAGTGAAAGCTAAAATTACGAGGGTAGTAATTTCAGGAGTGGAGTAGGTGTGATTGTTTTAAGTACCGAACCACTATAACTCCTTGTGTCATATGGTAAATGTTTTATTCTTTTTTGTGTTCGATGTTATTTATTATTTCATTCTTGTGGTGAATGTTGTTATCATTTTATATTTTCTTACTAGTTTGAAAGATTGATTTTAAAGACATTTGTGAAATAAGGTTGCCCTACCTAATATTTTAGGTGAAGGTTGTCTTATGAATTATTTGGAATCAAGGTTTCAATATGCAAGCGATTGAGATTTTTGTAATCTTTACATATTTCGCATTTATTTCGATTATTTGGCATTTTCCTATTCACTCCCCCCCCCTCTCGGACATCACTAGCACTCCTTTTTCAAACAGTTATTGATTGTAAAAGGAGATTGAGGGACTCCACAGGCTCGTATATTATTACCTACTTGTGTCCTTCAATTTGATCTGTCGATTGTCGAATGTCACTCATAGTCCTTTCTGAGTTAGAACTTCAAATGTTTTGGCATGGGACTAAGCAACATCGGCAAGGATATTTGGAGTGGACACCTCAGCCTGAAGAGTTGATGCAGCAATTGACTTTTCAATGGTTAAGAGTTCCTTAGTTACTATGAAAAGGAAAAAAAGTCAATAAAGGAAACTACATAATCATTATAGAAAAGGAAAGGGCATACTGTTGAAATAATATCCACTTAGATCTGACCAAACAACAACGATAATGAATTGGTCGCCTGCTGGAAAAATTTTGGCAAGATCGACCACCAAAGCTAAAGCTCGGTTGGAGCGAGGAAAAGGAAGATTAGGATGATATGGCTTGAGATATCGTTCAAAAAGAAGATTAAGATTATTTATTCTTTCCTTTCCACGCATTCATTTATTAAATACCTTACTAAAACTAGCATCTTTATGTCTCTTATACCCATCTTCCATCTCCCAAGAGTATTTAGCAGGAGAGACATCTGGCCAGAATTGTTTTGTAATATTTCTCAAAGTCTGTAATAAATTTGGCCGAAGTGGGAATACCTGAAGCAATTCGATTAGATGTTGTATGTAGAGTAGGACGAGTTGTTCCAAGAGGTCCAAGCTCTAAGATCTTTGAAATGGTCTAAGGAATTGTGATCACTGGGATTGGAGCAATAGATTAAACCATTGTGGCTGGATCTACCGCTATGGTCTTCTAATACTTCAACTCAGGTTGAACTAGCTCGACCATTTTTATTAAAACAAAAGGAGTGACTTACTTTATTCGTGTTAGAGATAAGACAACCGATGTGATCGAGGTTTCCTTCCTTTATCGTGTCTTTCTTTAAACAGGAGGCATGACCGACTGAGGGGTCGATTTCTTTGTGCTTTTTTTATTTTTTTCCTTTTTTTCGACCATAGGTTTCTCTACCTATGATGAAGAAGAAAGCCAGCCAATTATTAATTCATGAGACCCATTGATCAGATCCCATAATAATTCTTCCACCAAGAGTGGAATGATTCTAATTGTTGTGGATAATTGGTGAAGAGGTGTGAAATAAGAGCTTAAGGACTCAAACCTTTATGGAGAGTCTAAAAGATGGCGACCGAGTCTGTAACTGGTCGATGAGTTGGAGGTTGGTTACAAGTCCGATGAATAAAAGGGAAAGCGAGACCTTGAGCCAGACTAAACTGGCATGCAAGAAGATTAGGGCAGTATTGTTCAATGCCAGCCTTGGTATTAACGCCCGTGTCTATGGTGCCACCATATGGTATGTCTCTGTAGATCAGATAGATTTTTTATGTTGCATCCCTGAGGTTTGACATTTTAGCGTCGGTCGATTCATATTCTTCAGTGCACCATATCAAACTAAACTCCTTATCCTTGAAGGGGCAAAAGTTATTACTAAACTTGTTGAGGATGAAAGAAAGAAAAAAATCATACATTCAGTGAAAGAATAATTAGTCTTGGAGTAGAGAATGTTGTTGTGGTCGAAAAAAGTTAATTCAATATCCATTAGGATGGATTTAACGAGTTTTGTTCCAAAATATTCATAAAACCACATTTGTATAAGCCAAATAAGCTCACAAGAGTGGTAGAATCCTTTAGTAGTTTCTTCATACATGCTATGTAAAGGTGGCCAAGCATGACAGGGGCAAGGGCAAGTTGATGTCCTTGAGCGAGCACTTCAGCCAAGTGAATATATTCCTTAGTGATTTGCAGAGTGCTCACACATAACAAAAATTGATAAATCCAAATAAGCAAGAACGCCGTATGTTCTTGTTTATCTACTTTATCCCAAGACTTACGTTGAAGAGCCATGAAGGTGTTCATCCCAAGACTTCGCATTTAAAAGCCATGAAGGTAGAATATGCCTTGATGGTCGTTTTTAGAAGAGCAAAGGAATGAAGGTTTTTCAGAGCGAAGCCCGGGTAGATAGGCTCACTGGAGGAAAAAGGTGAGTGAATGCACGTACATCCATGACTGATGGACCCATGGGGACGCATCCAAAATGGAATATATTGGTCAATCGACTCTAGAAATTTGTTGTTGTTACAAGAAGGAAGGAATTAGCTAGAAATTCATGCAGAGAAAGTTTGGTGGACTTATAAATTCTTTCTTGCTTCCACTTATCACCATGTTATGCTTCAATACGAGCAAGCAACTCAGCCCAACCATTAGCTAGTTTCGGACATGCTCGTGATGACTTGAACGCATTGAAGGGATTCGGAAGACTGTCCAATTAGACAAGCAGAACTTCATCAGGGCACCTCAGAAAATTGGGTTCAATTTCACGAAGTTGTTCATAGATGACTGTCGGGTGGAAAGCATGACCAAGCGTTAACACTGTAGTGTCTGGTTCAATTGACATATCGAAGAGGAGATGTCACGCCCCAAACCCAGAAATCGGATTCACAGGAATCCAGATCGCCGAATCCGGTGCCGACAGCCTCCGTAGTACCCCATTCTTGGCTCCTAGCGTCCATACGCCAGATTCCAATCTTGGGATCCTAAAAGGAGGATATATATATATATATATATATATTTATATTTAACTCACAATAAGCATAACCACAAGATTACCCATTTCACAAAGGCAACATCATCATCACATATCCACTAATATAATCAGTTGAGTACAGTGCTGGAAAGAAATATATAAATAAAAATCAAGCTTCAGAAGACCGTTGTACGCTCCAAGCTCAACAATGCTGCAACCTAACATCACCTGCATGCATTTATCGTGCATAAGCTTATAGAAAGCTTAGAGGGTGGTGTAAGTGTGTGCACAAGGTAAGTGCCAAGTAAGCAATATCAAAGTAATCAGAGTAAGCGGGAATACTAATAAGCCCATAAATCATACAATATCATAAATAAGCATAAATACTGACAATAACATGAATTATCCGAGTAAACAACATTATTAACAAGGTCATAAATCATACGACAACAGAGTAAACAAAGATACAGACAAGTCCATGAGTCAATCAATATCAGAATACGCATTATAGAACATCTATGCAAATGAGGAGTCATAAAGAGTCAAACATCAGATGCAAGGATACGATGCAGTACGCAATTCCTAATGAGTGAACGAATACCCTCAGTCGTATCTAGACCGTATAAACGCATAAACATAGTAACCCGGAATGCCATATGTAGTAGATGTAATGCGCTATGCGGTGCGAATGGATTGACCATGCTGGAGTGTGAAGTCGGGATGATAGTACGTAGTATCGCAGGCTATGGGGTCCATCACAAGGGCCTTCTATCCAAATCAGTCTTATACCTGAATTTGGATAATCAGACTCGATGTGGTAAACTCCTGATCTCAGGTTAGTCGCGCGCCCAACCGAAATCCTGGCCATGCGAAAGTACACAACAATTAGTTATGCACCACCAGCCCGAGTGGATAGTGAATGAAATGAATGCATGAGTATGCAACTCCTACTCAATAAGTCCACATATCAATACAGTTCCTCTCTGGGATCATCATCGGGGTTTAGTACACTCCAAATGGCACTGCCGCTCTCTCAGCTGCACAGTCCAAGCGAGCGTAAGAAACCTCACTATCCGCCTGGCCAATAGTCTGTCAATACCTATTCGGCACGTCGATAGCGGACCCATTCCTCGAGCTGGTCAGACTCAGCCTAGCAATGCCCCCTACGCTCGGGCGGGTAAGGCTACACCCCCTCCCAACCGACCACGACACAGTGGGAGACGCGGCCTCCTGGTATTCGGCACTCAGGCGCTCATGTATCCACTAGGTCTCGACGTTGGGGCGTCTCCTGGCCACGGAGGTTTAGGGATTTTCACCCAGGGACATATATGGCGCCAGTATGCTAGAACCAAACATTTTCGGTGTCCATCTGGCCATCCACGATATGCCTGTGGAGGCTACGACCCTGATGTCGTTAGGGCGTACAGTAGTCATATCACCAAATGCGTGATGCATGAGTCATACAATCCAGTCATACATCAATCCTGCGCATGTCGTGCGTTCATGTGAGATAACCTCCGCCTATCAGGGAGTCTCATATCAACCTGCCCAATGACACATGCAATGCTCAATCACATCTCATAACAAACATGCAGATGATGCGTATGGGCATGTATCATGATGCTATGTTGTCACATACTCATAATCGGTATCAATAACCGGCCTCGACAATGTGGACATTTAACCAACATTGGCCCCAAGGAATGGCCCTCATAGAGCTAAACATATAATGAGCTCACGGCCTCACACAACGGCCTAATATACAACACAATGGGCCTTACTCAAGGGCCACATATATACAACAGGTGGGCCCTGCTCATGGGCCTCAAATACATGACATGTGGGCCCTACACATGGGTATCGAATACATCAAATGGGTCATGCATTATGGGCCTAATACATATCACAATGGGCCTTGCCCATAGGCCACGAATTCATCACAATGGGCCCCAACTACGGGTCGCATATACATCATATAGGTCTCGACAATCGGCCTCGACCTCAATAATCAAAATTGATACTTGGAATCGGCCTCGATACTCGGCCTTGACAATCGGAATCGACCTTAATACTCGGCCTCGACAATCGGAGTCGGCCTCGATACTCGGTCTCGACAATCGGAGTCGGCCTAGAATCAGAATCAGCAAATCGGTCACGTCAAGCGAAATAGGCAATTGGCCACGACAATCAAAATCAATCGATCAACAATCAGAATCGGTAAATTGGTCACGTTAATCGGGATCGGCAATCGGTCACGAGAATCGGGATTGGTCGATAATCAGAACTGGCAAATCAGTCACGTCAACCGGGATCGACAATCGGTCACGACAATCAGAATCGATCGATCAATAATCAAAATCGATAAATCAGTCACATCAATTGGGATCGGCAATTGGTCACGATAATCAGGATCGGTCGATAATCAGAATCGGCAAATCGGTCACGTCAACTAGGGTCGGCAATCAGTCACGATAATCAAGATCGATCGATCAATCGGAATCGATAATCGGTCATGGCAATCAGAATCAGTCGATAATCAGAATCGACAAATCAGTCATATCAACCGGAGTCGGCAATCGGTTACGATAATCAGAATCGATCGATCAATAATCAGAATCGGTAAATCAGTCACATCAATTGGGGTCCATAGATAAACAACCGATCAACCATAATATAAAGATCGACCCTCGCCGTGGGTATATCAAATCCGGTAACCCGGAGCCATCCGTTCATGGTGAATGGGGCCCACTTATTTGGGTTAACCCACTAAGAGAATGATGAGAATGGGCCTAACAAGGCCTAAGAGAAGGTCACAATGTGGACATTAAACCATTATTGCCCAACAATATGGCCATTTAACCAACACTGCTCCCAAGGAGTGGCCCATACAAGAAATTCATACACAACTTAACGGGCCATACATATATTACACTGGGCCTCAACCATGGGCCTTGAATACATCACAATGGGCCTTGCCCATAGGCCTCAGATCCAAGTAGGTGGGCCCCATCATATGGGCCTCACATATACATCATGATGAGCCTTATCATATGGGCCTCAAACACAAACAGATGGGCCCCATTACATAGGATAAAAGTACAAATATGTGGGCCTTGCACATGGGCCGAAATACATCATGATGGCCTCATAGATAGGTCGCACTAATGGGCCTTGAGTGGGCTTGGATTACACCAAAATTCATTTCAATAGTTGTAGGGGTATCATGTGTATCACTGTACACTGTCATTCCATGGGACACATGGTTCATTGATGATGATCAGCACTGTCTAAACATTGTCCAGATAAATCAGCACCATCCAAATATTGTCCAGCACCGTCCAGCACTATCTAGACAGTGTGAATGAAATAAATACATCATGGTTGTGTCCCACCGTCCCACGTCCAGATGGACGGTGTGGGATCAAAACATACATCATAGTGGGTCTTTCAACAGACGAACGATGTGGATTACAAAGCATATATCACGGCGGGGTCCTCACAGATGAGTGGACAGAATACATACATCAAGTACATCCCACCGTCCCAACTGGACGGTGGATCCCAACGTCAGGTGGTCCCACAAACTTGGTGACGTCATTCACACCAGCTGAATAGCTGGTGTGAGATACACCAGCCAATCCCCTTCCACTCCTCCACGTAAGGCCCACTTTAATTCACAATACATATATTATATAATAATAAATAGTGGGCACCACATCACCCTCCATTCATTTCCAATAAATCAGCACCGTCCAGGCATTGGACGGTGCAGATAAGGCACATACATCAAGGCGAATCTTCACCGTCCAGGCTTGGACGGTGCAGGTAAAATGCATGCAGCTTCAAGGTGGGGCCACATGGTGTGGATAAATAAATTAAGGTGGACCCCACCTCATCCTTAAAAAGATTTGAAAAACGGACGAATGGTCTGGATGAAACACAGACCTCATGATGACGCTCACAGAGCTGCTGAGTATAGCAGCCATATAGCTAGTGTTTCCACATAGATGGGTCCCACGTGGGGCCCACCATAATGTTTATTTTCCATCTCCTCCGTTGATGAGGTCACAAAGACCCAGATTAAGAAGAAAAAATAAATCTCATGTAGATCAAAAACGTCTGTGAACCCAAATAGGGTTTCAATGCTAGCCGTTTAGCCTCTGATGCTTTGAAGTGTAGACCACCTGAGTCCCCTAAATGGCTGATCTTTGGGGAAACCCAGTTCCCAAATAGGACCTATCAAATGCACTCTGTTGATGTCCGATACACATCATGGTGGGGCCACGGCTGGGACCGTGGGTCCCTGCCCGTCCGTCCACAGCAGCGCAGGAGCGCAGCAGGACGCTGCTCGGCGTCCTCTGGTCGCTGCAGCAACGCCTGCTGCGGCTATATTTTATTTATTTTTTAAAAAAATGGGTATTCTGGGGTTTTTCGCATATGGGACCGGCATCAGGTGAATCCACTCCATTCATTACATTCCATGGCTCAAGACAGTCCGAACAAGCCTAATATTTGGGATATTTTGGATGTATAGAAACATCAGGATAGATTTCAACGTTAGAAAATATTATTTCTTATGGTATAGCCCGCCAGAAAATCGGATTCACTTCATTTTTTGGATCAACGCTTAATATAATCTGGAGAATGGAATAGACTGATTGGATTAAATTAATACATCAATGTGGGGCCTCTATACATGGCTCAACCAAAAAAGAAAAAAAAAAAAACCACTGTCGTTATATATATATATATATATATATATATATATATATATATATATATATATATATATATATATATATTATTTATTTTATTGGTTAGCTTGTCAGCACACACCCTTGTCAGTATACGCACTCCATGCTAGCCAGCCTCAAGTCCAGCGTCCAGGGACGCTGGACGGCTTGATAAACACACCATCGTGGTGGGTCCCACATGAACGTGGCCCATGCTTTATCGAGGTGGGTCCCATATGAACGTGGCCCACCTAATGAGTTTAATATTTGTTTTTTTATCACCCATAATGTAGGGTCCACATGACTCAGACGGTTTGGATAAGACATACATCAAGGTGGGGTCCATCCAAGTGGGCCACACATCACACAAAAATGAAAAAGAGAGAGAGAGGGAAGCACCCACCTCAAGATCTCTTCGTCCTTCTTTCACCAACATGATCTAGAGCTCCAAGGGGACGATTTCAACGGTCGAGATGTTCTTAGGATGGTGAAGATAGGAGGTGGGAAGTGGGCCACACATGGCTTCTCATGGGGAGGCTTGGACGATTCTTGCTTGGAGAATGAGAGAGAGAGAGAGAGAGAGAGAGAGAGAGAGAGAGGGAATGAAAGAGAAGTGATGGGAGAGGGTGGGTGAAAGGTGATGGGTGTACTTGTTGTAAGGGAAAGTTAACTTTGGAGAGAGGTGGTTGTACTTGGGGATGGTTGTTGTACTTGACTTGATTTGATTGATTGATTTGACATTTCGTAGAGATTCTCTCATAATTGCAATGCGCGACGTTTCCTCGAACTGAACGCGGGCCCACATCTCCTGGCCCGAGTATCGCCTCGGCGTGCGGGACGTGGCATCGGAACCGCGGCGATGGCGCGGTCGCACTGGTACAAGTATTGGGTCGAGCCGACCCAAATCTACAGGATATGACTTAGGATAGCGCACAAACGTCGATTATACATTGTGGGTTGCTGGAAATTCATCGGGAAGGATCGCGAGAGTCGATGGAACAGTAGAGACTAGGATACGGGTCTTACAGGAGATCATTAATCACTCCAGACAGAGACATCAAGCTCTTTAATGAAGAATTCCAAGTGAAAAACCAAAGCAGCAGAAGAAGAAGAACATGCAACCATGGTTACGATTTGAGGAGAGAAAATTGGGAAGCATTTATACAAAAGAGAGGAGAAAGAGTGAGAGGGGAGAAACACTAGCTTAAGAATTACTTATGTATCAACCACGATGTGTGCATTAATGAAGAGGAAATCATTACTCGTCGTATGATACACTTTTATGCGACGTGTCACGTGGATAGCCTAGAAGCGTGAGACAGAATATCTCTTAATACGACATCGGTCGAGTAGAATCAATGATGAAACAACATGTGAATTAACGACCTATTACATTTATGATATCGGGCAATGGAACAAAGCCGTTTCACCTTTTTACCAAAGGTGAAGCAATGTGGGGGGCAATGTTGTATCCTATTTCTAGCAATTTTAGGAAAGCCAATAGGGAGTGACATGTGGCATTGTATGAGGAGTAGGAAGTGAATAAAAAGATCTTCAAAGATTTAGAGCACTTTTTTGCGGGCTTATAGCTGGCATAAGTTTAGTTTTACATGTCAGTGGATGGTTAACGAAGTATTGGGATTGATATATAAGAAGCATGGTCGAGATGTTTAAGATATAAAAGGTGATCGAGGGCAACCAAAACAAAACCTTCACCAACAAAAGTGAGGTAAGCAGCCAAGAGACGTTTAGAAATAAACTGTCATAAAAGAAGGATCTAGAAAAGCTTTTGGACTGTTGTAACTGTTACAGTATTGGAAGAAGGGTCTGGAGGAATATGTTACAACAGGAATCTATAAATAGCAGAGGAATACCAACCAAACCAACAAAAAAAAAAAAAAAAAAAACAATCCAACACAACAATCATACAAGCTTATCTTATCAATTTACTTTATCTCAGCTTATCCTAAGAGTAGCAGTAATCAAGTAGCGATAATTCTTAGCTATAATCTTTAGTTGTAATTCAAGTCTACGCTTATACATTGGATTTGTTCTCTATCCAATATCAAGCAATTCTTTCAAGAGACGCATTCTTGCAATTGCTCCTAGTGACTAATTGTGACTTTTTCCTTTTGTTTGAAATGCATTGTGTAACAACCCCTACTTTCCAGTACTGGGGTATTGACGTATAACCAAACTTAGCATAAACACAAGTCAGGCTTAAGTAAACATTCACGTTCATTTTAGTCTAA
This sequence comes from Magnolia changhungtana, assembly GCA_030180095.1. Taxonomy (NCBI): domain Eukaryota; kingdom Viridiplantae; phylum Streptophyta; class Magnoliopsida; order Magnoliales; family Magnoliaceae; genus Magnolia; species Magnolia changhungtana. The sequence continues at coordinate 2,205,552 of JASAUF010000231.1, read as the reverse complement.
ACCTAACTCCACTAATGGACAAATCTAACCGAATTACAAACATACAACCCTGAATCATGAAATCCACTATTCACCATGTTTACAATGTCTCATAGGGCGATCCATCATTTAAAAACACAGATCAAGTTATCTAGTTTCACATCCAACTCCCTGATCATACCTAGACAATCTTTAGGATCTCAAAGGTTATTGATAATTAAATAATAGGCAATCCAATCATTGGAGTGTTGGAATGCTCAACAAATCATGATTTAGTAATTAGAGGTTCATGAGTTGTAACTCACCTTAATGAAAGTAACCCTAACATAAGGGTATGCAGCTAAATGATGTACAATGAGTAGCCCACATCTTACATATGTAGGTATGATAAATAACATATTTCAAATGCTCTAACATTATATATAAAATTAAAACTTAAGATGTATACAATTGTACAAATAACACTCAAATACATATTAACCTTCGTTCTTTCTCACTGATATTCACATAAATGAAATATATTAACAATCTATGATAACGTAAATTATATATAACAAATTTCATTCTTACTTATTAATTAATGTAATTTTTATTAAGATAAAACAATGACAGTTATAAAATTAATATTAATATTAGTATACGATTAGCAATACATTATAAGAGCCTCACACACGACCCCCGGGACCATTTTAACCACTCACAATCAAATTTGGAATGATCCGACCAACAAATCAGTGAAAATCCATAAGTTAAACCTAAAAATCAATCTATATGGACCACTTAAGATTTAAGTCAGTCCCATTCTTGAGATCATGGCCTTATATGAGTGAACAAACCAATTGAACGGAGTGAATTTCATCTAAACATCCCTGTGAGCCCCACAGCCATCTCGAATGTGCACCAAAAGAGGTGCACTCGATGTGCACGGGTCCGGGCAGTCTGGTCAAAGCGGGCTTACCCGCGACTTCCCGAAATGGAGAGATTTCTCTTTCTCTCTCTCTCTCTGTCTCTCTGTCTCTCTCTCTCTCTCTCTCTCTCTCTCTCTCTGCGTTTAGCTAACGAACGGATTGACGCCCGTTTGTTTCAATGGCGGCCCACCAAGAAGGATCCCTTACACAATTTGAACCGTCCATTTGATGCGTACAGTCTTTCTAACCAAAACATGGTGAGCCTCGCACGCAGATGCGATAGGGTGTGCATGCAATCATCGGTGGAAGAGGGTTGCGCAAAACCATTCTTTTGAAAATGGAAACATTTTGGCAGGCCAGCTGGCACGATCCGCGTGAGGGGTTTTTTAGTTGATTTTGGCCGTCCATTTGGACAGATCTCAGCCCTTGTTTCCCTGATTTAGGGTTCTCTTAACAAACCAAGAGAATCACAGTCACAGCCTCCGCTGTTCGAACCCACCACCCTAATCTCTCCAAGCTTTCAGAAAGCTTATCTAGAAACTTCCTAAGGCCCATACGGACAGTCCACAAGCACTGGATCGGAGGAAAAAGCTTCATTTTCAAGGACGCTATTAATGGCCATCATCTTCCCCACCGCTCCATGCTGCGTCAAACTCAGTTCAGGGTGTCGCTTTCAGGCTCTCACCATCTAGTGATGGTGTTGAGAGAGACAAATGAAGAAAAGAGATAAAGGGAAAGAGAAAGCAAGAGAGAAAGAAAGAAGAAGAAAGTGAGGGAGAGGGCGCTGACCGAGCTGACCCGCTCAACTCGCTGTTGTAACGCCCCGGATTTTTTCCAACCTGGGATTAGACGTCCTTAGGCAATGGGTTGATCCTAATACCTCATTAACTTGTTAGAACTGAATCCCAAAGTCTAAAGCCGCCTTTAAACTCATTTCCTTCACAAATCTCACCCTTCATCACCTTGATCTTCCAATTTTTCTAAGAACTTTCACCCTAGACACTATCTTAAACTAGCTAAGTAGTATAACTTGGATCACTTTATATACAAATTACAAAGGTCTGAGTACCACCTCGACCGGGTCACTTAGGACTAAATCCTTTAGAAATGAGACAAAGTAACTAGGTGTGAAACCGATTAGCTACGAAATCCGCTTGAATCGCTTTAAATACGATCTGCAAGACCCAAAACTTGTAGAATCATTGACGCTAGGTTACCCTAAAATCTAGGATCAATCTCATTACCCGCTACGCTCTCGGGAGCACATTGAAACTCCGTGATCGATCCGGACCGCACGTCGGAAGTCCGAATAACTCAAAGTTAAGGAATTAGGACCGCCTCACTTGGGCTCGACAACCATCTCGAAATCAAGTCCGACAATATCCCATGGCCATTCGATCGTGTCCGGAGCGAGGGAGTGTGAAAACCACCATTTCCTTACAAAATAAATATCTTGAATAGTGATCTGGCATCATTTGTTTGCGGATCAGTATTAAGCAACCAGACTGTCAGAATATGACCAAATTACACCCTCGGATCAGGAAAAATTTCATACACATTTACATGTACTCGGAATCTCCGATCGTGGCCCACTGACCGTTGAACTGAAACTGGTCCGCCACGCGTGATCTGGAATCCCGACCGAAATGAAAACTTAAGAGAACGTAGATCCAGTGTTAGTGAGCTTAAGTCCGACCTTTGGCTCAAGGAGGCCCGCCAGAAGTGCTCCGTTGAGACGGAACAGGTCCGCTTTGGACATAACCTAAGTATACTTTGTTCCCGAGTCTATTTCGGTGAGTTTTGAGACTATATAAGGACCTTAAACCCTCTCTCATGGCAGCCATACGAATTTGAGATTTGAGAGAGAGAAAAGAGAGAGAAAGTGTGGGAGTTGTGGGAAGATCTCCTCGCCGCTCTACCCTGCTGCTATCGGTGCTTAACCACCTCATTCTTGCCGCTTTCCCGGTGATTCCGACGTCATTTCTAGGTAATAAACCCTAATCCTAACCTGTTTGGGGGATTAGACAGTTGTAGGTTAGGAAATAGCTAACCTATTTCATTCTCTAGGTTGCCAAACTCCCGTAGACGGAAGCTTAACGAACCTATCGACTCGAGTTATCTCTACGACACAAGGTGCGGACTTTAGGTGTATAGGTTATGGTTTTCAACGCTTTCAATGTCAGATAATGATAGATTCATGATCTGCATGCAATTGCACATGTACAAAGTACTTTCCGTTTTCATTTTTTATTAGAATTGTAGAATTTGGAATTTCACATACTCTAGGTATTCGTATAAAATACCGTATACGTATTTTTTATGGAAATGTGTTTGACATGTTTATTTGTCGTATGGATATATGACGTATGGATAAAATACTTATTTGGCGAAAGGATTCGCCTAAATACATGTTTACTAATAAACACTATGTATGTAGAAATACGGTATTGTAAGAAGTACCGTATACATGTATATTTTAGTGATGTGTTTGTCATGATTAATTGTCGTATAAATATATTATGTGCGAATAAAATATTTGCTTGGCGGAAGGAATCGCCGTAATACATGTTTGCTTGTATACTCTATGTATGTTGAAAATGCGTATTTTAGAAAATACTGTATACATATAAATTTTGGAGATGAATTTATCATGATTATTTGCTGTGGTAATATATTATACATGGATAAAATACCCACTTAGCTAAGGGATAGCCCTAATACATGTTTTACTAACATACACCATGTATGTTGTAATAGTGTATTCTAAGTGTTTGTGAAAATGATTGAATGAGTACCGAATTCTCATTCGTACTCGCCATGACTAGTTGTCATGGATTCATGATTGTTGTATTAGCGATACCCTTTTGACGAAAGGATTTGCCTAAATCACGCCATACGGCCAATATACACCACATATGCTAAAATGTGTGGCCCAAGTGTTTGTGGAAATGACCGAATGAATATGGAACTTGGATTCTTGCTTGCCATGAATTCCGTCGTGGGTGTAATGCGTGTTATGATTGGGGCAACTCCTAAGGAAAGGATTTGGCCTAATGCCTATGTGATCGACATATGTCATGTATGTTGATGTATGTTTGTTTAAGTGTTTCTTGGAATGTCCGAATGAGTAGTAGTTAGCAAATTGTAATGTATAAAGGTGTTGAGATGTGATTCTCAACCTCTTTTAACTATGTGTATGATCTCCTTGGATTGTTGTGTGATTAGGAATTGAACATGTATAAACTCATGCTTGTGTTGTGATTCATAACATGCTCAACTGCTTATGATTATAACTATGTAATGCATATGTTTAAATTTATATTTACGTTGTGTGATCCGTCATGGGTGATGGGGGAGCAGAGCAACGAGCAAAATGCGTCTAGCAAATTTCTAAACGGATAATACCATACCTTGATTGTATGAGTGGAATCTTGATCCATTCTCAGCTTATCTATCCAAAGTTATCATGCTTAGGGCTATGATTATAGTCCGATAATCGGTACAGAGAATTCGATTTGTCACGTGAGATGTGTTCGACGAACCCGAGTCGTACTTCGGTTGGCGATAGTGGTTGGCCACGCGGGTGCTTATGCACTTCATGTCGTTCAACTTGTTGTGCGCTCGAGCTAGCCGAGCTCGTCAAATAACCCGATCGTCTTATGTATGTTCACCATATTTGTCGCTATTTGCTTGAACCTAGGGTACCAAACTTACCAAAGAAATCCCTTTTAACCATGGTACCTCGATCCGCTAAGACTCATGAACCGGCATGGTGGTATGGGACACCGTGGTCAAGCCGCTTCGGCCTACGCCGGGGCCACGTGCCTCCCCGTAGTAACCAAGTGGACTCGTGAGCCGATTATGGTGGTATGGGACACTATATTCGAGTCGTCGATACTTACGGCGAGAGCCGAGTACGTGAGACCCTTGTGCTCGTCCGACGGACGACGAGTCCTCCATAGTATCTTCGAGTATACTCCAAGTCTCGTGATTGGCGACGAGTCTTTCACAAAGAACTAGAGTATGAGTTGAGCCGAGTACGGTGAGACCCGTACTGAGCCGACGGCTAGTGATTGAGCCGAGTATGGTGAGACTTGTACTGAGCCGACCAAGAATTGAGCCGCATACGGTGAGATCTATATCCGCTGCTGATGGGTGATGAGCCCTTTGCGATGCCTTCGCTATGCTTCTCGAACCATAATATCGTATGAGATTAACTAGGATTGACGACCCTAGAATGGATCATGTTTGGGAATGATACAAGGGAGGTACCTTAGTTTCCCAATACTACTGTTTGAAATGGACTAATAATAACTCGGTAATCATGATCATCATCGCACTGCATGTGCTTAGTAGATGTGGCGCACTGAGGGAGTTAAGCATTCGCAAACGTAAGATGATGTCGCATGAGGGTGGTTTGGCAAGGGCATACAGCATCATGTCATTTCATTCTCGCACTTAATAAGAGTAGTTAGAATTGTTTGATTTGTACTACTTTATCATTACTGCTTGACTGAGTCGATAACATGTTAACCTATGCTTTATTGTTCCACTGAGTTGATCACTCACTCCCACGTTACGGGACGGTGTTTCGAACACCCACCAGACTTTGTCTGATTACAGATGGCGATGCTACTTCTGAGGCGGAGCCAGACTTCTATGACGACGAGAATGTTTTCTCGTATATGTCTTCCATGCGGCTTCGTGAGAGCCGTACTTTGATTGTCAAGGCTACGGGGATGTTGACTAGATCATACTACACAACTTGGTATAATTTACTTGTAATTATTTAACCCGGTAACTTTATCACACTCGAGACTCACCACAGCTTTATATATTTTATCTATCTATCACAGTTTCCGCTTGCTAATTTATTGTCTCTGAGTATGATATGTTGTGTTTTGGCTTAATCTCACTCATGTTCAATGCACGAATACAGTCAACATTCAATCATCATTCATTTTGTTGCATAAGTGATGTTCTGGAACTCGGGAGTTGAGTTTATGCTCGACCCCCGATTTTCAGGGCGTTACAGCTGTCGAGTCTTGCAACGAGTTAAGACGGGTTTAGGCTGGCTGGAGCTCCAACAAATGGGAAGGAATGTGGAGAGAGAGAGAGAGAGAGAACTAGAGAGAGAAGGGAGAGGTTACCCTATTTAGCAGCAGCTCGAACCGAGTCGAGTTCGGGGTGCACCGGCTTGCTGGACTGATTGAGCCACTAGCAAAATTGCTGGCCGTTCTTAGGGAAGAAGTAAGTAGGAAAGATGGAGAAACGAAGAGAGAAAGGGAAGGTGGGGTGCTCTATTGCACAGCTCGAATCGAGCTAAGTTCGAGCTAAGCCGTGCTCGCAACTCGGGCCGAGAACGGACCAAACCCGTTGGTTGGAATCTGTCCAAGTCATCCACTCGCTGTCCCATGATCCAGCGTGCTCAAAGCTGGTTTGGGAATCTAGCAAGGAAAGAAAAAGAGAGAGAGAGGAAGGAAGAAAAGAGAAAGAAAAGAGAAAGAAGGAAGAAGTGAGGGTTGAGCTGAGTTAACCCGATTTGGGACCGAGTTAGATGGCCGAGTCGAGCATGGGTCCTCAGTTTTATACTCAAGAAAATGGAGGAAACAACATGCTCATTTAGTGAGAAGAACTTGCTCGGGAAAGGATGAAAATCAAGTCACTCGACTCTAACTGAGTCGACTTGCCTTTAAGTCAACTTACATAGGTCAGCTTTCTCTCCTAGCCTAAATTGTTTAATTCACTATTATCATTGGTGTTATTATAACTATTTTAGTTATTAAATGCGATTATCTACCAAAAGGTTATTTGTGCTAGTACTAGTTACTATAAAACTACAACGGTTGGATGTTGGATATTAGTATTTATTCCTAAATATTTCCATTGATAATAGATCACACTATGTATTACCATTTTTACCACTATTCTATGAGAATTGATAACCTTAGGTACGGTTAGCCATTGGTAAAGTATTTGTGCCCAACCTAGTTATCATAAACAAGTTTTAGTTATTACATAGTAGAATTTCATGTAACTCCCTTAAACATCATTCTTAATGGTAGATCATAATATCTATTACTGTGACTAAATCCTTTATGGATAGCTATTATTATTAGTATTACCATTAGAAAATATTTATCGTTCTCCTTGTGGGATTACTATAATCCTTGTTGATATGATTATAAGTATAAATCCTTATTATATTAGTGTTGGTAAAGAAATCTTATTATTATTACTTGCCCTATTAATCATTATAAGAATAATGGATAATATCGGTATGTTTAGATATGAACTTGTGCACCTTCATTATTATTACGGATGGATTAATACTCCGATCATGAATATTATTTGGCCATGGTACAACGATAATTATAATACTGACATTAACAATAATCTAGGACTCAAATCCTAGGCCTAAGCGTTTAACTAAACTCTAGAATAAGACCCTAAATAGTGTGTAAGCTTGGGTCTAATTGTACAACTTTGTAGTTGATGATAGGAATTGATTCCAAGGAAGCATGCACTTCTTAGCGATGGTGCAGGCGGTTCAAACATAAGGTGAGGACTCACCCTTTGAGCTTCCCACTTAATTCATTAATCTAGACAAATGTGATACCTTGATTCCTCTCAATGAAATATTTATCTTATCATATGAATATGTTAATTTGTTGCGCACTTGATTCCCGTGTTAGTTAATGAACATGTCGTTCTAATTTTGGTAATCATAAATGATTGGTAATAACATATTTTCGTTAGTTGTACACATGTTAGTTAACTGTATGAGTGTCAATTGTGATCATTGATGGATTAAATGGAACTTGTCGTGATCTTACTACCTTGCAGTCCACATTTGACTTACGTGGCTTGGATCGCACATCTGCCTTATATGGCTCAGACCACACATTGTCTTACATGGCTTGGATCATATATTTACCTTCATGGCTTTGATGGTCTATTGGTGCCCTTTCGTGGCTTGTTGGTTATGTTCGCATATCCTGTTGTTTTCTAGCCATCTTGCGGTGTTTAGTCATACCATGATTTTCAGGAGGCCTAGAGTTGTATGTTGGTTTCCTAGCAATCTTGCGGTGTTCAATCGTACCATGATTTTTGGGTAGAGTTGAAGTTCGTTTATCAATTTTTTAGCCATCTTGCGGTGTTCACGTACGATATGATTTTCGGGTGGTCTAGAGTTTGTATGTTGATTGTCTCTTCATTTGCGAAGTTCAGTCGTACCATGATTTTCGGGTGGAGTTGAAGTTCGCTTATCAATTTTCTAGCCATCTTGCGGAATTCACGTACGATACGACTCTCAGGTGAAGTAGAGGTTTAAAGGTTGATTTTCTATTCACCTTATGGATTTCACTTGTACCATGATTTCCAGGTGGAGCTGAAGTTCGCTTATCGATTTTCTAGCATCTTGCGCAGTTCACGTACAATATGATTTTTGGATGTAATAAAAGTCATATGGTTGATTATTTGATTACCTGAACATATATCCTTATATTGTGATTGCTATTATGTTTGCTTATGATGAGATTCTGTTGACTGGCTTAATTTTTGAGTGTATGATCATGATTATAAAATGTCCTATTTAAGATATCCATTTTCATGACTTGCGAGCTGTATTGAATTATGAATGATGAGTGTGCAATCTTAGAGGGTGCTCCTCACCGCGATAGCCATTGACGCTATCAAACCATAACAGTTGATGCAGGTGTAGAGCAAGCCGATGTTGTTCACAAGATTGCTACAGGATTTCACATCCCAAGATTATTATAATTTACTTTGTTTCACATATAATATTATTTCATTTTGTAATTGTAAGATTGAGGGCATTGGTTTGTATAAGTCATTATGGGCAACTTCTTATATATTCCAAATGTAAATGAAATTTTACTTTATGCTGATTTGTCCACTCTACACTCATCTGCTTACTCTGAATGAATGAAAAAAATGTGTGTACTCGAATTTGACCATCCTTTAAGGTTAACACTCGGGTTTTCGGGAAACGGGTCATATACTCGGTCGGGTCCTGAAAAGTTAGGGCGTTACACATTGGTATTCTGAAAGTCCTTTCTTATGGAAGGCACCAAGTAACTCATCTTCGGAGGAAAAACCCCACCCTCCAATTATCACCTAATCATTATCAAATTTTGCAAATGGCTGAGTAAGCGATCGATCTTCTTAAAATTTGGTCATGTATGTTCATATTGGACGTATCTGCTTATTTTAACACTTAGGGTCAAAGTTAATCAGTTTGGATTAAGCCATTGTATCGATTCTAGCACGCCCGCATAATTGAAAACAAACCGAGTAGCCAATAAGACATTTGATCAATAGCTTAGATTTTATGGGAGTAGCCACGCACCATTGGATCATGGGATATGTTAGATATAGTTGATGATTCAAATTTGGATGGATGGATTTTAAATCTTTGGATTTTCAGATTTGTATGACAATCTGAATTTTTGAATTTCTATTGTTTAAAAATTTTGTTTATTGGTTGGTTGGTTCCTGAAATTATTATTATTATTATTATTATTATTATTATTATTATTATTATTATTATTATTATTATTATTATTATTATGCACACATACACAGCTAGCTGGACGTACAAGTAGCATATCTTGTAAGTTACTTTTTATGCCACCAGTAACTTATCTTGGTTACTGCTTATTCAGTAGAGAAGTGTGTTTGGTAAATAATATACTTATCATCCATAAAACAAAAAAAAAAAAAACATGTTTAGCATTTTAAGTATTTATCCCTCAAGTCTATTTGGTCCCCCTCACATCCATCATTCATCATGTGAGGCCAACCTTTGATGTGGACCGTTCATTGTGTGGGCTTCCACCTTTTACGTCCATTATGCAGGGCCCACCTTAGATCTAGGTCATTCATCATTAGGGGTCGACTTTTAGTGCGCATCGTCTATTATGTAAGACCCACCTTTGATGTTAGTCATCCATCATGTGATGCTCACCATCAATGTTATTGTCTATCATGTGGGACCCACCTTTAATATCCACCACCATTATGTGGGCCCCACCTCCAATGTGGGCCATCCATCATGTAGGGTCTGCCTTGGATATGGGCCACTCATCATTAGGGCCAACCTTTGATGTAGACCGTCCATCACATGGGGTCACCTTGATGTGGATCATCCATCATGTGGAACCCACCATTGATGTGTACTATCCATCACGTGGACCACACCTTCAATTTGGGCTGCCCATCATGCAGGGCTCACCTTTTATGTGAGCCATTCATCACTAGGGGCTAACCTTTGATGCAAACCGTCCATCACATGGGGTCAACTCAACATGGGTCATCCATCATGTGGGGCTTAACTTTAATATCCATTGTCCATCATGTGGAACTCACTATTGATGTGGACTATCCATCGTGTGGGCACTACCTCTGAATTGGATCATCCATCAAATCCACCCATTTTGGATGTGGGCTATTTGTCATTAGGGGCCGGCCTTTGATGTGGAACATCCATTATGAGGGCCCACCTTTAATGTGGATTATTCATTATATGGTCCCTACCTTTAATGTGGGCAGTCCATGAAACTTTTGATATGGACCGTGTTAGAGAGAAAGAGAGAGCATGTGAGAGTGAAGTAGAAAATTTAAAAATAAATAATAAAAAAAATAAAAATAAAAAAGCAGATAAGTAACTCTAGACACATAAGTTATTTTTACCATCAAGTGAAAAAGATAAATGATTTAATGTAAGTTAAAATGTAACTTATTTGTTGGTTTCCAAACAGACCCTTACTTAGAGAGTAACTAATGTTAATAATCGTTGAAAAGGAAATGGATTGTGTCTTACCCCACCAAGAGAAAAATCAGTCCTTGTAGGGGATCTATGATGCCTATTTTGTTATATGTGCTTTATTTGTGCCTTTCATCCATTTTTTGGATCATTTTAGCACTCGAGCCCAAAATTGAGGCAAATCCAAGGCGCAAATGGACCACACCAAGAGAAGTAGTGGTGATAATGACTCTCACCATTAAAACCTTCTTAAGGCCCACCATGATGTTTATTTGCCATCCAACTTGTTATAAGGTCACATAGACCTGGATGAAGGATAAAAAAATCAGCTTGATCCAAAACTTTTGTGGCTCCCAAGAAAATTTTAATGGCGAGAGTTCATTCCCCACTATGTGGTCCACTTAAACCTTGGATCTATCTCATTTTTGGGTTCACACCATAAAATGATCCGAAAAGAATGGATGAACGGCATGGATAGTACATCATGGTGAGCCCCATAGAACCCCTACTTAGACCGATTCCGTCTAACTGGGGCAGGATGCAATTCGCTTCTTGTTGAAAGCAATGTTTACCGTATCGTATAGCACCCTTGGGATACATATAGAGCTAGGAAGGACCCAAATTGACTCGACAGATCCAACTCCTCTGACTCGGTAGATCCGACTCGACCCGAATCGAATGCTAAAGTCAGGTTCGAATCGAGTAGACCCACCCGGATTCAAGTCCCGAATGAGTCGAGTTCGAGAACCCGACCCGACTTAAACCGAAATTCTATCCGGTTAGACTCGACTCGATCCGAAACTCGACTCGATCCGGTATCGGGTACTATAAAAAGAAAATTTTTTACTTTCACTTTCACCCCTCTACCCTAACCCTACCCACGCTACGCCGAACCCGATCGGAACTCGATCCCAGGCCAACCAGCAGCCCAACAACCGATCAGAAACCTAACCCCCTCCTCCTCTCTCCTCTCCAGTCCACTTCCCTTTACTTGTCCGACAGAAATGACCCATCCAGTGGCAACAACCCACCCGTCCAACAACATCCAGTAGCAATCCATCCATTTAGGTAAATGTAATTTTTTTTTTCAAGTTTTAATTTTTTTTTGTGGTGGTCAATGCTTGTAAGGCCCATATCCCAGTCTGTACTGTTCCTTAGACTCTCGCGATCCTCCCCGTAGAATTTCGGCAACCCGTGATCTGTAATCGGTGTTTGTGCATGACCCTAGTTGCATCTAGTAGATTTGAGTCGACTCGACCCGAGACTTGTACCATTGCGACTGTGCCATCGCCGCAGTTCCAACGCCGCATCTTACACACTGATGTGATACCCAGACCAGGAGTTGTGGACCCACGTTTATTTCATAGAAAATACCGAGCATTGCGAATCCCGAGAGAATCTCTACCATCTATCACATCAATCAATCAAGTCAAGTCAAGTACACATCCCATCACAACCCATCCCTCTCTTACACAAGCCACACCCAAAGTCAACCCTCATGTCACTCACACCCATCCCTCTTCATCCCATTACATTCTCTCTCCCTCTCATTCTCTCCACCATTTTTAAGCAACCAAGAGAGGATCGTCCAAGCTTCCAAGAGAGCCAAGTGTGGCCCACTTCCTACCCCCTCATCTCTCATCGTAGCCCTTCAATCTTCATCATCCTCCATCAAAGTTGAAGCCAAGAAGCCTAGAATTCCAAGGAGCCTAGAAGATTTCTAATCAGTGGGTGATTTGTAGGTTAGATTGTGCTTTTGATTAAGGGCTAAGTGGGGCCTACCAATTGATGGAATGGATCTCGTTTTGGACCCTAGGTGTGGCCGATGGTCCACCATGATTCATATGATCATCCCATGATGGGGCCATCCTATATAGACCCCATCATGATGTTTACTTTCCATTATGAATAGTTCATCTAGACCTTGCATTTTTTATGGGAAAGGGATCTCCACAGTTAATTTTTATGATTTAGGGCCCACATGATTTGGGACCCATTTTGATGTATGTATTGTATTTACATGGCCCACCTAGGGAGAGCTCATAGTGGCGGAGCCCCTCCCCTCCATCACACGTCTCTCTCTCTCTCTCTCTCTCTCTCTCTCTCTCTCTCTCTCTCTCCTCGCTCTCTTCCCTATTTGCAGCCCACCATGATGCAAGTATTTTATCTATGTTGTCCATCCAGTGGGACAGCGTTGTCGTCCACCTGCGTGGACCCCACCTGATGTACGTGTTTCATCCAGACTATCCAGACGGTGGGATCTGGACAAAGGGAAAACAAATATCGGTTTGATCCAAACCGGGTGGGCGACACTAACAGAACAGCCTAGCAGCAGACAGTTGTTGTATTGACGTTGGCAAGCTTTGAGGGTCTGATCATGAGGTATGTGTTATATCCCAACTGTCCATCTGTGCACCCTGCCAACTATTCAGTTGTTGTATTGACGTCAGCAAGTTTTGTGGGCCTGATCATGAGGTATGTGTTTTATCCACCGTCCATCTGTGGACAGTGGAACCCACCATGATATATGCGTTGATCCACACCGTTCCAATGGGTGGAACGTTGCTAGACCATCTGTCTAGCAACTGCAGTGGCCCACCTTGATGTAGTGTTTTATCTACACCGTTTGTCCATCTAGACGTGACCCACTTGATGTATGGATTTCATCCACGCCGTCCGTCCATCTGGATGGGACCCAGCAAATGTATCTATTTTATATTATGTCGTCCATCTATTTTATACCCACGTCGTCCATCTGTTTCACCCACACCGTCCATTTGTTTTATACCCATGCCATCCATCTATTTTATCCTCACCGTCCAGCTGCCTGGACGGTGGAAACCACAGTGACATATGTGTTTTATCTTCGCTGTCCATCTGGGCCACACCTGCTGCACATGTGGTATCCACACCGTCCATCTGGGACAGTGGGATCCACTGTAATATACGTGTTATATCTAAGCCATCCATCCTTGTGGCCCACCGTGATGAGGCCCATTGTGATGTATTTGAAGCCCATGTAATGCGGCCCATTGTGATGTATTTGAGGCTCATGGGATGTGGCCCATTATGATATATTTGAGGCCCATGGATGTGGCCATTGTGATGTATTTGAGGCCCAAGGGATGTGGCTCATTGTGATGTATGTGGCCCACCGTGATGCGGCCCATTGTGATGTATTTAGGCCCATGCGATGCGGCCCATATATGAGATCAATTGTGATATATATGAGGCCCATGTGATGAGGCCCAATGTGATGTATATTCGGCCCGTGTATGAGGCCCATTGTGACATATATGTGGCCCATGTATGAGGCCCAATGTGATGTATGCGAGGCCCAATTGTGATGTATGAGGCCCACCTTGATGTGTGTATTGTATGTGCACTATCCATCCATCCTTCTAGAGATTTTAAGGGCCGAGAGCCCCGTTGTGATTCCGATTCCAATCCCAAATGGACCGCACCTTGGGAGCATGGTGGTTAAATGTCCATGTTGTAAACGGTGGTTAAATGTCCCTATCGTACATCTCCCTAGGGCCCGTTGTTAAGCCCATGACCATCTTACCTTTTTGGGGCTATACGAAACCATTGGGCCCCCATAAGTGTTACCCATCTTACCCTAGAGGGCTAACCCAAACCATTGGGCCCCCATTCATGCTAGTGCTCTTCACCACCCTTTTATGAATCACCATAACTTGTAAACTCACCTTGTTGTATCGGGCCCATAAGAAAGCCCAACTTACCATATGATAGAGTGAGTGAGGAAGCCCACTTAATATACTTAGGGTCATCATCTTGACTCCCACTATTGCATGATTCACCCCATGAGGTTCATCCTCGATGTAATATGGCATTTAGGCCGCCACTATATATATATATATATATATATATATATATATATATATATATATATATATATATATATATATCTGGGAGTACATCATTACTATTGATCATGCTTAGTATAACCTCATGATTCTTGCCCATGCGCATCATGTGTATTATCGGGCTACCCCAAAACATTGGACCCCATTGATAAGGATGCTTTCCACCATACCTTATAGAACTACCCCAAGCCTTGGAGCCCTCCTTGTGATTTGTATTAGGCCTTCCATAGTAATGTGGCCCATCTAGATGCATGCCTTGCCCAAGTTTAGTAACCATACCTAAGTCCCACTTAGGTGTTGAGCGGGCTACCCAATCCGTTTGGAAGGACACATAGTCCTAATTGTAGGAACTCCACCAAGCCCACTTTGTGTATGAATCGAGCCCCATAAGGAAGCCCAGTTTATTCATGATAAGAGGTTGAGAAAACCCAATTGTTCACCCTGTTAGCTCACCTTATGAACTCACCTTGTTATATACCCACTTGACTCACCATAAGAGGTATATCCTACCTTTGTACCCCATTTACTAGGACCTCGTGACATGTACAATCATCCGCACAATCCATCTCTTTGTTGAGATAAGCGCGAGGTCCATCCTTGACATTAGTGTATCATCTAGGCCATCCATTGCTTAGTACATCATCACCCCTTGTCATAGACAGAAGAATATGTAGTATCAGGCTTGGTATATCCACTATGTAAAACCTATCTCGATGTATGGACTAGACGCGTTATCCCCATCTTGGATCATGTAGAGTCTTGGAAGGCTAATGTAAGACATACCACATAGGCTCATTTAGTTGTAGAAGGAGCACGTTATTCAATTTATACTCATTGTATGTGGTATACCGGTGATGGTCGATTGTGGATTATTGTTGTCTGCCTTATCAGATAATCATGCCTATATAATTTATTATATCATGATACGTGACCATACGCATCATATGTACGCTTGTTATGAGGAGTGATTAATCATAGCATATGCCATTGGGTTGGTTTATTATGGGACTCCTTGTGAGACGGAGTTGCCCCACATGAGCGCGTGGTACGCGCATGTTTGATGCATGACTGGATAATATGACTCATGCATCTCACATTTTGTGATATGACCACCGTACGCCCTAGCGACATTAGAGTCATGGCCTCCACAGACATATCGTGGATGGCCAGATGGGACACCGAAAATCTTTTTTTACATGGAGCGTGATAGATGTCCCTGGTTGAAATTCCCTAAACCCTCATGGTACCTGAAGACACTCTAACATCTAGACCGAGTGGATATACGTGAGCGCATGAGGACTGTATACCATTAGGCCGCATCTCCCATTATGTCATGGTCAATTGGAAGGGGTTGTGGCCTTATCCGCCCGAGTGAGGGGGCTATAAGTTAGGCTGAGTTTGACTAGCTCATGAGTAGGTCCACTACCGACGAGCCGGGCCGATATTGGTAGGCGGGTAGTGAGGTCTCTTTCACTCACTTGGTTGCACGGCTAGGGAGGCGGCGGCGAGTGTGGAGTGTACTAGACCTCGGTGATGATCATAGAGATATACGGTACTGATATGTGGACCTACTGAGCAGGAGTTGCGTACTCAACATTTGATTGATTCATTCATTCACTATCCACTTAGGATGGTGGTGCGTAATCAAAACATTGTGTGTACCTTCGCAGTGGCCAGGATTTCGGTTGGGGCGCGCAACTAACCTGAGATCAAGAGTTTACCACATTGAGTTTGGCTATCCAAATTTAGGTATGGTACTGGTTTGGATAGAAGTCCCTTGTGATGGACCCCACAGCTTGCGATAATACGTATTATCATCCTAACTTCACGCCCTAGCTTGGTCATTTCTTTCGCACCGCATATTGCATTGCATCCCCAGCACATGGCATTTGGTTTACCACGACCCCGCATTGCATAACCGATCTGTATTGCATACTCTGATATTGTATGACTCATGGACTTGTCAGTATTTATGCTTACTCTAATATTGTATGACTCATGGACTTGTACATGGCACTGCGTATTTTACACGCATACAACACCTTCTAAGCTTTCTATAAGCTTATGCATCGTATGACTCATGAACTTGCCTTTATTATATACATGATTTCTTTTCGATATTGTATGAATTGTGGACTTATATTGTATACATGGCACCTGCGTTGCGCACACACGTACAGCACCTTCTAAGCTTTCTATAAGCTTATGCACATTAGATGCGTGCAGGTGACGCTAGGATGCAGTAACGCTGAGACAAGAGCGTGTGTGAGAGCTTTGTGAGACCATGGATTTTGAAGTTACGTATGTGGACCCCACATATTATATACATGTATTTATTTTCAGCATTGTAATCAACGATTTATATTAGTGGATATGTGATGATGATTTGCTCTTGTGATTGGGGTACACTTGTGGTTATGCTCCTTTATTAAAAAAATTCACTGAAAATCCTCCTTGTAGGATCCCAGGATCGGAAATATGGCGTATGGGCGCTGGGAGCCAAGAATGGGGTACTATGGAGGCCATCGGCGCCGGATTCGACGATCGAAAATTTTGTGACCCGTACATATTAAATTTCACCATCCCTAGTTTGGGGATATCGTGACAGATTTCTCAAGGTGAAAATAATATGGGAATAGGATAGACGAATGTTATGGCTTATGGTGGTTGTCCAAGGAGGCTTGAGTGCAGTGCGGTGGTGTGGTCGTTGGCCAGTGGGGCCCACCTAGGTCCAAATGGACAATCCAAACCGCCCATCCGCTTCGGGACATACCCTCGCCTAGATGACCGTTTGGTCTCAGGTGGTACGTTGAATGATGAACATCGCAGATGGACTCGCGAGTGCAAAACTCAGGGGCCACCACAAATATAACTCGAAATTGTGTACTCTTAGTCGTTTTTTTCGGGCGAGTGAATTTATTGAAGCAACATCACAAAGGACCCCACCATTTCCGCGACGGATTTTCCGCGTCAGGAGCGAACGTCGTCCGCCGGCCGTTTTTGCGGCTGCCAGGGCCCCACACGTCGCTTGGTGATCCGAGCCGTCCCATCGTGTAGAGGGCCACGAGAACTACAAAACCATGCCGAGATTCCACTCCCATGCGCGCACACACGTGTGCGGCAGAGGCCACAAACAGTGTCGCTTCTCTCCACAAAACCGATCTTTTCGAGCTTCGGTGGTTCGGCCTTCAAAACTCATTCTTGACGGGTGGTCCGATTTTCGAGATTTTCATGGATTTTGAAGTCCACTACAGATGTGGACCCCACATTGATGCATGTGTTTATCCATGCCATCCATCCATAACCCTAACCCTAACCCTAAACCCAAAACCCTAACCTTAAACCCAAAACCTAACTCTAACCCTAAACCCTAACCCTAACCCTAACCCTAAACCCTAACCCTAATACTAAGTTCCTAACCCTAAACCTTTAACCCTAACACTAACCCTCAACCCTAACCCTAATCCTAACCCTAACCCTAACCCTAAACCCTAACCCTAATCCTAACCCTAACCCTAACCTTAATCCCTAAACCCTAAATCCTAAATTGCAAAAGTGTTTATTTATTTAAAATTTTGAATTAAACAATTAGTAGTTAATTTTTTTAAATTACCATTTACATGGTTTATTGCTTGGCTTCTTATTGTGCATTAGATAGTTAGCGTAATATGTTTGTATGGCATTGCTTTTTTACTTATTTTTGTGCATTATATAGTTAGCTTAATATGTATTATATTGCTTTTTTTGCTTAGCTTATTATTGTGACTTGTGAGTTGGATAATTAATTTTCCATTTGAGGATTTCTATGTGGCAATTCATAGATATAGTGTGTTTTTTGTGGCATAGAAATCGCTCAAATTGTCCCATTTTGGACAATTCAAGGTTAGATGGATAATATACTTTCATATAACCTATCTAAATGTTCATGCCTGATCTGTGCTCCATCTCCTTATTTCTCTCAGGACATGTTTCTTCCTTTTCATTTCTAATGTCAAATATCTTCACATTGCTTAGATATTTGGCATTAGAATGTAATGGAAGAGCAACTTATCTGGAGAGACATGGGGAGATGCTACCGGATTTTTAGTGTGGGTGTTTAAATGAGAATATGAAAGTATTACAATCTATCCAACCTTGGATGGGTGACTAATTTAGGGTTTAGTATAAATCTTTAAGGCATTAGACTGCTAATGCTAATATGATTTATTATCTTTCAACTATTAAATGGCTATTGAGGATCTTTCCAATACCCCAGGTGGTTTGTCAATTACATTGCTGATAATCTTGGAAGATGAAGGATTAGGTCTAGAAGATAAAGAAGTGTCCATTGATATTAGTACCTATAATCATAGATTATGGGAAAAGTGAAAAAAAAAGATTGGTAGTGTGAGAATATTTTGAAGAAGTAACCCTGAAAAATGGCATAGTGGAGATACAATGCAAGTACTACAAGACTTAATATGCTAAACAAGCAGATGGGTCAACCACAACTCTGAAGAAACAAAGTCTGAAGTATCATAAAAAAATGAGAACTCAGACCTTAGGGTAACAGACACTTTCATTTACCCAATCTTTAGTGGGTTCGTCACAACGTACATTATCCATCTACAAGTATAACAGAGACCATGTGAATGAGCTGACGGCCAAATTTATTATTGTCAATGAAAGACCATTTCAGATGGTAGAGAGTCCTTCTTTTGTTGAATTAGCCAGAGGCCTTAACCCTGGATATGAGAAGATCTCTCATACAACAATAAAGCGAGAGCATGAAGATGTATGAAAGCGAGAAGCTCAAGTTGAAAGGACAGTTGAAATTGGTTTTCCGAATTAGCCTGACGTCATATTTGTGGACGACATCCAATCAACAAAAGGGGTATATGTCACCAACTACCCACTACGTTGATGCCGAATGGAGGCTCTGCAATAGAATCCTAAACTTTTGTTATCTTGCACCTCCTCATACTGGATTGATGATTTCAGACTGCATATACAATTGTCTTGTGGAGTGGGGCATTGAGAAGAAAATTTTCTCAATAACTTTAGACAATGCCTTTGCAAATGATAGCATGATAATGAATTTGCGGAACCAGTTTAAGGCCACCAGTGACTTGTACCCATATCTTAAACTTAATTGTACAAGATGGCCTTAAAAACATTGAGCCAATGATCAAGAACATCAGAGAGAGTGTGAAGTACATACGGGGGTCACCTTCACAATTATATACATGGAATGAGATCATCAAGTAGTTGAATTTGTCATCTCAGAGAACGATGACGCTAGATGTCATAACACGTTGGAATTCAACTTTTGAAATGTTGGATTCAGCGATAACTTTCAGATGTGAATTCTCTCACTCTGCAGAGCGTGATAGTGGGTATCTTTAGTTATCTTCTAAAGATGATTAGTTAAGAGTTGAATCAGTTCGCAAGTTCATTTCAGTTTTTTATGATATAAGGAAGAAATTTTCAGGAAGCAAGTATCCAATAACAAATATATTTCTGCCAGAACTTTGGAAGTAAAAGATGTCTTGCACAGAAGCTGTAGTGGACCAGACTTTTTACAATTATTAACCATAGGTATGCAATTAAAGTTTGATAAGTATTCGTTTGAGTGCAGTCTGGTAATGGTTGTTGTAGTCAATCTTGATACTCGATATAAGATATTCATGGTTGTATTCATCTGTAATAAGTTGTATGGTGATAAGAGTGCCTTTGAGGTCGATAAGATTCGTAATGGAGTTGATGATTTGTACAATTTCTATGTACAAACTTTGGGCGCTGCAAAAGACAAAACTCCCCAAGTAGGTTATAGTTTTGATGTTAATGAACAACAAGAAACGATCGATGATTTCATGTCTTTCTTAGCACAGGTTGAGACTCAAACACAGATAACCCAATCAGAACTTAAAAACTATCTCAATGAACTACTTGTAAAGTACAAAGGCGAAGAATTTGTTGTTTTGGACTAGTGGAAGACGAAATCTCATGATTCGCAATACCCTGTGCTCTCGTTAATGGCACAAGACAAATTATCAATTTCAATTTCAATTGTGGCTTCAGAATCTGATTTTAATACGGGGAGTGGGGTTGTGAACAAGTATTGAAGCTCACTTATACCAGAATCAGTTGAAGTGCTCATTTGTACACATGATTGACCGTGTCCAATCTAGGGGAAAGAAAACTCTATTGATGAGGAGAGTGACAAGAAAGATGAGACAGTACCAGCAACAATTACATGAAAGAAGTTGCAGGATAAGACAATGCCTTCTATTTCTCTTACATTTGCTTACAAGTTACAACATGATATTTGTAATTCTTTTTTTGTGGTCTTAAATTGTAATATTTGATGGGTGGATGGATATTTCTCTCTTTTTATTTGTACTTTTATATTAGTTAATGTTGCTTAAATCTCATATTATATGATTGGCTAATTACATTCATTTATCACTATATTTTAATTATTTATGTTGCCATAACCTAACCAGATATTTTTCTTTTAAAATAAACACACGTAGATATGTCATCGGAAGATGATACATCGGTAGATATTTGGGATTATGGAGTTCATGTCTACTCCCAAGATGGAAAGATAAAGTTACAATGCAAGTTATGTAGAAAATAATTTGTAAACAAAACAAATCGGTTGAAATTATATTTGGCTTGCCAGGGAGGAGACGCTGCACCATGTAGCAAAGCTCCTCAGGAAGTCCGAGATTTATTTCGTACCATTTTCGACTTAAATACGAAAGACTTTCTCTACCCCTCCCCCTACAACTATAACTAATAAAATCAGACACATAAGATATAAAAGTAGGCCTATTATAAATGAATAAGGGTTAAGTAGAGGAACTGCCACCAGGCCCCACACAGTTAGTAGAGAAGAACAAGAGAGAATTTTAAGGAAATAAGAAGAATAAGATTATAAAGAAGCCATAAAAGAAAGCTTGAAAATGGCATCCAAGACTAGACAACAACATCCACCTCCTCCAAGACAACATGATGTTGAAGCAGGCACGAGTAAATCATCAAAGTTTCTTAAAAGTCTTGGATCATTTTATAGGAAGTTGGGAATCTCGTACAAATCGGAACATAAAAAGCAGCGGAAAAAGTTTGTTGAATCTATGAATCAGGACAATAGAAATGCATCCCCACCATCTGATTCAGCAGAGGTAAACGACCATCTTTTGGATACCTCCAGCTCGAAGTCAGCCCAAAGTTCTCCTGGAGTTCAAGCCATAAAAAAAGAACCAAATGTGATTCTAGTGACGAAGGTGGTGATGGAGGTGGAGGAGGGGGTTACTATTATGAATAAGGTTACTCTAGTTACACGCCACAAAGGCATTCATCATACAGAGGTTATTGAATGAATGAAAGTTTTATTTGTCATTATATACATTTTAGGTTTATTTACTTTTGATTTTTAACAAAGTTTATTTACTTTGTTCGTTTTATGAAAGTAGTTTATTTACCTTGGAAGTTAGATCTATGATATTTTAACAGTTAAATGACCTAGCTAAATGGTCCAACATATTGATTTCATGCATCTCACCATGAATGATGCTTCATGAAATCTCCCAAATTGAAAGATCTTACCTTGGATCTATGATATTTTAACAGTTGAACGAGGACTGTTGTCCAATTTCTTTATTAAATGGCTAGAATTTTCAAATACGGGATATACATCGTGTTTGGTCTAATCAATAATAGACCCTTGGTCCCTGTGGCATGAAATGTTTCGATCTGTCGACATTAAATTGACGGTGAAAATAAAATGTTAATGGTAAAAATTGTAGTGAGATAAACTATAGAAAAGCTACCTAATCGGATTGTCTCCTAAGTTTTATTTTTAAATAGTAAGTCATCCATCCTAATTCCAGTACAGTAAATGGGTGGACCCAATTAATACATGACCCCGCCACGTGTTATGTGGAGAGATGGGTATACCATAGTCCAATTTTTCCTACTCTACCAGTAAATGGGTGGACTCGATCAATACATGACTATCGTCTACCGTATCATCTTTTTCGAATGCCTGGCCAACCAGCCCGATGACCCATTGACCCGATCCGAATCATAGCCAACTTGATCCGGCTCATTATCTCTGACCGAGTCGGACTCGGTTCGGGTCAGCCCAGCCAAGATCCGATTTGGATCGAGTCAGGCCTGCTGGACTCGGTCCCGTGTCAGATTGAGTTTGGGTCAGGGATTTGGCAAAACCGAATCGAGTTGAGTTGGACTTAACTCGGTCCGACTCGACTCGATGCCCACCTCTAAATACATATACATATAGGTTATCACACAAGATATATCATTTATATCGGGTAATGTATTACACATTTTAGGAAATATTGGAAACTTGGTCGAATTTTTTAATGAAACTATAGAGATTATTATTATTATAAAAAAAAAAAAAAAAAAAAAAAAAAGAGACCTTAATATACACTTTTCAATCATAACATCCCAAAAAAGTGCACATAATAGGTTTCCTTTGTACAGGGTCTTAAGTTATACGTTGTCTAATTGAATTGATGCTTTATATTCAAAGTGAATTCAACCAATTATATTATCAAGAAAAATCATCAACCACTTTTAAATGCTAAAAAAATGTAGTTAATTAATCGCTGATACAAAAGGAATTTCAACAAAAAATATTTTTTATTATTTGTAATTAAAAATTATTTTTTTCTAAAATTAGAAGAAGAAGAAAAAAAAAACACATAAATTAGTAGATCAAGCATTATACATGTTGATTTCATGTTTGTAGTGTAAGATTGCAACCAATTTGGGAGAATTTGAGGAAATTTTAAAATTTTCTCAATTTCCCCCAAACGGACCACCTACCTTCAAATTTTAAAAATAGAGTTTATATGATAATTTTTTCATCAAACACTCCTAAATACTGTGAAATTAGACTCAGTTGACTACTGTTATAAGTAAATTTTCTAAAAATATATTTTTTTTAATTAATTTTTTTTCAAAAAATCACAAAAGCTTCATGAATTAGTAAATTAGGCCTCATATATGTTTTATTTCGTGTTTAGAGTATAAAATTGTAGCCAATTTGGGAGAAATTAGGCAAATTTTGAATTTTTCTAAATTTCCCCAAATCAAACTATTTACTCCAAATCTCAAAATTGAATGTTTAAATCCTTGGGTTTTTTTTTTAATGTAAAGCATGAAGAATCATGAATTTTTAACCTTTT
Organism: Magnolia changhungtana; assembly: GCA_030180095.1. NCBI lineage: Eukaryota > Viridiplantae > Streptophyta > Magnoliopsida > Magnoliales > Magnoliaceae > Magnolia > Magnolia changhungtana. Next base: position 2,181,788 of record JASAUF010000231.1, on the reverse strand, counting down.
TAGACTAATTTTGTATGATCTATATAAAAAAAATAATTAAAAAAAAAAAAAAAAAAAAAAAAAAAAAAAAAAAAAAACTCACTGAATGAAAATTGGCCCCACATCTGGGAAAAAAAATCTTGATTCAACTTTATAATCCTAGTTTTTCTCCTAAAAGATTGCAAATGATGTACTGAAATCCAACTACAATCTGTTTAGAAGAGAAGATTGAAGGAAAAACTGGAAAAAAAAAAATAATAACTGAGTTAGAAAGAGTTTTTGGAGGAAGTCCCCATGGTTCCTGTTTGGTATTATGACATAGACAGATATCGTTGATACAAAGAATTTTTTCAAAGGAAAGATTGTCGATACCCCTTGATATATTGTGATATATTAATGATGCATTGCAATATTACAATGATTGATATAAGGGAATTAATACATTTCGAGTAGGTTTCGTATCGGCCACATGCAATACCGATAAATCGGCCCATATTATCATACTATAAACATTCGTTGAGAGAGAGAGAGAGAGTAATTAATGCTTATAAATGTGGCCTAAGCTCTTTTATATGGCTATGAAAAAAGGGGTAGGCAGCTCTAGTGGCCCCACCTTGGCGTTAATGTGAAATCTACATTGACCATTAGGTGCGTTGCCACATATCAGACCTAGGTCCAAAAAATCAGCTCCATTCATGGTTCAAGTGGACCATATGATTAGAAACAATGTATGGGACAAAATTCATCATCTGAACTATTTCCCTTATTGTGGCCTACCTGAATCATGAATGGCCTATTTTTGAGCTCCAGTCTTAAGTTTTAATGTGACATCTAATAGTTGGAATGGACTGCATATAGTCATCACAATGGGCCCTGCAAAAATCAAGGGTGGACGTACTCTCCCAGTTATTTCCCTTGGTGTGGCCTACTTGTATCATAGGTCAGTCTGAATTTTTGGCCCCAGGTGTATTATAAGATTACACATCTGATGGTCAGAGTATATTTCCCGTACATATCATGGTCAGCCCCATAAAAAATCAGGGGAAGCATCTCGTAAAACTCCTTTCTCTTAAAGGTGAAAGTCTTGGTCCAATGGGTTTGACTATAAGTTGAGGTCCGAGCAATAGATAACTTTCAATCTGCTGTGTGTACACGACATCCAACCCGGCTAATAGGTATCCCTCATCATAAGCATCATCTTTTGAAGAAAAAAAAATACATAAGTAAAATCTACTCATTAAGTGGATCATGCTTGTGTTTCGCTATGTACCAAATGTTTAAATGATGTTTTATACGGTAAGGCCCACATAATTCCTAGGTAGGACTGACCATTGTAATAGACGATCCTCATAGCAGGGCCAATCTGGTGGAAGGTCCGAATGTCACATGCACTTGATATTTTTTGAAGTTGCAATATGAGTAGATGGTATCCTGTGTTAGTTCCTCTGTTTGTCAATGACGTGTGCTAGTATGTCTTGAGTCGATTAAGTTCCCATTGGAAGATATTGAAAACCAAAGACTCGAAGACTTAAAGCATTAAGGCTTGGAGACAACGGGTAAATTGAGATGCCTTGGTGATCCTAGCCCTAAGCCCTTTTAATTTCAAAACAACTTACCTCTAGTTAATACATTCTACATAGGAAAACCTTGTTTTTTTATCATCACAAGCCTTAGGCATTAAATGAACATGATAAGCTAAGCTTGTAAGAGGTTTAGATATGTTGGGAAATAGTAGAATTTTGGAGACTGTCAATCGAATCGATGGTCCATTGATTCGATTCGATTAAATCAACAGGTTCGTTCACTCGAATCAAAAGATCAATTGGGAATGACCAAAATTGTCCAGTAACCAATCTGGAAAATTCTTTGGATGTTCGATCAAACTAGCCGTTATATGTCTGTTGGAGATTTTTCTCTACAAAAGTGGCACGTAAACATTTGTAAAAATGATTATTTTTTATGATTTAGAAGCCAATAGTATATCCCACTCCTTTCCATTACTCTTAGGCTTTATACCAAAGATATTTATGTCATCTTTTTTGTGATTCATCACTCTAATGAACATTCCAAGTTCCCTTTGAAGTTGAACATGTTATCTTGTATTCTTTAGAAATTAGACACTAACCTTATAGGTAAACTATTTGTCTATCATCATCTAGAATACCCATCTAGGTGAATCCCCAAATTGGAACTAACTATTCATAAGAGATTCCCCACTCTCTCATTCATTGTCACTCTCAATAGGAAGATCAAAGCAAGGAGTTGATCATAGGAGCTAAGAAGATCCGTATCAAAGATCGGGAAGGAAAAGAGAAACCACATCAAGATTGATCAAGTATATCAAGAAGGTGCTTTTAACGAGGCTCATCCAAAATGTGTAAGGTTTTAATTAGAGTCCATCAAGTTTAAAACCTAAGCTTAAACAGATCATTGTGTAGAACTGTCTCCAGCAAGAGTATACACAAGTCATTGTGTAGGACTGCATCGGTTCTTGGTTAGCCTATATAAAACCTTGCAAGTCTCTAAGGGATCCACTGACACGGGTGAGTAAGTGTACGTTATTGTTGAGACTACAAAAAACTATTTAAGTCTCCAAGAGAGGCACCGACATGGGTGTTTATGTGTCCACCGACATGGGTGTGTACATGTAGGTCCTTGTGTTGGACCACCACCGAAACAAGTGCGTACATGTAGGTTTGTGGTGGACCTATTGAAAACCATTATAAAGGTTTTTGGTGAACCTATGAAAAACCAATTGAGATAGAGAAATCTGGTACACTTGAGTTTGAGTGCATCTGTTGGGAATAGAGTAGGCATTTAGCCGAACCACTATATATCATTAGGTTTGCAATTGTTATGTGAAGGTAATTCTATTATGTTTATGTTGTGATTTGTTTAATTCATATGGATGCATGATTAGATTGTATGCGAGGTGTTTAATTCATCGTATATAGTAGATATCTCTATCTCTCTTCATAGACTTGTTACTCTTATAATTGTATCCTTTTAATCTATGTTTTAGGACTCACTTAATTGAATTAATTGGTAAATAATTTTAAGTGATCCTATTCACCCCCTTTCTAGGACTTAGCCATAATTCTAAGCTCCACAAGCTTCCTCATGTCATGGTATCGTGTTAGATAATCTATGCAATTTCAATTAGTATCAAATTGGGAGTTGCTCTTCAAGGACTTAATTATATAGAGTAAGATCCGTTGGAAGTTTAAAATGATGTCTAAAAATAAGGGAAGTTCCATCTCACAACCACTGTATTTTGATGGATCTAATTATGCTTATTGGAAGGCAAGGATAAGCATATTTTTGTGATCTCTTGACCCTATGGTTTGGCAAATTATAGACCAAGGTTGGCATATGACGATGGAGTAAATCTTGATTGACAATGTCACCATTACCACTGCCGAAGATAAATTTAAATAGAGAGTTGATGAAAGAGCTAGATATGGTTATGACACCAAAGTTCTCAATACCATTTACTGTGTCGTTTCCCCAAAGAAATTTAAAAGAATTTGTACATGTGAAACCAAGAAACAAGCGCGAGACATTTTAGAAATCACCCACGAAGGAACAAGCATAGTTAAGTGTTCCAAGATTAAGCTCTTAACCACATAATTTTAAAATATTAAAATAGATGAGTATGACTCGTTTATGAAGTCTTATTCTTGATGAAATGATGTTTGCAACTCCATGTGGGGTTTAAGAGAATAAGTTCTAGAGGCCCATATATGTAGAAAAATTCTTAAGTCCCTATAAGATAGATTTACCTCCACAATAAGTTCAGTAGAAGAGTGTAAAGACATTGATAATAGGAAAAGTAAAGGATTACACTGTGGAATGTAAATTGACTGGTAATTGAAAGGATAATTGAAAGATAGTGTTTGGTTTGTTTGGTTTGGTATGAGACGAATTTTTCTGTTAAATTTCTATACTATTTATAGCTTTAATTAAGCCGTTCTGGATCCTTCCCACGTTCCGACGGTTATGGTAACCACTCTCCATCACTTGGATTCTAGATGCTTCCCACGTTCTGCTACTTTTACTATCTTCAAGCCTGTCATGCGACCGTACGAACTCGATTACTTTTCTTTATGTCATGTAATCATCTACACTCGGTCGTTTCCCTTCTCAACCATTCTAATGATGCACAGTAACAATTGATACATTATAACTCCACTTTTCGAGGATTCACCGTACATATCCATAGAAAAATCTCCTGACACACCATGAGCGTCTGTACAGATCACACGTAATTGACTCTGATGGGCCGAGGTAGACTAGGACCGAAACGGGTACGAATAGTACCTAGAGCTAGAAAACCACCACACTAAGGGGGCGTTTGGATCATAAGTTACTTTGGATAAGCTACTTATACCATAAGTACCTTATCTTGTTTTTTACTTATTCAGCAGATAAGTATGTTTGGTAACATCAACATACGTATTAACCAAAAAGTAGAAAAGCGTGTTTAGTTTTCAACATCACAAGTAATTATCCCTCACGTTTGTTTGGTCCACCTCATATCCACCATCCATCATGTGGGGCCGACCTTTGATGTGGACTATTCATTGTGTGGTCCCCACCTTTGATGTGAGTTGTCCATCATATGGGTCCGCCTTGGATGTGGGCCATTCATCATTATGGTTCGACCATTAATGTGCACCATTCATTATGTAAAGCCCACCTTCTATGTTGGTTATCCATCAAGTGGGGTCCACCATCAATGATATTGTCCACCTTCGATGTTGGTTATCCATCAAATGGGGTCCATCAAGTGGGCCCCACCTCTCATGTTGGTCATCCATCATGCCGGGCCGACCTTGGATATGGGCCACTCATCATTAGGGTTGAACTTTGATGTGGATCGTCCATCATGAAAGGCTTACCTTGATGAGGACCATTAATCATGTGGGGCCCATCTTGATGTGGATCATCCATCATATGTGGCCCACCATTATTAATTGCCCATCATGTGGAGCCCACTTTTGATGTGGACTATCCATAATGTGTGCCCCACCCACCTTCAACATGGGTTGCCCATCATGTAGGGCTCGCCTTGGATGTGGATCATTTATCATTAGGGGTTGACCTTTGATGAAGACCGTCCATCATGTGGGGCCACTTCAATATGGGTCATTCATCATGTGGGCCTAGCTTCAATGTCCACTACCCATCATGTGGAGCCCACCTTTGATGTGAACCGTCCATCATGTAGGCCCCACCTTTGAAGTGATTCATCCATCATACCGCCCACTTTAAACATGGGCTTTTTATCATTATGGGCTGAACTTTGATGTGGACCATTCATATGTGGGCCCACATTAATATGGGGCCATCCATCATGTGGAGCCCACCTTTTATGTGGAGCATCCACCGTGTGAGCTCCACCTTCAATGTAGGCAGTCCACCATGTGGAGCCTCCTTCGACACGACCGTGGTAAAAAAGTAGAAAAGTCAAGAGCTAAAAAGCTAAATTAATTATTAGTAAGATAAGTAGTTTTTGGCACATGTTACTTTTATCAGGATGCTTACTGAATTAACTTAAGTAAAAAAAGTAACTTAATTATTTAACATAAGTTAAAAGGTAACTTATTTGGTGGTATCCAAACGGGCTTGAGGGAAACATTTGGGAAAGAGACCTCCAACTTTAATTTTTATGGGACTCACCATGATGAGTGTGTAAAATCTACCCCAACCACGGGATGTCACACCAAACGCTAGGCCTAAGGCCTAAAAATAATTTTCATACTTGATTCAAGTGCGCCACACCAAGGAAAAGAGTTTGGAGTGTGAGCTTTTCCCAATACACTATTCCTAATCATGCGGTACACTTGAACTAAGACAGATTTTCAGGCCCCAGGTCTAATATGGGGGTGACACACCTGATGGTCAAGGTGGATTTCACATTAATAATATGGTGGGGCCCACCATAGACACTACCCCTTTGACATGGAAATGACTCTTCCCGGGCATTTAACAACACTCTTCTCCTAACATTATTAACATTAATTAATGCTTAAGTTAGGAAACTAATTGTACTACAACTACACTCTATGAGATTGAGGGCTCTACCATTATGTGTGATGGACATCCGTACCATGCATAACCTATGTCCCCCTAGGTTGTGGGATGTCTTAAAAATCAAGAGTATTTAGAACTAAGGTGAGCCACACCATCTGAAACCATACATATGCCTAAAACATCTAAAAGCACTTGGTGGGGCCCACCTGAGTTTTAGAATGGCCTAAAATCTGGTGCGACCACTCATCCAAGTAGGGCACACAATAGATGGGCTGAATGTCTCAACCACATCTCACTGGGCCTTATACATACAATCATGAAAGTTTTAATGGGCAAGCATCTAGTCTCAACTGTTATTTGGGGTGTGACCCACTTAAGTCAGAGATTGGCTTGATTTTTAGGTCAATGGCTCACCATAGAAGGATGCATTTGATTAATGGGATGGATGTCCGTCACACATCATGGTGGGGCTCATAGAGCAGGTCCACTGCATGGTACCATCTCCACACACACAACTAGTTATACGTCCAACTAGTTTGATTAATTAATGCTAATTAATGTTCGGTGAGAGGAGTTGTTTTCCATTAACTTTGAAAGGGTAAGTAACCCAGGTGAGCTCCACCATGGAGTTAATGTAAAATCCACCCTGACCATCAGGTGTGTCCCCGTGTTAAAGTTAGAGACTGAAAATCAATCCCATCCTTGGTTCAAGTGGACTACCTCCCAACTGTTTCACATATGGGCCTGATGTTTGCGCCCCACACCTAGATTTTGGTGGGGCATCTAATGGTTGGACTGGATTCCACATACTTATTAGGTGGGCCTTATAAAAATCAAGGGTGAACATCTCTTCCAATTATTTTCCTTAGTATGGCCTACCTGAATCAAAGGTTAGCCAGGTTTTTTGGATTTAGGCCCAACACATCTAATAGTCGGAGTGGATCTCACATACACATCACTATAGACCCCATCAAAAATAAGGGCGGTGTTGGTAGGGCTGAAAGTTGGGCAGGTTCAACCCGTCCGACCCGTGATCGACCCGACATTGAGTTGGGCTCAAGCAGGATGTATCAAGTTTGGTCTCGAGCTTGGGCTATATAAACACCAACCCGATAAAACTTGGGTCAGGCATGGGTTGAGGTCCCGGGTTGCCCGACCCAACCCGAACCCAATCGATATATATAAGTTACTTATAAATTATAATCGAGTACGGATCATGTGTGTTGAAGACACAAGAAATTCCAATGTTGTCAGGTCTAATTGGTCCATGCCATTTGTGATGACTCAAGATACCAAGATACGCGGGATTTCACTCCCCCAAATATATTGCGTGCTACATAACATGACTTTTAAAGTTGTCCTATATTTTAGCTTTTCTTGTTTAGAAAAAATGAATCTCTTTATAATAAATAACTACATATATAATACGTACAAAAAATAAAACGTGTATTGAAATATAATAGACTAATGTAATAATTAAAATATTAGCATATATCCACCCATCCAACCTGACCGAGCCCGCTTGGGTTGAGCTTGGGTTGAGAATTCCCAACCCGAGGTTGGGTTGAGTTGGGTTAGGGCTGAGGTATAAGAACCTTGGGTTGGGCTAGGGTTGATCACCAACCCGCCAGACTTTCAGCCCTAGGGATTGGTCTCCCCTGTTTCTAGAAAACAACAATAATTCCCCGGAGAGGAGTCCTTAGGTCCAATAGGTTAGACCTTAAGCTACGGTCCACACATATGATGACAAAATTCATGGTAAAAAATATTTTCTATATTTCTTCGGTATCTCTTTACAAAGAATGAATACATATATCTAACAAGAAAATCCTATCTATTCTTGGCTATACAAATTTCAAATTTTCATTTTGCTAGAATAAAATCCCTTATATGAAGGGATTCCCATAATCTCTCTCATAACAGCTCACACCAACACTCCCCCTCAAGTTGGTGCATACAGGTCTCTGATGCCCAACTTGTCAAGTGAGTTGTAAAAAATCCTGCTGCATACAGCTTTTGTAAGGATATCTGCCAGCTGGTCTTCAGACTTAATAAAAGGAAATCGAATTATCTTCGTCTCAAGATTTTGTTTGATGAAATGTCGATCCACCTCTACATGTTTGGTTCGGTCATGCTGAACTGGATTGTGTGAAATATAAATGGCAGCCTTGTTATCACAGAATAGGTCCATCTCACATTTCGGGGCAAAGCCGATTTCTGTTAACAGTCTTTTGAACCAGAGAAGCTCATAAAGACCCTTAGCCATCCCACGGAACTCAACTTTAGCACTTGATAAAGCCACCACGTTTTGCTTCTTACTTTTCCATGTATCGAGGTTTCCGCCAACAAACATGAAGTATCTGGAGGTAGATTTTTTATCCGATATATTCCCTGCCCAATCTGCATTTGTATATCCCTCAACTTTTAAATGATTATTTTTTTAGAACATAAGCTTTTTTCCTCGAGAGGACTTTAGGTAACGTAGAATTCTGATCACTGCATCCAAGTAATCCTCACTCGGACAATGCATGAATTGACTAACTACACTCACAGCATAAGCGATATTTGGGCGAGTATGTGAGAGATAAATAAGCTTCCCAACCGATCTCTGGTATCTCTCTTTGTTTGTCGGCACTTGGTCTGAATATACTCCAAGTTTGTGGTTTTGGACAATAGGTGTGTCTGCAGGCTTACACTCCAGTAGTCCTATCTCTGATAGTAAATTTAAAACATATTTTCGTTGGGAAAGAAATATACCTTGCTTCGATCTAGCAACTTCAATACCCAAGAAGTATTTAAGTCCTCCCAGATTCTTCATTTCGAATTCAGTTGCCAAATGCTCTTGGAGTCTCGAGATTTCATCTAGATCATTTCCTGTAATAATCATGTCATCTACATATAATAATCATGTCATCTACATAGATTATTAAGACTGTTACCTTGCCCCGTTGGTGCTTTAAGAATAGTGTATGGTCTTAGTTGCTTTGTTGAAAGTCATATTTCTTCATTGCCAAGCTGAATCGCTCGAACCATGCTCTATGTGACTGTTTTAATCTATATTGTGCTCGTTGTAATTTGCATACCACTTTAGTCTTGAAAGTTACTGTGTAGCCTGGTAGAACATCCATATAGACTTCCTCTTCAAGTTCACCATGGAGAAAAGCATTCTTTACATCAAACTAGTGCAATGACAAATCCAGATTTGCTGCGAGGGATAGCAGCACCCTAACCGTGTTCAGCTTTGTCACTAGTGAGAAAGTTTCTTGATAATCTGCACCGTATGTCTGCATGTAGCCCTTTGCTACTTGCCTTGCTTTGTATCTGTCAATTGAGCCATCTGCTTTGTATTTGATGGAAAACACCCATTTACACCCCACCGTCGTTTTTCCTATGGGTAAGGAAACAAGAGTCCATGTTTCATTTTTCAGTAGTGCCTCCATTTCTTCTTTCACAGCCTGAGTCCACTTAGAATCTATTAGAGCTTCATGAATGTCGATGGGAACACGACATGAGGAAAGTTCATATACGAATGTCTGAAGTGGTTTGGAAAGCCTTGTTGTGGACACATAGTTGGCAATTGGATATTTTGAACTTCGTTCTCCAATATCCGGAGAATATCTGTTTGGTGGTTTGCCACGGTTATGCCTGAAAGGGAGAGTATAGCCAATAGGGATATCCATATCATCAGAATTTAGAGGTATAGTAGGAGAGGTTACCTCAGGGATATTCTCAGGAGATGGGTCTTCAGGTACTGAGAGATGAGAGGATTCTATATCAGCTTCAGGTGGTGTAGATACTCCTCTCGAAACTATATCAGCTTCTGAAGACACACCTAGCTCAGTATTTGGTTCCTCATTTACTGGGATTTCAGGTTCTATGTCAGCTTCAGGTGATGTAGATACTCCTCTGGAAACTGTATCAGCTTCTAAAGACACACCTAGCTTAGTATTTGGTTCCTCATTTACTGGGATTTCGGTGTCAGAAAATCCCGGCCAATCAAATCTTAACCAATTCAGCTCTTTATTACTGATCTCCCCCTGAAGATAAGAATTGGGTAAGGAAGAAGAGAAGGAGTCATTTTCAAGAAACGTGACATCCATAGTTACATACGTGCGGTTGGTGACTGCATCATAACACCGGTACCCTTTTTGATGTACAGCATACCCCAAGAAGAGATATCTGATGGCACAAGGATCAAGCTTCGTGCGCTGATCCTTATGAAGGTGAAAAAATGCGACACATCCAAAAATCCGAGGAGGAATCAGTAGCATGGTAGGTGAGAAAACATAAGTTGAAAGAGTCTGAAGAGGAGTCTTAAAATGCAAGACCTTGGAGGGCATCCGATTGAGGAGATGCACGGCCGTGGCAACAGCATCGGCCCAATGCCTATGAGGTACATGAGCTCCAAGTAACAGAGCTTGGGCCATTTTGCTGAGGAGTTTGTGGGCAGGAGGTCTCATGAATAAGACCATGAGGTGGAAATAGGCACGGAACTAGTGGTTGACATATTCGCCACCATTATCAGAGCGAAGAATCTGAATCTTCGCTGAGAATTGGGTTTGAACGATTGTGTAAAAAGACTGGAAGACACTCAATACTTCATCTTTATGTTTTAGCAAATAAAGTCAAGTCATGCGAGTACAATCATCAACAAATATCACAAACCAGCGGAACCCAGACATACTTGAAACCAAAGAAGGACCCCAAACATCAGAGTGAATTAAAGCAAAGGGAACATCACTTTTATTCATACTTAAAGGATATGTAGTTCGATGACTCTTAGCGAGAATGCGAGTGTCACATTTGAAGTCCAAATTTGCCATAGAGGAAAACAAAGTAGGAAATAAATGTTTCATATAACCAAAAGACAGATGTCCTAACCGACGATGTCAAAGCCAAAGTTGTCGCTCTTGTTTGTTAGTCAGAGGATGCATGTGATATGCACGGCCCACACTGAAATCTTCCACATAATATAGCCCCCCCTCTCTTAGTACCACGCTCAATGATCTCCTTGGTAAGAATATCCTAAATCAGATAAAAGGTAGAATGCATGAGTACAACACAGTATAGGGCTGTGGTGACTTGACTAACAGATAGCAACTTATGAGATCCCCATTGGCATTTGCAATGCTGGTGCATCGTGGAGAGGAAGGTTGTGTAAAATCAACGGCGTCGAAGGTCATGTGATCGGTTGCTCCAGAGTCAAGTAGCCAAGCACCGTCATCAATATTGCGAGAAGAACTACAGAGGGTAGTACCATATTTACCTGGATCGGTGATGGGTAAATCTCCCTGAGAGGTCTCAAGAAAGAGACTCGGTTCTATTGTAGCCACAACAACCTTATCTGGTTCTTCATCACGGCGTTTGTGAGCCTGAAGTTCATTCCACCAATCTGGATATCCATATAATTTGAAGCAGGTGTCACGAGTATGTTTCATATTACCACAATGGGAACACTTTGAGCCATCAGATGAGGCTCACGGCTTGGAGGGCATATCTGTTTTTCCATTGTCCAGAGATAGAGACTTGGTAGAGGGCGGAGTGGACTGCCTTGGTCTGAAACTTTTTAAGGCCAGAACTGCTCCCGGAGTTTCAGTGTGACCACCAGTTGTCATGACAGTTTGCCGGATAGCTTCCCGACGAACATGAGCATACGCCTGTTCAATTGTGGGAAACGGACGCATTTGTAATACATCGCCTCGAACCTTATCAAGCCGATCATCGAGGCCATCCAAGAAGACATATACTCGGTCTTCCTGAAGCATGTCGTTGTAGTGCTTAATATCAGCAATGCATTCCATGGGGTTTGGACGATGGAAATCAATTTCACGCCATAATCCCTGGAGGCCAGTAAAATATTTTTCAAGAGAACCACCAGCTTGTTTCAGGCGTGTCACACGCCGCCAAAGGTCATATACTTGAGAAGTATCACTTCCATCAAAGTAAGTAGTAGCAATAGAATCCCACACCTGTTTCGCGGTCGGGAATCGAATGAAGTTGCTGATCAACGATGGGTCCATGGAATTGATTAGCCATCCCTTGACAATGGCATTGTCTGTGCGCCACTTTTCAAAGGATGGATCGGTTTGTGGAGGTTGGTGGAAACCGCCGTTGATGTATCACAATTTATGTGTCGTCCAACTTGATGTCGATTGGAGGAGTGGAAGGTTCGGTGGTCTGGGTCGGAGCCGAAGTCTTAGTCAAGATTTCTATCATTCGGTTGGTCAATTCGATGATAATGGATGTGGATTGGTGTTGGTTTTGGGATTCAATGGAATGATCGATATCGCCTGTAGTTGCCATGGGAAGAGATGAGGCGAAGAAAAAGAAAACGAGAGGTCGGCTAGGGAAGGGAGGTAGGGCACAAGATTAGAACTTGCTTTGATACCATGACAAAATTCATGGTAAAAAATATTTTCTATATTTCTTCGGTATCTCTTTATAAAGAATGAATACTTATATATAACAAGAAAATCCTATCTATTCTTGGCTATACAAATTTCAAATTTTCATTTTGCTAGAATAAAATCCCTTATATGAAGGGATTCCCATAATCTCTCTCATAACAGCTCACGCCAACATATGATGCTTCCAATGTACTAAGTGTATATGCTATCTGGCCTTTTCAACAGGTTGGTCCCACCAAGAGGATTGCTTAGTACAATAATCAATAACATCTACCCATCAAATGGACCATATAAGACCATGTTTAGACATAGGTAAATTGCAGAACACAAGTTTAGTCCACTGAATGAATAGTTGTTGCAAAGTTTTTAAAAAGTAATGCTCATGAAGTCTATTAGACAGTTGGATGTCATATACCCATGAAAGGTTAGAAGTTATCTCTCGATTGGACCTCAACCTATAGTCCAGCCCACTCAACTTGAGACCTCATTCGATTGGACCCTAACCTATGGTCCAGCCTATTGAACTTGAGACCTCATTCAAACGGGAATTTAATCTATATGCCCACCCTAGATTTTTTACAGGGCCCACTGTGATGTGTACGTGCAATACCCACTTCAATCATTAGATGAGTAATCCTATGCTCGGTCCAAAGCTATTATATATATATAGATGAGTAATCCTATGCATAATCCCATGCTCGGTCCAAAGCTTTAAAAAATCAGACTGACACGTGACCATTAGATACCACACCAAAAGTAAAGCAAACGTCGGGTCCATGTGCTGATTCAAGTGGGCCACGCCAAGGGAATCAGTTTAGAGGGGAAGCTTTCTCTGTGCATTGTTTGCAATCATGTGGCCCACCCGAACTACAAATGGGGCCGGATTTCACATTAACACCACGGTGTGGCCCAACCAAGCTGCCAAAACTTTTCTAAGACCCTCATTAAAATTTCCAAGTAAAATAACTCCTGTCCTAGAACAAGCGTTAATTAATCAGGACTAGTTGCACCACTAGTTATGTGTGAGCATTTCTCATACGCAGCATGTGTTAAGGAAACAACTTTCCAAATGTTTAGTCCATGCCTACCAGAATGGCCCAGTAAAAGACCCATTTCCCTCACCATATTACTACCAGAAGGGTACGGAGATAATAGGTGAACCCTTGTCCGTTTCAGGGAAGAAAAAGAAGGCGAGCATGACTGAACAAAGTCACATGGCCGAGCTCACATCAGGCTGCTGCCATGCGGCCTTCCACATTTGTGATGGCCGGCGGGAACAGAGTTTCGCTAGCTCCACCAGTGTTGGCCATTAGTTATCATGGCTTTCGGTGAAATTGCGACATATACAAGAGGTCCAGGGTATGAGGCTGTGTTCTTCCCCCCACGCATATTGAAAAATCCATTAATAAAAATAAAATTTTTTAAAAAAAAAAAAAAAAAACACTACTGAGACAACATTAAGCACTTAAGCAGTTTGTAGTGTCATGCAAGTAATAACCCCCCATCACTTCTTCATATGAGGTCCACATGAGATGATGTTTTTGTCCTTAAACTTGGCGGAGACCAGAGATTATCATTTAACTTGGCAGAGATGGGAGATTTTCATTTTGGGTGAGATCCACACTTGGTTGTGAGCCCCAACATGACCACATCATCCAGGCCGTCCAATTGTGGGCTATTCACAGTATTCGATATAGAGCGTTTAAATGTTGTGGATAACCTTATCATTGCATAGGGAAAAATGGACACCTCTCATATCCAAAAAGTCAGGGGCAAAAGTGTTAGTTTACATGTTTAACAGTCTAATATAATGGTCGACAGTCCTTTTAACTGTTAACTTTGCCAAAAGTTAAGCTAGGTGGGGAGGAGGTTATTTGGCCTATAGCAAAAGGAGATGGTGCTACATGTCAAAAAAACTTTTCTTTTTCTTTTTCTTTTTCCTTTTTTTTTTTTCTTTTGTTATTTGATTGAAAAAAGAAATTTTCACAAGTGCTTCCAGTGGCATGGCTTCCTGCAAACGACACCAGTTCAAGACCACTGTAGTAAACTCCTGTTTCCAATGAATCATTATTGAGCCATTGAACTAAACATTTTCTGCTGTGCTTGTGGATTTATAATGGATTGAATCAGATGATTTTTTTTTTTAAGTCACTAGAGGACAAATCAAGATAGGGCCAGGAAGACTCAAGACAAGATCTCTTCTTTTTCTTCTTTTATATTCTTCCTTGGCATCATTTTTTATTTTTATTTTTTGGGAATTCGGGTTTGTTATAATGCTGGAATACAAGTTTCAACTTTCAACATGAAAAGGAAGTTGCAGCAAGCATGCCAACCTGCCATGTGTGTGACAACAGAATGTTGCATAGTACATGCAGCAGCATGCCTGCCAATCTTTCAAGTGTTCTATCTCAAGAGTGTAGGCCTCACCATGAAAATGAGGCCAAGAGAGACAGGTCCACATCATCCATTTTTTTAGGTATAGGGGCAGCCCAACTGAATGAATCCACTTCTCTGTGCTGTCTTCCGTTTACCACTCACCACTCTGACTTGATAAAAGCATACCAAGTTTGGTGTGGATTGTGTGCTAAGCAGCATCCAGTTGGATTTCCCATATGCATTAGCCCATGAACAACAAAATGCCAATTTTGTCAAACAAATTAAGAAATTCCAATCTTCATTCCAACAAAAATGGTCCAGAGCCACATTCCAAATTATTCTCTCACTCATGCAGACATAGTTTGACTGGGCCACACACCCACACACAGCTACAATCGTAATCTGTAAAGCTCAGTCATGTTCAATGTTTATTGTTGAGCCAAGTGAAAATGAGAAGCTAGTTACCTTCTTTTGCCATCATTTTGGGTCAGCGAAGAAGCTGTTGATTGACGGCATTATTTCAGGGGATTTGTTGCGCACAAACTTCCTAAGACCATGCTCAGCATACCGCTCCCCCTCAGCAAAGTTATCCAGTACTCCAGCAGACCTGTTTTCCTTGTTCACCCTGATTGATGTGATAAGCGCAAAAGTGGGGTGAAATGGGGGGTCAGGAAAACAGAACAAAAACCACAACTATCATCAATTGAATCATTCATGTCAATCAAGCACCCATTCTGCTTTTGGTTATACAATGTACCACTATATGATCAATATGATAAAGGATATAAACAGTGGCACCCTTGATAGTAACTAATGCAAGGTGAAATGACTGCAAGAAGCATGAGATAAAGATGCAGGCCCTGAAAGCACAAACAACGGTCCCTGAGGCCCATTTGGTTCACATTAAATAGGACTTAATTCTTCAATCGCTCAAGGGGTTCTAGGGTCACTTGGTCTTTAACATAGAGATTAGGTGATGCTTATGTCTGCATGCTGGTGTATTATGGTGGGTGTTGTGGGGAAGGGTGTGGCGGGTGCGCAACTGTCTCACTTGCTTTTCAGCAGCAACCAATAGATACCTGAAAATCTGTTGCACAGTTGCATGTTAGGGAGCCGAAGGTTTCAAGCAGCTGGGGGTGTCGATCATGTACGTGCCCATGTATGCCTGTGTTTGCTTTCACCCGAGTGTGTAATGAAAGGTGGCAAAGTTCCTCCTGGTGAAATGACTTTTTTGCCCCTTTCCACTGTGAGCCCCACCTCTGTGACGCACACAAGGCACTTTTTCTTTCAACCGTGTCAAGGTTACACGAGATTTCTGCAACCCCTTGTTACAAGCAATTCGTGTCCTACGTTGAGTATGAGAATAGACCCCAAAACAAAATTGCCCACCTAACCGTCCCAAAATCAGTCAATGCCACCCAATTACTACCCCTCACCCCAACAACTACCTCTAAAACAAACCATAAAACAGACTCTATTATTTTTTAGATTGCCTGGCCCTACTTTAGCCTGCTTCCTGTACAGGAAATAATCCCACCAAAACCTTACTGTCTGTGTATCATCCCTATCATCTCCAACCTGGCTATTCTGAGCATATTGAAGATCCAAGGAACCATGCATGCATCAAGATCACAAACTTCTCAAGGACTTGGGATTCAGATGCCTTACATGACAGGCTAAGATTACATGAAAAATATGTTAGATTATGAGCCATGAAGAACAAGCACAAATTTGCTTCGCTACGATGAAAGTGAAACAAAAGGAATCAAACCGGAAGTTGGTGGTACCATGTGGAAGCCCAATTCAGACATGCCGCAGACACTCTGACAGTACTTGGGAGGAGATGAAGTGTCAACTGATAGAGATAATCCTACCCATTGACCATGAGGTCATGTTCAAGGACAGTATCTCATTACCGCCAAGGAAACCTCATTGTGGAAGAATATATAGAGAACTATGCGATCTGATGGTTCAACTCAAAATGTCAAAGATTGAGCAAACTATAGTGGCTTGATACTGCCGTGGTCTACAAGGTGGGAAACAAAGGGAGACAGCAGACCGAGTGTAGATGAGGCTTATCATATGTCCTTACAATCCAAGAACAAATTAAGAAAGACGCCATCAGACACTTTTCAAGCTGAGGGGTATTTAACATCACAATCCACTTCCATTCAGAATTGGCTACGCTCCACATACTCTTCACACCATGAGACAGTACGAGGGGTCTGAACACTCCAATAAATAACGGTGGTACTTGGCATACCATTTCCAACACACAAACTAATGGCCACAAAGGAGGTGGTAAAACGAGTGAGATTTGAGAAAAGATGGTAAAAACATCTCTTGTTAAAAGTGTGGAGGTAAACCTCACTTCGTGGTTGCATGCCTGTCCAAGAACTGTGGAGCAATGTTCGAAATATCGGTATCGCGCAATGTATCGCACCGTTGGGATACAAATACGTATCGGTTATCGCACGGGATATATCGTTTGTATCGCGTCATTTATCGCACTTTTTGGGAAACATGGGGAAACATTGGGAAAATGGTTGAATTTTTCAACGAAACTTGAGGATTATTTAAAAAAAAAAAAAAAAACCTTAATACACACTTTTAAATCATAAAATCTCAAAAAAAAAAAAAAAAAAAAAGTGCACATAATAGGTTTCCTTTGTATAGGGTCTAAGCTATGCGCTGTCCTATTGAACTAAGACAACTATATTCAGTTTCCACCCCATCCATCCGTTTTTCCATATCATTTTAGGACATTATCGTAAAAATGAAGCAGATCCAATAATCAGGTAGACCATAACATATGAAACAATGGTGATTGACCATTAGTGGACCACAAAAGTTTTGGATCAAGCTGATAATTGTTTTTTCTCTTCATTCAAACTTATGTGAAGTTATCAGCAGATTGGATGCCTAATAAAATACAGGGAAAATTAAGGTGCACCCTAAGAAGTTTTTAATAATACCGTGTTCAACTACCACTGCTTCCTTGAGTATAGTCCACCCGATAATTGGATCTTCTTAATTATTGGGATCATGTTGTAAAATGATCTGAAAAAACAGATGGATGGAATGGATACAAAATACACACGTCAAGTTGGGCTCCAAGATAGGGTTGTACGATCTTGGGTGAGGCCGGGGTCTCACCTAAAACCATAAAATTATATGGTAAAATGGATGGACGGAGTAGACACATAATACACACGGATAGACAGAGTGGTCATTAATCATTGTTTCATGTACTGTGATCCACCTAAAACTTTTATCTTTTTCATTTCTGGTACCATGGCATAAAATAAGCTTAAAAAAACATATGAACAGCATAGATATATAATTCATACATCGAGGTGGGCCCTACGGTCAGCGGTCCCACCCACATTGCTGGTTCCGGGGACTCACCCAAGCTGCGGTCAGACAAGGATTAGGCATTATCTGGGTAACAACTCTTTGGGTGTTACCCTTACCATAGGGCCCACCTTGATGACATTTAGTATATCCACTGTTCATTCATTTTTCCAGAACATTTTAAGACAAGTTGCTAAAATTAAGCATATCCAAATCTTCGGTGGACCGCACCACAAGAAACAGTGATGATTGAATATTCACCATTAAAAACTTCCCAAGGCCCACTTCAAGCAGATCCGTAATGTTTATTTTCCGTCCAACCCGTTGACAAGGTCAAGCGGAAATGAATGAAGGGAAAATACAAATATTAGCTTAATCCAAAACTTTTGTGGACTACAAAAGGTTTTTAATAGTTATTTACCACTTTTTCTAGTGGTGTGGTCCACTAGAGATTTGGATCTGCATAAATTTTGGGATAACGTCCTTAAATGAGCTAATAAAACAGATGGACGTCATGGATATGGATAAAAATCATCAAGGTGGGCCCCACACAGTAAGGTTAACACCCACTAAGCTCTTATCCAGGCAATAGCTAATCTACTCCCTCCGCCCGTGCATAGTAAGAGACGGATGGACCTATTAGGGACTGTATGGGGCCTGCCATATTAAGTATCTTTTATCCATGTTGTCCATCCATTTTGACAGATCATTTTGGTGCATGATTTGAAAAAGAGGCAGATTGAAGGCTCGAGTAGACCACACCACATTAAACAGTGGTGATTAAGTTATTTGCCATCCAACCTGTTCAAAACGTGGTAGGGCCCATCGTGATGGTTATTTGGCCATCCAAGTTGTTCATAAGGTCACATGGACCTGAATGAAGGTAAAAATTGAATATCAGCTTGATCCAAAACTTCTATCCCTATCAAAAAGTTACCAATGGTCAGCGCTCATCTCCATTGCTTCCTGTGGTGTGGTCCATTTTAGCCTTAAAAATTCCTACTTTTTGGACTCATGCCCTAAAATGATCTTCCATAATGAATGGACGGATTGGATAAAACATATACATCAAGATGGACCCCACAAAGCCCATGATACGATCGTCCGTCTTCAGCTAGCACGACGCACCCGCGTTCGTAAAATGATTTAAAAGCCAATTTTCAAAAACCTGCAAATAGTTCTGAAACCCTAAAATCTCTCAAAAAAATCCCTAAAATCAAGGGAAATCTCTTGATTAAACCCAAATCTCTATGGCTTTCGCAGATTTCTTGCCGAAATCTCCTATACAATGTAAATGGAGCATCTATTCGAAGAAAATCAATGAAATCAAGATTTCGTGGAGCTTACGACGCACCGCTATGGATCAATCGAGTGGCCCACTAAATTCTAATTCTGATCATGCAATGTTCTTCTATAGGTACCGAAATCCTCTGGATTGAATGATTTTCCCTTCTTTTTTCTTTTTTTTTGGTGATATCGCAAAAAATTGTGCGATATGGTGCGATATATCGCACGATACATAGAAATCTATATTTTTTTAAATTTCCAAGGGGTTTACGACAGGTTTTGTTTCGCTGGCCAGCAATAACGATAATATCTGCCGATAGTATCGATATTACGAACACTGCTGTGGAGAGACAATGAAGATGAATTAGAAGAGGAACCACAAAAAGGAGAACATCATTGACGGGCTCAACAGAGTCACTCTTGTCATGAGAAGAATTCTAATGATGCCTAAGGAGGACAAAGAGGAAGATCTATTGCCAACCATTATCTTTCATACAAACGTTCAATGTGAAGACAAGGTGCACAAGCTACTGACTAGTTGTAATTTGAATATAGCTTCCCAAGAATTGGCCGAGAAGCTAAGTTGAAGGTGGAAATGCACTGACTTCCCTAGGTATAGGAAAATTTACGAAGAATTTGTATTGTGTGACATGATGGAGGCCTCGCGGCCCACCATAGGGCCCAACATGTGCTGATTTTGGGTTGTTTGTTGCAAGATTTGGAGCCTGAATGGCAGAGATCACAATACCACTTTCGAAAGATACGAGCAGCTGATATGGAAGATATAATTGAAGATTTTGGGGAATTTAGTACATTTGTTTTTACTATTTTAGGCCAAATCGTTGTAGGTGCGATTATTATTATATTGAATAAATTATGGGTTGATTTAAAACCAATTGAAATTTATTTGAAATCAATCTTAATGGTTGAGAGATCTTCATTGAAGATTCTTACGAATTGTCTTTAGGGGGTAGGAGGTCAAGCATATTTCACATTTTCTGAGTTTATGAGTTAAGTATTTGTAAGAGAATAAGTTTTGAATATTAATGAAGTTATTTCTCCCTCCACTCAAATATTTCTTGTCAATGTACTCGTGTCCATTTCTTTGCAACTCGGGTATCAAGATCTCATTGACTCAATAACCAGGTTCCAATGGATGATACCTATGGAATTAGGTCATATACTATTCGATCAACCATGTATGTACAGTTGACAAGTGCACCACAAAGACTACACAAACACCTATATATTGCTGCATAATTGGAGGAAGAGTATATTGGAAAGATGCATTACATTGCATTAGATGGAATTAACACCATTATCACAAAATGATTATATGGAAATACCATATTATTTTGACCATCCAATCCCACGTTTGGGATCGAATTCTTCCTTCGATAAAAACATTGGTTTACGTGAAACCAACATTTGGTAGACGCTGGAAGTGTAATCAACAAACCAGATTTCACAACTGATGTCGGTCAAGTAGTCATCTATGTTCATATGCAACTCGAGTGTCATATGTAAATGGCGCATATGGATGGATGGCATGGATAAAACAACTGTATCAACATAGGGCCCACAAATGTAGTGGACCTTGAAATCCACCGGAAATCCCTCTACATCCTCCTACTAGGACTAGAAGGTCAAATACCTAAATTAACACAATCCTTTCCATCGAATTCCAAATGTTAGATGGAATTTATATCCCACCAAATGCAATTCAATACCACATAATTCTACGTACCAAACACACCCTTAGGGATTGTCTTTACGGTATATAAGAGGTTGGGCATTCCACATTTTCTAAGTTTGTGAGTTTTCTTAAGAATTTGTACGAGAACAATTTTGAATATTAATGAAGTTATTTCTCCCTCTCTACTCAAATACCTTCTTGTCGGTGTACACATGCCCATTTAGGGATTGTCTTTACGGTATATAAGAGCTTGGGCATTCCACGTTTTCTAAGTTTGTGAGTTTTCTTAAGAATTTGTAAGAGAACAATTTTGAATGTTAATGAAGTTATTTCTCCCTCTCTACTCAAATACCTTCTTGTCGGTGTACACATGCCCATTTCTTTGCAACTTGGGCGTCGAGATCTCATCGACTCAATAACCAAGTTCCACCACATGATACCTAAGGAAGTAGGTTATATACTCTATTCAATCAACTAGGGATGTATGTCGATGAGTGCAACACAACGACTACATTCATATATATATATATATATATATATATATATATATATATATATATATATATATTGCTGCATAATTAGAGGAAGATTAAGGGTTGTAAAGGAAATATGCCATCAGAGCAATAGTGTTCTCTTGCTCTCATTTTGCTCCGGCTCAAGTTGACTAATCAGGAGCTAAAAGATGAATTGCAAGCTTTAAATAAGCATTCAAGTCAAAAATCTCAACCGTCAACGAAGTGGAAACACCACGAAGACCCTGGCAGCAGGAGTACATCTGAAGTAAATTAAGGGCTCCAAAGGAAAGGAGCCACCAAAGCATTAATTATCCTCTCTTGCTCTCACTTTGCTTGTTAAGAGTGAGTTGGTACAAGTTGACGGCTCTAAAAGGGCAACTGGATGGCCCAGAAGGAGTGAGTTTGAAATATTTACATTATTCTAGATTTTCTATATATTTTTCCAGAATTTTTTGAGCAAAAAAATAAATAAAATCAACCATTACAGGGGTCGTAGCAATCGTTACACCCCTGTATCAGTCGTTACGGCGGATACCCGTATCGGTAATAGTGGTGATCGTTGCAACAACCATTACTAATACAGAATACCTTGTGTACAAGACTTCCTCCTTGAACGGGTTGTGTCATACTCACTAATATGATTGAAATGATGATTAGCCAATATATGACCAACCCTCACTAGATAGGAGATAATATAGAAGTTTACAACTTCATTGCATATTTCATTATTGTCCACCACCCTTCTCTCGTCGACAACGAGGCCGTGAGCTATGTTTTGTCTTTCTCCTTACACCAGCAATACCATCAAAGAATTTCTTATTTTGGTCCCCTTAAGCCTAGTAGCTCTAAATCTTTAGAGTCACTTCATTCCACCCTAATGAAACTTTTTCAAAATCAAGTTTAAAAGTGTCCATCTTAAATCTACCTCAAATGAAAACAAACTAGATTCTTCCTTCTAGTTGAGATCTTGTGTCGCTTAAAGAAGGGAGTTTTTCACCAACTCCAAACTACCTACATGGTCCCTTTTTCTTTTTCTTTTTTTGAAAGATCATTGATTTGTATTAGAAGGAAGCAGAAAAAAGATACGAAAAGGACGGGGTCGCTAAGAAAGCGAGCCACCTAAGAGCCAATAAAAAGAAAATTACATCCCTTAAGATTATCTACATTAGAAGCCCATTCTATGATCCTTCTTTTGAGCTTTCGCACTACCATTTCCACTGAATTGGAGACATCCTTGAAGCGTCTCCCATTCCTTTCTTCCCAAACCGACCACCAGATGGCCATGAGGGCTATTCTCCACAACATTTTCCTCTGTTTGCCTAAACAAACTCCATGTCATGCCCTTAGGAGTCGGGCTGCAGTTTCGGGGAAAGACCACTTGATACCGAAAAGGCCAAGCATCTCTGTCCAGATTTGGCTGATGAAGGGACGATGAACAGAAAGATGATCAACCGTCTCTTCATTCGCCATGCAGCATAGGCACACATTTACTAAATACATCCACCTTTTTCTCAAGTTGTCAATTGTGAGGACCTTTTTTTTTCCCACCAACCAATCGAAGGAAACGATATATAGGGGGAATCGGATAGCTCCAAATGTGATTGGTCCAGGATTCTTGTTTGGGAATAGAATTACTACCCAAAAATTGGTACAAGGACTTAACCGAGAAGGAGCCCGGTTTATCAATCTTCCAAATCAAAGTGTCGTCGCTGGTGTGATCCGGCTTACTAGTGGAGATCCGCTCAAGAAGGGCTGCATATTCTGATATCTCCCAATCCTATAAAGACCTTCTGCATTGCACATCCCAAACTGCCTCTCCACCAAGAAGAGAATAGCAACTGGCTACTGTTGAAGATGGGTTACGAGTTATGCGGAAAATGTTTGGGTAATCATCTTTCAAAGCTTTATCACCCACCCATATATCTTCCCAGAATCGAACTTGATCTCCTTTACCGATATCAAATCCAATGCCTTTGAGGACCTCCTTTTTCAATGATAGAACTTCCCTCCCAATAGTTGAGGCTCTATAAGAGGAAGAATCCCTTGTCCACCAGCCTCCCTCAGATATACAATACTTGCTTTTAAGTAACACGTTCCAAAGATTCCCACTTTTTGTCCCTAATCTCTAGATCCACTTCCCTAAGAGAGCCCTATTCATTCTCTTGAGATCTTTTATCTCTATGCCTTCCTCTTGAAAATGTTTGCATACCTTTTTCCATTCTACCAAGTGAAATTTCTTTTTCTCCTCATTCCCATACCATAAGAAGTTGCATCTCAATTTCTTAAGGCTGGCCAAAACTAACGAAGGGCACTTGAACAAAGACATGAAAAACAATGGGAGATTCAAGAGGGTCGTCTTTATGAGGGTTAACTGGCCCCCTAAAGATAGATATTTACATTTCCATCTAGCAAGGTACTTCTCAAATCTGACTATAACCTTATCCCATATAGAACGTGGGGGCTTGCCGATGCACAATGGAAGACCAACAAAGGAGGTCGGGAAACGGCCAATAGAGCAATCGAATAGGTCGGCATATATTATGATGTTTTCTTCCTCCAAGTTTACCCCATACATCTTGGATTTAGACATATTCACTCTCAAACCGAATACTGTCTCATAGCATTGAATCGTAGTACAAAGATTGCTCACCTTCTTCTCCTGACATGCATCACTGAATAGCAAGGTATCATCCGCAAACTGAATGTCGGAGATAGGAGTGTCCATGCCCTTAATACAGACACCGTGTAAAATGCCTTCTTCTTGACCTTTGGATATCATTCTGGATAAAGCCTCCCCTACAATCAGGAAAAGGAAAGGAGACAGGGGGTCCCCTTGCCGCAAGCCCCTAGAACTTCTGAAAAAACCTTTTAGGGATCCATTCAACAACACGGAGAAGTGAGCAGAACCGATGCACTCCTATCCACCCTTTCCATTTATCATCGAAACCCATCCGCAATAGCATATACTAAAGAAATCCCCAATCCACATGATCATATGCCTTTTCAATGTCGAGTTTGCATATAATTCCCTTTGTTCTGGATCTATGGATGGAGTCTAAACATTCATACGCTATCAAAGCACTGTCAATGATTTGTCTAACCAGGATGAACATGTTTTGATTTCCTAAAATAACCTTCCCTATCACCTTCTTTAAGCGGGACGCCAAACCTTTAGCCAGAATCTTATACGGCCCTCCAATTAAGCTTATCGGTCTAAACTCTTTAAGGCTAGCTGCCCTGGCAATCTTGGGAATAAGTGCAATAAAAGACGCCCCAAGGCCTTTTGATAAACACCCTCTGTCATGGAATTCTTTGAAGATATCCATTACATACCCCTGGATGACTTCCCAAAATGCCTGGAAGAAAATGATAGGAAACCCGTCTGGCCCCGGGGCCCTGTCTCCTCCCAAATCATCTATCCCTCGCTTCACTTCCTCTATCAAAAAGGAGGCCTCTAAATCTGTAGCGTTTGCTTCCGTCAATCTGTCTACATGAAGGAAATCCAATCCGAGTCTGTCCCAATGTTCTCCCTAAAACAATTTACTGAAGAAGGAGATTGCTTCTGCCATGATTTGGCCTTTACCTTCAATACAAGTATCATTCACCACAATGCTGCTAATTTTGTTATGTCTAGCACGAGCACTCGTAACCGAATGAAAAAAAAAAGTGAGTGTTTTTATCACCCTCCCTAATCCACTTTGACTGGGATCGTTGTCTCCATGAAATTTCATCTTCTGCTGCCCTAGCTGAGAGATCTTGAATGAGCTGGATTCTTCTGGACAACTATTATGAGGTCGTTGCTCCTTCCACTCTCGCATCGATTGACCGAAGCTCATCAAGAATTGATTCTGTTTCTATCACCCTTTTACCCAAGACCTCAACTTTCCACTGCTTTATCTTTTCCTTTAAAGATCTCAATTTGCAGCTCAACCTATAGCCTGCATATCCTTACGCCTCAAAACCGATCCACCATTCTTTTATTAATTGCGTGAATCCTTCTGTCTTCAACCAGGAGATTTTGAATCTGAATGGTTTCGGACCCCAATTCTGATCGACTGCTTCTAAGATAAGCGGCCAATGATCAGACATAGTTCTTGGAAGAACTGACTGGGACACATAAGGGATAGCCTCTGTACAGTCAGGGGAGACTAGGAATCTGTCCAACCGGGACAGGATCGGATATGCCCTCCCATTGGTCCAAGTATATCTGGAACCAAGCAAAGGGAGGTCCACTAACTCCTAACTCTCTATCCAGGAAGAAAATTTTCGCATTGCTGAAGTGACGCTACTGTTGTTAGATTTTTCTTCGGCATATCTAGGAATATTGAAGTCTCCACATATGGACTAAGGACCCTTGAATTTGAGGCTAGTGTCCTAAAGTTCCACCCAGAAATCCTTTCGGCTGTCTTCATGATTGGGACCATAAACTGCAGTAATGAGACATCGAAAATCAGTTGCAATTTCTTTCAGAATGATCAAAACTAAGAAAACTCCTATCCATCTGTTCTCAAGATCCCACAAGGACGATTTCCAAGCCACAAGAATACCCCCCGCACTGCCCTTTGCATCTAAAGCTACCCACTTTGCGTTTTTAGCCTTCCACAGGGATCCCATCAGACTAAGAGAGAAGTTTTGAACCTTAGTTTCCTGGAAGCAAATAACATTTGGATTGTCTCCCACAGGTGTCTTTTAGAAGTCTTCTTTTCTGCTTTGACCCTACCCCCCTAACATTCCAACATAAAATCTTCATAAGGAAATTGAGCTGCCCCGTTTACCTGCTTTCCCTGTTCCTGTCTTGGCCCCGAAAGTTAGACTGTTGCCGGATGAGAGACTGAAGTTCCCTGTTACTGATCGATTTGGAAGGACGGATTCTGGGTGTTCTTAATTCTGATAACGGTCAACCACGAGTCTCCACACACTGAAAAAGGGCTATATAGTCTTTCAGGCAGTCTCCGAAAGATAAACATAAGGATCTTCCTACATGATCGATGGCATTTCTTATCCACTTCTTCTTTTGTATCGTGTCGATCAAGATGGCCCTCTGAAATTCTGTTTCCTCCGTCATCAACTAATATGCTTCCCTGTCTTCTGTTGATGTACCCATCAGAGTTTGAAGTGGCTCGGCTTCAATTATGTCACCTCCGATCTCTTCATTAAATAGAGTAATCAGTGCTTTCTCCGATATGACGCTTATAAAAGAGAGGAGAGGACAGCGGGTCACTATGGGTGTCCTGATAATCAGAGTTCCAAGAATGATTGTCTGCTTCTATTGGATCATCTCCCACATTCAAAGAGCATTTTGAACCGAACTTGGCCCCTGGATCATCTCCGAATACGTGAGGAGGAGCCGTCCGCATCACCTGAGCTAAATCTGAGACTGGGGCTTCGACATTGAGCGTTGCACCATCAGCTATTGACAGAGTCGCTTCACGATTAAAAGGCATGAGAAAAGGTTCGGTTAGAGGGTCAACACTTAAGGACTGGTTTCGATGGAGGGGTGGGACGTTCGACTGTTCCAGACCTCTCGATTGACCGCGGACAAACATCCAACCCGACTAAAAGCTCCCTAGCCTCTTCCGAAGCAGTTGTAGAGGCTTCACACCTGCCACGCGTCCCACTTATACGAAGCTAGAGCTGACGCTTGGGCTCTCTCAAAATCTTCCCCTGACAATGGTGACATGTCCACATCTCATCCACCCACGTGGGTATCGACTCTGTCTATATCTCGCAAGTTGCCACGCGCTCCTCTTCCTTGAAAGTGCAACTGACGGTTTGGCTCCCTTGAGATCTCGACCTCCCCCTACTGAAGCGTCTGAATCTCATCCGTCCACGTGGTCACCATGAGTTCGCAATGCAATTGAAAAGGCATACACATGCTTCGAATGCCGAAAGGAGATCCACTTGGCTCTTGATTACTGGGCTCGGGAACGCGTGTCAATTGGTCTCATAACCCAAGTCTCTGTGTCGCACTATTAGAATGGTCTCTGGCTTCAAAACAGCTGTAAACGGCTATAGTGATGTGATCGGGGTACGAATCTTCCGGTGTTCCAACGGAGTATGGGCTTCGTGCTCCTGCAATGTCTTCCGTGGCTACCGGAACTGGGTTCAGACGAGCAGGAAGCTCCCTGATCCTCCAGAGATCTCCCCATCTAGGGATAGGGTCGTCTTTCCTCTCTCTTTGGACTGGTAAGCTTAGAACTCTGTCGTCTATACTCACCTAAATCTCGGTGGGAGCAAGTCTCCCTTCCTCCTTCTAATCCTCGCTCTAATGACCCCCATTTCCTCTCCCAACTTCGTTTTAAGGTCCAGTTCAATAAACTGTCCTAAAATGGTTGACGTTGCTAGGAAGAATTCATCGTACCAGAGCTTCAGAGGAAATGACCAAATGAGGACCCATACGTCTTCCATTCCAAAAGAGGGAAAACTAGTCCCAAGTCTGCATTCTAACCACCGGTTCATCCTTGTGTAATGTCCCTGCCCGGATTAGGATATCCAGATTGACCCCCGGACACACCTTGATCCAGAGCTCGTTGTACCCGATGGGCTTGATGGAATACTGTTGTGGCTGTAGCCTACAACATTCGTCAATCCATCTCCTGACTTGCAGAATCGACTCCTTCCTTAGTGGTTGCCACAACTGAGTCCTATAGTTCCCTTTTTTATTGTTCCAGACGAGCTTTGACTATGGTTAACGCCGGTTTCAGCACCACCTTTTCTGCTAGCATTGCCTAACTCATCTCCTTTGTGTCGCCTTCACCCATTGAGCAGGTGGTATCATCCCTCTATTTTACCTTTGATTGAATTAGCGCCTCTTTGAATGATAGACCTAACCTCTGACAAGTCCGACTCTGTTGGCTAACCGAAACCGAATGCATATTTGGATTATGACTCCCTTGAATTCGTTTGAGTTCAGGTCCAAATCTCACCCTCTGGACCAAAAGCTCTCACTCCCCCAAAGCTTTCTCCATGTAGCATCCCGACTGCCCTACTCAGTTCATCCTCTGAGCTCATCCTAACAAAGGTGAAATCCCTAAAATTTCCATCAAACCTATCCCTTGGCCTTACCACGTCCATTACAGCACCTGCTCGGCCAAAAACTCTAGCGAAATTAATGGGTAGCCACCCTTCTGGAAAACCTTTCACAAATAGAGTTTGGTAATTTGCTACATCTCTTCCTTTTCTTACATTATCCTTAGGTATCCTTTTTTTTAGTGTGAACTGGTTGCCATATTCCTTCGGCAGATCGCTGCTGAGAGGATTCTGCATCCTTAAGGGTTTCTCCCTCCACCTCTTTAGTGGCTCTCTCAATCCCTACTGTCCTTTAGCCTCTTCTCCACTCGCTGCTCCTCTCACTTCCATGTTCGCTCCACCTAAATGGTCCCTTTCCCATGCCTTGATCAATTCTTTCAGCTTTTTCAATTTAGCATTAGTTTGTAGGCAATCCATACTTCAACAAAGATCTCCACCAACCCCTAACATTGTTAGCAAAGGCCTCCTCAAGCCACCATAGCTCAAATTATAAAGGACAAGGACCCTTAGACCCCTTGTTAGTATTCAGTATGTTAGATTGTGTTCCAAGGTCGAGCACGGGATACCAATTTGGGAAATAAGGATGGCATCCTTTCAATCGACTGACACCAAGAAATGGTCAAGAATGGACATGATTAGGTTCACTCTATCTACTTTGTCTTTCTCTTGACACAAGCAATGCCATCAAAGAATTTCTTATTTTTGTTCCCCTTAAGCCCAGTAGCTATAAATCTTTAGAGTCACTTCATTCCACCCTAATGAACCTTTTTCAAAATTCAAGTTTAAAAGTGTCCATCTTAAGTCAAACTCAAATGAAAGCAAACTAGATTCTTCCTTCTAGTTGAGATTTTGCAACCCGTGAAGAATGGAGTTTTTCACCAACTCCAAACTACCTACATGATCCCTTTCCCATGCCTTGATCAAATCTTTTAGCTTTTTCAATTCAACGTTAGTTTGTAGGCAATCCATACTTCAACAAAGATCTCCACCAACCCCTAACATTGTTAGCAAAGGCCTCCTCAAGCCACCATAGCTCAAATTAAAAAGGACAAGGACCCCTAGACCCCTGGTTAGTATCCAGTATGTTAGATTATGTTTCAAGGTCAAGCACGGGATACCATTTTGGGAAATAAAGATGGCATCCTTTCAATTGACTAACACCAAGAAATGGTCAAGATTGGACATGATTAGGTTCACTCGATTGTTAGCCATGTATGATAACAATCCATGGGAAGATCAATCATCTCTAGCCTGTTGATCTAATCGGAGAAGTCCCACATGTAAGGGGTAACTCTAGCACCTCTCCTTCCTTCGAAAGAGAACCAAATCACATTGATATCACCACCCAAACACCAAGGAGCATCCCATTTCAACTTCATGAAGGGATGCTCCACCTGAAAAGCTACTCATTGCTTTGCTCAAACAGCCATAAATAGAAGACTAAAGACCTAACTGAGGAATCCCATGTGTTGATTAGGCCTGCTGCATCTCAGATTTAATTTTGTTAAGCTCCCATAAATCGAGCCAACCAGCTAGATTCCTACTTTGATTAAACCTACTGCATCCCGGATTTAATTTTCCTGAGCGCCCATAAATCGAGCCAACTGGCCAGATTCCTACTCATATTATAAGGAGTCTTAGATAATTTTTTTGGCTTGATTGGGTGTCGGATTAGGAGATCTGAGGGTACCAATTTCCCATGGTGCCAACGGTGTAAAGTGAATGGATGGTCAATTTAGGTATACAAGGAGCTGATTTAAATGGTTTGATTTATTAAATTTTTATGGCATGATTATATGATGTGTGATAGATCATGATCATCACTGATGGTTATTTAAATCCCATGCTTGTACGGTTTATAAGACTTAATTTAAAGAGAAGATATTGTAGGTAAGAGCCCCTAAACAGGCCTAAAAAATTCCAGCAAAAGTGGGTTGTAAATTTAATAAAATTGCAACTTTTTGCCACGGTTCAGGTTTGTCAGAAACAGACAAGTTTTATCAGCTAAACTGAAACGAAGTGTCTTTCATTCCTGAAACTGGGACCATTTCATTCCAGAAAACAAAATTTACGGCTATGCATTTCCTAACAAACAATTGCATATATGGCATGATGCTATATGCAGGGCCTAAGTGCCATATGGCAAGTTTAGGATGCAAAACTGCCCCACCTAAGATTGTGTTTTAATGTTCAATAACTGCCAAAATACAATTGCAAGTTCACCACCTGCATTCAAAAGATTTGACTCCCTTGCTACGAGTGTTGTACAGGCCTAACAAGTGAGATTGACAAAAATAAAATAAAATAAAAATTGGAACCTGAAAAATGAGTCAGAAAAGTGTCATGTGCCAACAAAATGCAGCATACTCAGGGATATGTGGCGTCACATGCATGGCATGTGATTGTTTACGACATCAACATCATCTAAGACTTGTCTAAACTAATCAGTGTATTAAATAGCGTGGTAGCGTAGCGTAGCGTGTAGCGTACGCTACGTAGCGTACAAAAAACGCTACATAGCGCTTAAAATAGCGTAAAAAAATGAAAAAAAAAAAACATTCCTTTTTATTTTATTCTTTTCTTTTCTTCTTCTTCTTCTTCTTCTCGCCCTGCTACAGCCTTCTTCCTCTTCTTCTTCTTCTTCTTCTTCTTCTTCTTCTCGCCACTATGCTGCGTCAAGGCAGTCGGTTCTTGACCCGGCCTCCTCCTCCTTCTCTCTCTCTCCAGACCCGAGCCTCCTCCTCCTCCTCCTCTCTCTCTCTCTCTCTCTCTCTCTCTCTCTCTCTCTCTCTCTCTCTCTCTCTCTCTCTCTCTCTCTCTTTCCGTTTCCCTCTCCGTTTTTTTTTTTTTAATCAAACGAGGTTTGACTGCTGCTGGAGGTACGTGTCATGCTAAGACGAGCGCTGATACCCCTCGAGCTCCAAGTTGTACGAACGGTTCAAAGGAGATCAAAGTTACATGGGCCCCACAGCTATGTATTTATTATATCTACACCGTTCATCTATTTTTAAATATCATTTTAGAGCATTAGCCAAAAAATGAATCGTATCCAAAGATCGTCTGGACCACACCAAATATAGCAGCGAGATGATGTTTTCACCGTTAAAAAATTCGTAGGCCCACCATAACGTTTATTTTTCATCCAATCTGTTCAAAAGGTCAAAAAGACCTGAATGAGAGGAAAAACAAATTTCATATTGATCCAAAAGTTCCGTGATCCCAAAAAGGGTTTCAATGGTAGACGTTCAATCCCCCACTGCTTTTTGCAATGTGGTCCACTTGATAATTAGATCTACATTATTTTTCGTGTCAAGCCTTAAGACGAGCTCTTCAAATGAATGGACGGTTTAGATATAACACAACTCATGATCAGAGACTGGTACCCGCGTTACGCAGCACGTTGCACAATTTAATAAAATGTGCACGTGCCACATGGGCCCCACCATGCTGTATGTATTTTATCCATGTCGTCCATCCATTTTGCCACATCATTTTAGGTTATGATTCAAAAAATTAGTAAGATCCAAATCTCAGGTGGACCACAAAGATAGGAAACAGTGGTTATAAAATGCTCACCATTAAAAATTTCTTAGGGTCCACTGTAATGTTTATTTTCCATCTAACCTGTTAATAGGGTCACACTAACGTGGATGAAGGGAAAACACACATGTCAGCTTGATCTAAAACTTTTGTAGCCCCGATAAATTTTTAATGATAATCATTTGATTATTATTGTTTCTTATGGTGCGATCCACCTGAGCTTTGGATCTGCCTCATTTTTGGGCTCATGCCCTAAAATTATTTGGCAAAATGGATGGACGGTGTGGATATAACACATTCATCACGAGTGGGGTCCAAAAAACTTTGACACTCGTGTGCTACACTTCACAATCTGAGTCCTACCTAATTCGGGCCCTTAAAAAATTGTACACAAGACATGTATTAACTTAAAATTTACCAATTAAATTATGGACTGTAATTGCTAACTCAAAATGCCAAAATATTTTGCTTTTTTCTTACTATTTTATATATATATATATATATCATATATATATTTTTAATTAAAAAATAGAAGTATTGTGTAGCGTATATTGTGTAGCATACGCTACACGCTACGCTATTTCGCTACACGCTACGGAGGGTTGAACGCTACGCAACACGCTACCGCTATTTAAAACACTGAAACTAATTGGGGTCAGCTACATGAATACTTTCCCGCCATTCCACAGTATCAAGGGCATGTGGTTATTTACAATGAAAACTGGTATTAGAAAAAGGTTAATCCAAGTTACCTAGATTTACAACTATCGGTTAATGTTTACCATGCAGGGAAGTTGATGGAAACCCCAAACCTTACCAAGAATTAGCATGCTACACAGCATAGTTTACCATCGCATGTTGAAGATGGTTCTAGAGCTTATGCAGGTGAAAAAGATTGTTCAATTGGAAGTTTACCAAGTGCCCTGCTCTAGAAGGTCAAATGAGATGGGAATGTAATGTCACATTTAGGAGGCTTGTCTGCGAGCATGTATCTACATGCAGGATGTATGTCTATGCATGTATTCATGCAATCAAACGAGAAAATACGACAACCAGATATGTTTGAAGAGAACACAAAAAAGAAAACGAAGTAATTGCACTTTCTTTTGAAGACTATTTATAACCCAGACAAACAAAATCTTCAGATGGTAACAAATTAGGGAAATGAAATACATGACAGCAATAAGAAATGAATCCATATTACAATGCAACGACTACTTGCGTAGAGTCATGATCTGTACACCTCAGAATGCTTCAGACTTCAGGTCCACCCTGTTGCACTTCGATGCATGGATAGCACAATCAAGGATCTGACCATCATTTTTTTATGAATGATTTGGCTATCAATTTCTTGGCTGAGATAATAGACTGATCAGAGGGCCCTGTGCATCCATTCAATGCCTTCAAAATGGAATATCCTGATTATTTATAACTAGAAAGGTCCAATAATCAATATCAATCTAAATCATCCATTAGTAGGCCGGTTTGTCTATCGCTCAAGAATCACTTCCACTCTACAATCCCAAACATCCAATCCCGTCATCATCACCAAAACCTTGTCCCGACTAACTGGGATTAGCTACAGGAATCCTGTTACAACATTCCACTCGATAACGGACCATATCCTTAACGAAACCATAGATCCTCAAGAATAGTAAAAATCCAATCTGTGGCTAGGAAAATACTCAATTATATCGATCAAAGCCAAAAAGGGAAAGACATGGCCAAACAAGAAAAGCCGACACTCAGATGGTTAGGCACTCAATATGAATATGACATCCATGCCACTCAAGAGCGGGTGAATCTAATGCGCGGTCCAAATTGATGGCCAGATTTACACATCTCCAAAAGCACTGGAGTGCACGTGAAGTTAAAGTACTCTCACGTTCACTAGAACATCATCAATATGCACGTACAGATATACAAGGGACTGACCTGACTTCAGGGTTGGTGAGGATGTTGCGTACTAACTGAAATCCACAGATTCCTACAGCAACCCCAACAGCAGCAAAGAGCGGGTAGACCTGGATTGCACCAAATAAAAAAAAGGACTAAATAAAGATGTTTTCAGGAACAGATGGAAAATACTACAATGACAGATTCAATACAAGATGTCTTGCTGCTGATGGAGAACAACCCAACAAAAAAAAAAAAAAAAAAAAAAAAACATCTAAGTCCTAGCTATCAAATTGACGGTCAAAATCGAAATGGCTCCAAAAGGTCCAATTTCGACATGCAAAATCAGAAAGTGATACTCGCTCTTTGGAGGGTCCAGATTGCCTGACATATATGCACCATGTATAGTATCCTCGACAATGTTTTAAATATCAGCGTTGGGGTGTGCCAGCCCCCCAATTACCGACACGATGCTGGCAATACGGCCCCATATCGGCCAGTATCAGCCCAACATTAACCAACACAGCCCTAATCGGGCAGTATTATATCAGATATTTAAAACCGTGATCCTCAAGCAAAGGGTACGATGATCTCCTTGATCCCTGTCTTTGAAAAAGTGGGGTCCATGGTGATACAGATGTTGATCCAAAGGGCCCCGAACACAGAGAGAAAGGCCACCAGAAAAAAAAAAAAAAACAAAAACAACAACAACAACAAAGAAAGGAAGAAAGGAAGAAAATCTCCCCAAAAGGAGAATCAAACTCGCCTAATCTTTCGCCTTTTTCAATAAGGTTAGGATTCATCGATGAGGATGATTTTGAGGGATCCCCGCTCCATGGCGCGGGGCCCACCTGATAGGCCCCGACCGCAAAGAATGAGAGAGAGATGGTTTGCCCTAGAAATTCCTTCGAAATGGAAGTACAGCGAAATAGCAAAGAAGAAGGGTTAAAGAATGGTATTACCTCAGGCCTGAGCCATCGATTAACGCTGGAAGAAGCCATTCACGCCTATGCGACCGAAAACAAGGAAGCAGTTGCGAACAGATGAGTCGCAGATCTCCTGAAAGAAAATACCAGGGGCAATAAGAAAACCCGCAAGCTGCATTTAAAGGACGTGGTTTAGCTGGTGACCACAGCATCAGCCACCTAGATGATGTCAAAGCTCCGTGGGACCCACAATGATGTGTGTGTTTTATCCACGCCGTCCATCCATTTTTTCGGGATCATTTTAGGGCATTAACCTAAAAACTACCAGATCCAAAGCTTAAGTGGACCACACCACAGGAAAAAAGTGGGATTAAACTCTTACCATTGAAACCCTCCTAGGGCCCACAGTAATGCTTATTTGTAATCCAACCCTTCGTAATGTCACACAGACTTGGAATGAAGTGAAAACAAAATTATCAGATTTATCTAAAACTTTTGTGGCCTCAGAGAAGTTTTGGACATAAGAGTTCAATCACATTGTTTCCTATGATGTGGTCCAGTTAATCTTTAGATCTGCCTCATTTTTTATCCAATGCCCTAAAATGAGCTGTAAAATGAATGGATGGTGTTGGATGAAATGCATACATCAGGTGAAGCCCACGGAGCTTGGACACTAGCTAGGTGGTTTATGTTGGGGTTCACCGGCTGGCCCGCTGGTCAAAGGGCGTCCCGCGTCCGCAGTTAAAGCAGAACCGGAGCTATTTGAAGGCTGCTGAATGCGCCCGTCCGTATGATGCACAACATCATGTCTCGAAAGTAAAGTCGGGTGTATATCTGCATGGACGGGAATTGCCTATATCTGCATGGACGGGAATTGCCTACAAAGTAGGGCACGTTTGGATAGTAAATTACTTTACATAAGCTAATTAAGTTATCTCGGTTCCTATTTACTTAGCATATAAATGTTTGGTAAGCTATTATTTTCAAACTTGATAACGTTGGGCTCAATTTGACCTTGTTTTTCAACGTGAACCGTCCATTATGTGGGGCCTACTTTTGACATGAAACATCTACCTTGTGAGCCCAGCTTCAATGTGGGCTATCCATCATGCCTGTCTCACCTTGAATGTGGATCATTCTCATCCTGTCGGACATTGGATGCAGGTCATCCATCATGCAATACCCAACTTCAAAGTGGGATCATCCATTATGCGTGACCCGCCTTAAATGTATTGGACCATTCATTATTATGGGTTACCTTCTATATGAATTATCCTCATGTGGGGCGGACTTTAATTAGGATCATCCATCATGTGGAGCCCACCTTTGATGTGGACCATCCATTGTGTGAGCCTCACCTTTGATGTGGACCAACTATCATGTGGAGCCCACCTTGTATGTGAGTCATTCATCATTAGGAGTTGGGAATGCTTCATGCAAGAGCGGTGCCCTTACTTCCTCAGCTTTCCCTTTATTATACTTTTACAGTTGGAGTACAATAATGACTTAGAAGTTGTGAACGCCCTCTTGGGTACGAAGATAATGCGAAATGATGCACTCACTTTCTTGGTTTTTTTTCCGTCTGTCAATTCTAGTTTTGATTTGATTTAGATGCAGGGTTGATTCAAATATAAAAGTGTATTTGACTTGGAGTTGCCACTAGCCAAATGAAGCTTGGAATATATAGCCGACTAGAAACTGTATAATCACTTAAAGGTCGAAGAATCGTAAGATTCCCCAATTTAAGTGACTCATACGGTTGATCTGCAACTGTTAATTCTGAGTAAGGGTCTCAGTGACGGAAAAAAAAAAAAAAAGGATTGGAGAGTTTAACATAGTTTCAGCATTATTGCATCTATCCATGCTTCATGGAATTTAAGACTCTAGGCAGGCAAAAAGAGAAAATAAATGACACCTAACCTTACTGCAAAAGGTGTACAACCCCAGGTAAGCAAATAAAATAGAAAAAAAAAAAACAAAGAAAGTAAATAGGAGAGAAGGTTGCATGAGCAAAATAAAAAAGGTGAGTGTGTGTACTAGTGATGTGTGGACTGTCATGCAAGTTGATTTGAGATGAGAGAATAAAAATAGGAGATGTGAGGCCTATATCCTAGCCCGTACTGTTCCATAAGCTTCTGCAATCATCCCGATTGAATTCTGGCTACTCGCGATCTGTTATCGGCGTTTGCGCGCAGCCCTGAGTCATGTCCTGTATTACAAAGTCGGCTCGACCCTAGACTTGTACCCTTACAAACGCACCGTCGCCGCGGTTCCGACGCCACGTCTCGCGTACCGATGCGATATCCAGATCAGGAGATGTGGGCCCGCGTTTAGTTTGAAAAAAAACGTCGCGTGTTGTAAAATCCAAGAGAATCCATCACATCAATCACCTCGTTTGTCAAAAGTACACCCATCACTCAACCCATTACTCTTCCCATTCCCAAGTACAAAAGCAACACCAAAAAAAGTCAACTTTCTCATCGCCTCACAATCCCTCTCTCCTATCACTTCTCTTACATCACTCTCTCTCTCATTCTCCAAGCAATCCCAAGAACTCCCAATGTCCAAGTTTTTTCCTCCATTTTTCTCCCACCATGAAGCTTCATACCTCATCATCCAACCTCTAAAATCCAATCTCAACCATTGATTCTTTCTCCTTGGAGCTAGATCACCCTCGTGCGAAAGAAGGGGGAGTAGTTTTGAAGGTGGGTGCTTCTATTTGTTGATTTTGTGATTTGAGGGCCCACATATGTGGGACCCATCTTGATGTATTCATGGATAGGAAGGGCCCATAGTGGCGGAGTCCCTCCTCTCTCTCTCTCTCTCTCTCTCTCTCTCTCTCTCTCTCTCTCTCTCTCTCTCTCTCTCTTTTCTCTCTCCCTCTTGATGTGCGGACCACCCGATGCATGTGACACATCCACACCATCCATCACCGTGGAGCCCACCATGATGCATGTGTTGCATCCAAACCATCCAACGGTGGGACCCTAACCCGCTGACTGACGTCAGTAAGTTTTGGGCGTGATTGCATGTGGTGGATCCCAACCGCCCACCTGTTGTTGGGGCCACACAATGATGTATTTGTTTCATCTGCACCATCCGGACCATCTGGACGGTGCTGGACAGTTTGGACGGCTATGTGGGGCCACGCCATGATGTATGTTTTGTAGCCATGTCGTCCGTTCAGGACGTGGCCCACCCCACACGTGTGGGTGGGACCCACCTTGATGTGCATCTCTTATCCAGGGCGTTTAGGGCCTAGACGCTGGAGCTGGTATGTATATATATATATATAGTTAGTAATGGTGGGTCCCATACGTGTGGACCCACCTCATTATATATTATATATTTGGGTCGTCCCTCTGTTGGACAACCACTGCCCATGTGATCATCTGCACCGTCCATTGTTGGACAGTGCCATTTAAGGCCCACCATCATGCACGTGTACGGAATCCATGCTGTCCATATGTGAGGGACGAACCATGAGTGTAAGACCTGTGTCCTAATCCGTACCGTTCCGTAGGCTCCCGCAGTCCTCCCGATCGAATTTTGGCAACCCTCGACCTGTATTCGACGTTTGTGTGCAATCTTAAGCCGAGTCCTGCATACCGAAGTTGGCTTGACTCGAAACTTGTACCCTAGCGACCGTGCCATAGCCGCAGTTCCAACGCCGCGACTCGCGCACTGACCCGATACCCAGGCCAAGAGATGTGGGCCCGTGTTCACCTCGAGGAAAAACACCCCGCCTTGCAAATTCTGAGAGAATCTCTACAACATGTCCCATCAATCAATCAATCTCATCAAGTCAAGTACACACCATACCACAAGTACAAGCAACCCATCCCTTCCCATTTCCAAAGTCAACTCTTTCTCTCTCTCTCTCTACCCATCCCTTTCTTACAACCTTATCACTCCACCCATCACCCATCACCCATCATTCCATCCATTTTCACCCATCACTTCCCTCTCTTCACTCCCAAGCAACCCAAAAATATCACACGTCCAAGCCTTCCCAAGCTCTCCTAAAACAACAAGTGTGGCCCACCCTCTTATCTTCTATCTCAACCATTCATTCACCATCTACCTCCATCAAAATTGAAGGCAAGGAGCTAAGGAGGCTAAGGGACCAAGAAGAAGGTCGACAGGTGGGTGATCCACAGTTGATTTCAAATTTTAGGGCCTACTTGTTGTGGGAACCACATTGATGTATACAATGTAGAGACGAGCCCATAGTGGCGGGGTCCCTCTATCTCACCATATCTCTCTCTATCTCTCTTGTATGGATGATGGTGTGTTTATGTGTGTGGCCCACCGTAAAGTATATATTTTATCCATGCCATTCACCTTCATGGGACCCACCTGATGGATGTGTTGGGTCTACACTGTCCAGCCCATTAGCGGGCTTGGACGGAAAGAAAAACACAAATATTAGGTCGATCTAAATAGGTGGGCCACGTCCATGTGGGACCCACCATGATGCCTGTGTTATATCCAAACTGTCCAGCGTCCAGGGACGCTGGATGTGGCTCCACAGTGAACTGAGAATAGACGTGGTGTGTGTGGGTAACAGTGAGGTGTGAACTGATGTGGGTGTGTGGCTAACAGTAATGTGTGGACTGCTCACGCAGGCCCCATCATGACGTATGAATATAATCCACACCGTCCATTCCATTCCCCAGCTCATTTTAGGCATTAAGCCAAAATATGAGACCAATCCGCTTATCTGGTGGGCCATGTGATAGAAAACAGTGGTTTCTATCGCTATTATCCATTAGGGCCCACTCCGATGTTTTTATACACTAGAACACATTACATATTGGGCTCATTTGGTTGGTCATGAGCCGTAGAATTCAATGGATGGAGCAGATCCTTCTGATGCGGGCCCCACCTAGGAAAAACCTCAGAATAATAATAATAATATTATTATTACAAAACATGCTGCAAGTGCTGCTGTTGCTAACGTCCAGCGGATGCGCAACAGCGTCTTGCTGCGCTGTGGAGAGAAAGGCCTGGGACCGTGGGTCCCAGCCATGATGCGTGTGTTTTATTTATGTCGTCCATTCATCTGACGTGGGCCCCACGCTGATGGATTTCATCCATCTAAACCGTCCATCCCCATTTCGTGGGGACCACATGTGATGTATGGGTCTTATCCACACCGTCCGTAGGGATAGGACGGTGGGTTCCGCCCCCTGATGCATGTGTTGCATCCAACCGTCTATCTGTTTGGCGAGCTTGTCTCCAGGCTTGAGACTAAAAATAAGACAGATCCAGTTATCAGGTGGACCACACTATAGAAACAGTGGAGTTGAATGCCTACCATTGAAAACCTTTTTGGGGTCATGGAAGTTTTAAACCAATATGATATTTGTTTTTCTCTATATCCAGATCTTTGTGACCTTATGCACAGACTAGATGGAAAATAAATACCATGGTGGGCCCATTGGAATTTAATTGTGGAAGATCATTATCACCACTATTGTTTATGGTTTGGTCCAGATGATCTTATGATCTGGTTCATTGTTTAGATAATGCTCTAAAATGATCTCTATAGATGGATGAATACTGCGGCCCAAGTAGTGAGGCCCACTTGTTGTATTTGAGAAGCCCAATATGGTGTATTTGGGGCCCATGGGTTAAGGCTCGACTTGATGTATTTGGGGGCCAATTTGATTCGGCCCATTCAACTCGGCCTATTCGATTCGGCCATTTGACTCGGCCTATTTGATTCGGCCCATTCAACTCGGCCTATTCGATTCGGCCATTTGACTCGGCCTATTTGATTCGGCCCATTCAACTCGGCCTATTTGATTCGGCCCACTCAAATCGGCCCATTCGACTCGGCCCATTCGATTCAGCCCATTCAATTCGGCCCATTTGATCAGCCCATTTGAATTGGCCCATTTGAATCGGGCTCTTTGATTCGACCCACTTGATGTAGCCCATTTGATGCATGATTGACCCATTAGAGCGGCTCACATGATACAGCCCACTTAAGGCATGTGAGGCCTTTATGTGGACCGACTGTGATGTATATGAGGCCCATTGCGATGTGAGATTCCACCACGATGTATGTAATGATGCTTTGGCGGCCATGCCTTGGGAGCAATGGTGGTTTGACGTCCACATTGTAAGAGCAATCATGGTTAAATGTCCGCATTGTAACTCTCCCCAGGGCCCATTGATAGGCCTATACTTGTAATATGTAGGTCGTCAAGGCCCATCTTCGTTATGAACATAGTCCATCACCATATAACACATTTGGTATAGTTCCATGATTCATGCTCATACGTATCATATGTATGCTTGATATATGGAGTGATTGATCATAGCATATGCCTTCAGGCAGATTGTTTATGGGCTCCCCGATAGGCAGAGTTGCCCTACATGAGCGCGTGGTATGCGTAGGATTGTTGCATGACTGGTAGTGTGATTCATGTACTTACATTTGTGTGATTGTGATTATTATATGCCCCAGCGACATCAGGGCCATAGCCTCCACAAATACATCGTGGGTGGTTGGATTGGATACTGGAAATACTGATTCTAGCATCGGGGCGCT
This sequence comes from Magnolia changhungtana, assembly GCA_030180095.1. Lineage (NCBI taxonomy): Eukaryota > Viridiplantae > Streptophyta > Magnoliopsida > Magnoliales > Magnoliaceae > Magnolia > Magnolia changhungtana. The sequence continues at coordinate 2,140,185 of JASAUF010000231.1, read as the reverse complement.
ATACATGTCCTTGGGTAAAAATCTCTAAACTCGATGGTACCAGAGGATGACTCTAATGTCGAGACCGAGTGGATACATAAGTGCGCGAGGTCCGTATACCAGTAGGTCGTGTCTCCCATTATGCCGTGGTCAGTTGGAAAAGGGTGTGGCCTTACCCGCCTGAGTGAGGGGGCAATTTTTAGGTTTAGTTTGACCAGCTTGAGGAATGAGTCTACTATCGATGAGCCCGGCCCGATATTGGCAGGCGAATAGTGAGGTCTCTTCCACTCTCCCAGTTGTGCATTCGGATAGGGGCCGCAAGCTGGCGTAGAGTGTACTAGACCCCGGTGATTATCCAGAATGAAAACTGTACTGATATTTGATGAGCTTTATGAGGATTTGGATGAGGATTGGCATGTTTGAGTTGCATCTTGCATCGCATGGTCTTGATATGACCGATAGCATTCATATCTTGCACCTCATAGCCTTGGTACGACCGATTACATTCATGTACCCATCAGCATGATTCTACATTACTCTAGCATTGCATTTTGAGCACGTTCATACTACGCACACACTTACACCATCCTCTAAGCTTTCTATAAGCTTATGCACGATTGATGCGTGTAGGTGATGCCAGGACGCAGCCGTAGCTTAGTCGCAGTAGGAGCATGCAGTCGAGCTTCAGGAGTTTCAGTTATTATCATTATCTTGTATTTCCCTTTATACGCATTGTACTTAAAGTTTTTTATCATAGTGGATTTTGTGATGGCGTTCTTGTGGTTTTTGTTCGTGGGTTATGCTTATGGTTATACTCATTACGAATCAAAATCATGTCAGAAATCCTCCTTATAGAATCCTAGGATCGGAACCTGGTGTAGGGTGCCGGGAGCCGAGAATGAGGTACTACAGAGGCTGTTGGCGCCGGATTCAGCGATTGGAAATTTTGTGAGCCCAGTTTCCGAGTATGGGGCGTGACAGTGAGGTAGGTGTTTTATCTCCATGGTGTAGGCCACACGTGTGTGGGACCACTGTAATATATGTATTTATCTCACCATCCATTTGGACGATGGGGACCACACAGTGATGTTGGGGTGTTCACGTCAAAAGCTCTGGGGCCTGATCACGAGCTATGTGTTATATCCATCTGTTCATCTGTGTGGGGACCACACGGGTGGACCCACCTTAATGATGCGTGGACCCACACCATCTGTCCATTGAGCAGGAGGGCGGGTCCCAGCAGCCTCAGCTGCCCATTAACGTCAGCAAGTTCCATGGGACCCACCATATATGTATGTGTTTCATTTGCACCATCCAGATGTACTACCCACCATGATGCAGTGTTGGGTCTGCACCGTCTGTGCAGTGGCCCACCTTGATGCTTGAGTCTACCACGCTGTCCATCCATTTTTTTTGGGATGAGGCCCACTTGTGTGTGTGTTGTGGGGTGCACCATGATGAATGTGTTTCAACCACATTGTCCATCTGTTTTGTTAAACCTTGGGCTACCCCATCAGGCCCACTTGATATATATGAGGCCCACCTGTTGTAGGAGGCCCTCTTTGATGTATTCTGTAGCCCATTTGTGAGGCTCACCTTGATGTAATTGTAGCCCATTATGATGCATATGAGGCCCATTAGTACGACCCATTAATGTGGCCCACTTGTTGTATATGAGACCCATTGATGCAGCCCACTTGACATGTATGAGGTCCATGTGCAGGGCCCACCTGTTATGTATATTGGGCCCATATGAAGGGCCCACCTGTTGTGTATTTTGGCCCTTTTTGGCATGGTGCATTGAGTTGTATTCGTGGCCCTTGGTGATGTATATTAGGCCCGTGTATGCGGCCCACCGTGATATATTATTGTATATCTATGTCGTCCATTTGTGTTACCCACCGTGATGTATGTATTGTATATCCATGCCGTCCATTTGTGTGGCTTGAAGTGATATATTTACAGCCCATATGATGGGGCCCAATGTGGTATATTTGTGGCCCATTGATGAGGCCAAAGTGACGTATTCATGGCCCATGTGTGAGGCTCATTGTGAAGTATATCAGGCCCTTGTGTGAGGCCATGGACCCATTGTACGTTTGGCTCTATGTGGGCCACTCCTTGGGAGCAATGTTGGTTAAATGTCCACATTGATGGCGATGATGGTTAAATGTCCACATCGTGACCTTCTCTTAGGCCATTTGTTAGGGCGATTACCGATTCTGATTGATGTGACCGATTTGCTGATTTCGATTATCAATCGATTCCGATTATCATGACCGATTGCCGATTCTGATTGACGTGATCGATTTGCCGATTCTGATTATCGATCGATTCAGATTATCGTGGCCGATTGTTGATTAGCGATCGAGGTCGATTATCATGGCTGATTGTAAATTCCGATTGACATGACCAATTTGTCGATTCTGATTATCGATCAATTCCGATTGTCGTGACCGATTGCCGATTTTGATTAACGTGACTGATTTGCTGATTACGATTATCGATCGATTCTGATTATCGTGACCGATTGCCCATTCTGATCGACGTGACCGATTTTCTGATTCTGATTATTGATCAATTCCGATTGTGGTGGCCGATTGCCAATTAGCGATCAAGGCCGATTATCATGACCGATCGATTCCGATTGCCGATTCTGATTATCGATCGATTCTGATTGTCGTGACCGATTACCGATTTCGATTGACGTGACTGATTTACTGATTCTGATCATCAATCGATTCCAATTATCGAGGCCGATTCTGATTATTATCAAGGCCGATTCCAATTATTGAGGCTGATTCCGATTGTCGAGGCCAATCCAATTATTATCAAGGCCGATTCCAATTATTAAGGCTGATTCTGATTATCGAGGCTGACTCCGATTGTCAAGGCCGAATATCGAGGACGATTACCGAGGCCCATTGTGATGTATATGCGGCCCATATTTGAGGCCCATTCTGATGAGCATTTGGCCTCAACTTGATGCATGAGATGCCTATGTGATGAGGCCCATTGTAGTGCATTTGAGGGCCAAGCGATGGAGCCTGTTGTGTTGTATATTAGGCCCATGTGAGAGGCCCATCGTGATGTATATTAAACTCTTGAGTGAGGCCCATGGTGTTGTATATTAGGCCATTGTGTGAGGCCATGGGTCCGCTATATGTGAGGCTCTATACAGGCCATTCCTTTGGGGCAATGTTGGTTAAATGTCCACATTGTCAAGGCCGATTGTCGATATCGGTTATTGATACCGACTATGAGTATGTGACAGCATAACATCATGATACATGCCTATACGCATCATCTGCATGTTTGTTATGAGATGTGGTTGACCATTGCATATATCATTGGACAGGTTCTTATGAGACTCCTTGATAGGCGGAGATTGTCTCACATAAGCGCACGGTATGCGCAGGATTGATGCATGACTAAATTGTATGACTTATGCATCTGACATTTTGTGTTATGATTATTGTACGCCCTAGCGACATCAGGGTCATAGCCTCCACAGGCATATCGTGGATGGCCAGATGGGACATTGAAAATATGTTATTAGCATCGGGCTGCCATAAATGGCCCTGAGTGAAAATCTCTAAACCCTCTTGGAACTAGAGGACACCCCAATATCGAGACCAAGTGGATATATACGAGCGCATGAGGGCCGTATACCAATAGGGCACGTCTCCCACTGTATCATGGTCGGTTGGGAGGGGGTGTGGCCTTACCCGCCTGAGGGAGTAGGCATAGCTAGGCTGAGTTTGACCAACTCATGAATGGGTCCGCTATCGACGTGCTGGGTAGATATTGGTCGACTACTGGGCAGGCGGATAGTGAGGTCTTTTCCACTTACCCGGTTGTGCGCTTGATGGGGTGGCAAAATGGTGTAGAGTGTACTAGACCCCGGTGATGATCTCAGAGATGAACAATACTGATATGTGGACTTATTGGGCAGGTGTTGCGTATTCATTCATTCATTATCCACTTGGGTTGGTGGTGCTCAACTATTTGTTACTTGTGCCTTCGGAATGGCCAGGATTTCAGTTGGGGCGCGCGACTAACCTGAGATCAGGAGTTTACCACATTAAGTCTGACTATCCAAATTTAAGTATGTGCCGAACTGAGCTAGGCCAGGAACAACAACAGCTTCCAACAAATTAAAGAAAAATTGTAGGGCTATGATTGGCTCAACGCAATAAATACCCAAAACCAGTCGTCCAAGGACCGGTATTATGTATCAGTGGCCCATAGACTGGTTTTGTACAAAATCAGTCCTTGGGAGGCCGGTTTACCTATAACTAGACCTTCATGGTCTGGTTTTGGGTTTTTTTTTTTACCTTTTTGAAATAATTTACATTCCATGGGTGCCCCAGAGCATGTGTTCCGTCACTGCTTTAACACTCATGTACTTTGACCATGGTCGATTTATCTTGATGATTGCCTTCAAGGCTCACCTTTAGCCATGCAGATGCTTCGATTAGCGCCCACTTGAAGTCAACAAGCGAGATTCCATCATGTTTAAGGTGGGGTGTCTACAGTTGCCCCACTTTCACAGAGGTTAAGGTACAACCGAATGCCAAAGCGAGTGGGACATAGACATGGTCTGGTGATCTATTATGAAGTATCATTGTCAAAATGCTTGTTGAAATTGCATGTGAAATAGACCAAGGTCGAATCCACAAGGACTAAACTTATATGAATTATGAAAATAACTAGAACTAGAACTAGAAACATATCTAAATTGAAATCTGAATAATTGAGAGTAATGGTGAATACTGTTGATTAAAACTTATGAATGTGGGAACTAGGGTGTCAAGGATCCACTTGTAGTTATCAAGATGCTACCTTGATTCAAGGAACACAATTGGAATTGGAGTCCTATGTTATCCAATTGGAAGATAAAGCAATTTAAATCAAATATGAACTTTTCATTGACCTAATTCTTAATGGAGGAGAATTGTGATGATTGGAAGGGATTCCATCACCCTACCATGCCCAATAGACGATGGTGAACAACAGGATTAACCAATCTCACAATCTTAAAACAAAAAAGAAGATATCCAAGGCTATCACATCATCCATTGTAATTTGAGTCACAATAAATCATAAAAAACTGAAAATCTTCCTTTAATATCAAACTATAAATTAATCAGGTTCAATAAGAACAAGAATCAAAGCAAGATAATCATCCAAACACACTACAAGCTTCACCTCTTAGCCCTAGCTAAGAGGTTTAGCTAACCATCGACATGATTAAAATAAAATCTCTTAAACAAAGCATGAAAAAATAAAACTAGGGAATAAGAAAAACTCTTTGGCAGCTGCTCCACCCTTGTGCTATGCTCCTTGAGACCCTTCCAAACCCTAGAGGATGCTTTGGAGCATCCTAGGGAGTCCTATTTATAGTTGTGGAACTCCAACTTTCACACCAAGTTGGAAAAATCTAGAAACAGCCTCAAATTTACGCACTCTGTGTAGTTTTCCAAAATAGACTTCCAGAACTTTCACTTTTTATACTCGGAGTTTCAGAATATGTTTTTTTTCAGGAATATGTTTTTTAAGGATAATTTTTAGGATTCTTTTTCTTTTTCTTCACTTCAAATATTCGATTATATTCATTCCTCACTTGGTTTCCTTAGATCTCTAGCATGTGAATTCTTCATTAATGACTTCTAAATCTTCAAATCTTCATTTAGTAATCTTTTAAGTATAAATCTTTCTTTTGACATCAATTTCACCTTAAGCTCTCGAAATCACATCGCACATGAAAACATGCATAATTAGATCGATTAAGCACTATCATGTTTATAAAACCAATATATAAATAGAGGAAATATGCAATATTTCACACTCAACACACTTGCGAAAGCTTGGCGGAGCTATAGAATTGTGGGTAAGTCCTAGGGGGATCGATTAGGGCCAATTAAAAATACAATTGCCTACTTAAATCAATTTACCAATTATAGTTAAGAAGGCAAATTAACATTAAGGCTTCTAAGCCAAAGTGAGTCCAATCACACAAACTACAAAAGATGCAACAATATAACAACTAGTCTATAAATCAAGATAGCGATCTTATGTGTGGGATGTGCTAACTATTCAATACCTTGCAAATATCTAATCATGGATACATAATTAATTAAATTAAGTTCACAGGCATAAATGGAAATGTGCTCAAATGGCAATCCCAAACACAACATGTATGGTGGTTCGACTTCCTTACTCCACCATGGGTGGACGCATTCTCTTTGAGTGTGCCATGTGGATGCTAGAGGGAGCACGATTTCCCAAGGGTACGGGAGATTTACTCTCTTCTTTGCACTGGTTGCCTCGCTCGAGGGCTTTGGTAATGCGGTAAAGGTGTTATATTTGACCAGAGTCACCACTAACCAATTATTATGATTCTACAGTCGGTTAGAGCCCATAGAAACACTTAAGATTGAGGACCTGAAGATCCTTAACCCTAAGATGATCAGTATGTTTACATTACAGAGATTCCAAGTACAGGTGTAATGCCCCAAATTTTTGTAACCCGAGTACATGCTCGCCCTGAGAATTCCAGGTGTTAACCATTGTGCACAAGGTCTAATCCTTGTAGTCCATGATCAGTTTACATATTTCATTGTAAGGGTAACTGTTACGCCCCAAACTCAGAAACCGGGCTCACAGAATTTCCGATCGCCGAATCCGGCGCCTATATCCTCCGTAGTACCCCATTCTCGGCTTCCAGCGCCCATACGCCAGATTCCGATCCTAGGATCCTACAAGGATGATTTTTTAGTGTGATTTTTTTTTTGTAAAGGAACATAACCACAAGTGTTCCCAAATTACAAAGGCAACATCATCATCACATATCCACTAATATGAACATTTGATTACGGTGCTGAAAAGGGAAATACACGGATAAAAAATCTCCATGAGCTCGACGCATGCTCCTGCCTCAATGTTGCTGCAACCTAACGTCACCTGCATGTAACAGTAGTGCATAAGCTTACAAAGAAGCTTAGAGGGTAGTGTACGTGTGTGCGCAAAGCATGTGCCAAGCATATAATATTAGTCTAAGTGAAATATTGGTAATTCTATAAGTCATACAATATCAGAGTATGCAATGCAGACCGGCTATGCAATGCGGACTCATAGTGAGCTAAATATCAGATGCCGAGGATGCAATGCAATATACAATTCCTGACGAGCCACGAATATCATCAGTCTCATCTAGGCCATATAAATGCAGAAACATAGTAACTCAAATGCCATATGTCGCAGATGTAATGCAATATGTAGATCCTGGAGAGTCCATAATACCATTAACCTTATTCAAGTTATGCAACACAGAAGTATAGTAAACCAAATGTTATGTGCTGAGGATGTGATACAATATGCGGTGCGAAAGAGATGCCCAAGCTGGAGGGTGAAGTCGGGATGATAGCACGTAGTATCGCAAGTTGTGGAGTTCATCACAAGGGACTTCTATCTAAATGAGTCCCATACTTAATTTTGGATAGCTAGACTCAATGTGGTAAACTCCTAATCTCATGTTGGTCGCGCGCCCAACCGAAATCCTGACCATTGCGAAGGTATACATAATGATTTGGTTACACGCTACCAGCCCGAGTGGATAGTGAATGAATGAGTCAAGTGCCGAGTACGCAACTCCTACTTAGCAAGTTTGCATATGGCCACCACAATGCTTCTGATGTGGGATAAGGTTTCGCCTCGCTATATGCACAGTAGCCTGCCAACCACTAGTAGCTCGCCCAGGCCCTTAGGCCCCGCACACATCAGCGTCCACCCATGTATGCCTGCCCACATGTGCAACAATGATGGGGTGTTACAATATTAGTACCGTACATCTCTGGGATATCATCGGGGTCTAATACACTCCACATTGGCTGCCGCCTCCCTAGCCACACAATACTACCCGCCTGACCAATATTCTGCCAATACCTACTCGGCTCATCGATAGTGGACCCATTTGCGAGCTGGTTAAACTCAGCCTAGCTTATAGCCCCCTCGAGTGGATAAGGCTATACCCCTTTCACAACCGACCATGACACAGTGGGAGACACCGCGTACTAGTATTCGACACTCGGGCGCTCATGTATCCACTCGGTCTAGACGTTAGAGCATCCCTGGTACCAAGGGGTTTAGGGACTCACCCACGACATATTAGATGCCCATATGCTAGAACTAAACATTTCTGGTGTCCCAACTGGCCATCCACGATATACCTGTGGAGGTCATGGCCCTGATGTCGCTAGGGTGTACAGTGATCATGCCACACAAATTCGAGATGCATGAGTCATACTATCCAGTCATGTATCAAACCTGCGCGTACCGCGTGCTCATGTGAGGCCACTCCGTCTCACAAGGAGTCATATAATAAACCAGCCTAATGACACATGCTATTATCAGTCACTCCTCAAAACAAGCATATATATGATGCGTATGAGCATGTATTATGATGTAATAAAGTACATAGGCATGATTATTTGATAAGGTAGACAACAATAATCCATAATTGACCTTCACCGGCATATCACATAACACATCTCACGAGGCGAGTCAAGCGGGTGTACAAGAGGATGAATCTAAGTACAACAAGTCGGTTTCCTCACCCTCTCTATCATGCAATAACTAGGCTTCCTTATGGGGGCCCGATATGATATAAGGTGGGCTTTGGTGGGGTCCGTACATCTAGGACTATATGTTCTTCCAAATGATCTGGGTAGCTCGTTCAACGTCTAAGTGAGTCTCAAGTTTGGTCTCTAAACTTGGGCAAACACATGTACCTACGTGGGCCACATTTCCAATGGGAGGCCCGGTATGAATACAAGATGGGCTCCAAGGTTTGGGTAGTCCTACAGGGTGAGATGAAAAACAATAGCATCAATGGGGGCCCAACGGTTTGAGTTAGCTCACTAAGGAAGGATGGGATATTACTATCATCAATGAGGGCCCAATGATTTGGGATAAGCCCAATAAAGAAGGACAGGTATCGCTAGCACCAATGGGGGCCTAATGATTTGAGTAGCCCATTAAGGCTAAATAGGTAACATTATGGGGGCCCAATAGATGAGAATGGGCCTGACAAGGGGCTCTAGGGAGGCTTACAATGTGGACATTTAACCACCGTTACTCCCTAGAGAGCAGCCCATTAAGAAATCTAATATACAATGGGGCCCATGGCCCGAATATTACTTAGGAATAAGAATGGGCATCACACTTAACATTTCATACATCATGGTGGGCCTCATGAAATGGCCCATGGCCCACATACATCAAGATGGGCTATATATATGGGTAGCCCGTGGCCCAGAAATATCATGGCCAAAGGAAACATACACTACGATGGGGTCACACATCACAATTTGGCCTCATCACATAGGCCTCATATGCACCACCATGAGCCTCATCACAAGGGCCTCACGTACATCATATTGGGCCTCACATAAGGGGCACATATACATCACATTGGGCCTCACACAAGGTCACATATACATCACAATAGGCCTCATCACTTGGGCCTAATATACATCACAACGAGCCCCATCACTTGGGCCTGATATACATCAAGGTGGTCCCACCGTCTTCACGTGCGAATAGTATTGATAAAACACTTACACTAGGGTGCCCCAACACAATGGACAGACGGTATGAATACTTACATCATGTCCAGCAAAATGGACAGACGGTGCGGATAGAATACATACATTAAGGTGGTCCCACCGTCCTTGCTAGACGATGCAGATAGAATATATACATCAAGGTGGTCCCCACCGCCCTTGCTGGATGATGCAGATTCAACACATATATCATGACAGGCCTCACACGTGGTAGGTGGTTCCCACGGTCCAGACTGTCTGGACGGTGTAGATACAATTCATACGCCATGGTAGGCCCCACCGTCTAAGGACTAGACAGTGTGGCTAAAACATACATCTGGTGGGGTCCCACCATCCCTGCTGGACGGTGCTGGACTCCACACGTGTATGTGGGTCCCATCATTTAGTCAGGTGGATGGTGTAGATATAACACATATCTCATGATCAAAACCCACAGAACTTGCTGACGTCAATACAACAGCTATATAGCTAGTGGTCCCCATAGATGGACGGCGTGACTATAATACATACATAGAGGAGGGCTCCACCGTCCGATAAGCTGGATGGTGAGGATAAGACCCATACATCACGGTTGGCCCCATCAGATGGATGGTGTTGATAAAACACATACATCACGGTGGATCCCACCGTCCAGTAGACTGGATGGTGTGGATATACACATATCATCAAGGTGGGTCCTCGTGGTGGCCCACTAAAGTTTTGGATCAAATGATATTTGTATTTTCCTTCATCCAGGCCTGTCCCAACGGATAGGTAGCAAGGTGGGCCTCACGAATGGACAGTCTGGATCAGGTGGGCCACATGCCATCACAAAAAGAGAGAGAAAGAGGGGAGGGGCTCTGCCACTATGAGCCCTCCCTAGGTGGGCCATGTAAATACAATACATACATCAAAATGGGTCCCAAATCATGTGGACCCTAAATCGTAAAAATCAACGGTGGAGATCCCTTTTCCACAAAAAATGCAAGGTCTAGATGACCTTTTCACAATGGGAAAAATAAACATCATGATGGGGTCCATGGAGAATGGCCCCATCATAGCATGAACATATGAATCATGGTGGGCCATCGGCCATCAGCCACACCTAGGGTCCAAAGTGAGATCCATACCATCAATCAATAGGCCCCACTTGGCCCATCACCAAAAACACAATTTAATCCTCCAAATCACCCACCAATTGCTAATCTTCTATGCTCCTTGGAATGCTAAGCTTATTGGCTTCAACTTAGATGGAGGATGATAAAGATTGAAGGGCTATGATGAGAGGTTTGGGCCACACTTGGCTCTTTCTCTTCTTGGGAATTGCTTGAATGTCCACTCCTTGGTTGCTTGAAAAATGGTGGAGAGAATGAGAGGGAGAGAGAATGTGATGGGATGAAAGGGATGGGATGTGTGTAAGAAAGGGATGGGTGCATGTAAGAAAGGGATGGGTGGAGAGAGAGAGAGAGAGAGTTGACTTTGGGGATGACTTGTGTAAGAGAGGGGTGGGTTGTGTACTTGACTAGTACTAGATTGATTGATGTGATGGATGGTAGAGATTCTCTCGAGATTTGCAATGCGGGACATTTTTCTCAAAATAAACACGGTCCCACAACTCCTGGCTTGGGCGCGATCAATAGGGTACAAGTTCTGAGTCGAGTCGACTCAAATCTATGGGATACGATTTAGGGTCATGCGCAAAAGCTATCTACAAGTCACGGGTCACTGGAATTCGATGGGGAGGATCGTGAGAGTCCAAGGAACAGTATGAACTAGGATACGGGCCTTACAGTAACTATTCACGAGAATAAAATTAACTGTATTTCTTATTCCATCAAAATGAAAAAAATTAACCAATTGTCTAATGCCCTCTTAAATGGGAGCCTATTACATCATCCAAAGTGAGCAGCGAAAAATAAGTAAAACTAAACATAATGTTATCCTTCTCTCCTATTCGAAATAATCATCTACGGGGAGATCATCATCTGCATCTTCATCCTGCACTTTCCTTACAACATCTATATGGTTGGAGATGGTCAATACCCCACTCATAGTGATGGTTATCTTTTAAGATTTACAATATTCTAAGTGATTTATAATGATTAAATAAGGGTCTCGATACATCTCATACTCCACTACTACGAGTGGTATCGGTATGCGCAACCATTCTACATGAATGCATGCCTAACATAGTAAGTGCGGTTCATCATACATAGTGATAATCACAATGTGGAATATAATTTCATAGAAAACCAAGCTTGCTTCGCATCCCATACTATGAAGATTTGTTGGCATGTCCAACAATACCGTGGATTTACATAAACACCTTAAGATAGCACAACACATGGATCGTATGAATTACGTAACATGAATTGTTCATGTAGTGACTATTTGCGACATCCAATCCCGGAAGTGCTGTAACACGCATTACAAATTACTTACATCGATTTGTGCACCACTACCCAAAATCCATATAATTATGCGTCGACCAAGAGGGTCACTACCTAGAGTGCATTACATCTATGATAAAATATATGAATTACTAGATGTGAGACCTCTAACACATCACTTGTGTTACAAGGGAATAATGCAGAAACTTAAATTTTGTAATAAACATGCATATGGTGAAAATCAACAATAATAAACTCAAAGTATGCAAGAACAAAATAATCAAGTTGAATTATTGTAAGTTTTAAGGAAATCTCTCACCTCTAACGTCGTATCTCCCTCAAGAGTTGTTAGACTTTTATGTATACACCGTAGGATTGAATTCTAACATGATTTAAAACAATTCGGGTGGTTAGATCACTCAATGAACTGTCTTATATGGTTAAGATCAATGACTAGGATTTAGCATAAGATCTAGGTTTAGAATTTGGCTTACCAAGGTAACATATTAGATATATGAATTTAGTAGATGAGAGGATTACCCTATTTAACAATTAACCTTAGCCGACTAGACTCAAACTTCGACAAAATTTTCTTGCCGAGTTGACTTGGTTCAACTCAATCCCAAACAACCAACATATGGTTATTGAAAATCCAAAGATTAAAGAAATGAACCTAAGAGATTACCTCTAATCAATAGAGGAACCCACCCTGGATCTGGACTCGACCAGACAACTCAATGAGTTGCGGCTTAACCCCGAGCAGTGCTTGGTCTCTTTCTCCCTCTTTCTCTGCAAACGGATGCTCTCTCTCTCTCTCTCTCTCTCTCTCTCTCTCTTTCTATTTGAGATTTAGACCTGGGTTCTCTCCCAAACGAAGGGTGATTTATACAGATTGTCTGGCCAGCCTCAGCATAAGAGGGAGGGAATTTGAATTGTTGTATCACATGGAGCGTGCATGGTGGTCTTGGTGGTAGTTTAATCCAAATCTAATATATCGAAAGAGATTACACGTTTAGGTGGGCCATCAAGTGGATCGGATCTTGAAATGGTGCAATCTCCCCGATCAATGATCATTATTCAAACGAAGAAGATGATAGGCGTTTTAATGGAGATTCCATGCCTTTGGTTATTCCTTCTCCGTGAATATAGTGGACGTTCCCGATGGGTTTATAGAAACTCACGGAGCCTAGAAATCAGAGGTTCATTGTCGTTTAACTGGTTGGTCCGCTCTTTGAAAGTCTCAGGCAGATGCACACTTTCACTGCCCTATTTGTGAAGGACCAAAGATTTCGGCATTATAATATGATTTTCCTCGTCAGATTCTAATTAGAAAGGGAATGTGGATCCCACAGATCAGTTAAATATCTTTCTTTGATTTGTAGGGAGATTCACACACCACAAATGGAGGAAAGTTTGTTTAACGATGTCATTATGTGTGTAAAGCTTGTGAATCTTGTGCTCTACACACAAGCTGGTGTGGACTACCAAGATTAAAAGGAAATCTGCCTCTGTTTTGCAAAGATTTTCCATCCAAATTTGGAAAAGAAACCATGGTTTCTTGTTTCAGAACGTTTTCGTGAGCTCTGTGTTAATCGAGTTTCGTTTTCAACCCATTACACACTGTGTTGTTAGGCAGGGTCCGTTAACATGTTTATGAGAAATCCACTATGTTCATTAGCATTTTCAAATCGTGTTGGCCTCCGAGCCCATATATGAAGTATGTCTGAGTCCTAGGTGGGCCACACATTGTTGAGTGTGAAATATTGCATATTCCCCCTATTTATACTTTGATTTTATAAACATGATAGTGCTTAATCAATTTAATTATACATGTTTTCATGTGCAAGGTAATTTCGAGAGTTTAAGGTGAAACTGATGTCAAAAGGAAGATTTATGCTCAAAAGATTACTAAATGAAGATTTGAAGATTTGGAAGTCATTAATGAAGAATTCACATGCCAAAGATCTAAGAAAAACAAGTGAGAAATGAAGAGAATCAAAGATTTGAAATGAAGAAAAGGAATCCTGAAAATAAACATATTTTTGAAATTGTCCTAGAAAAGCATATTTTGAAACTCCGAGTTTATTTTGGGAAACTGTGCAGAGTGCATAAATTTGAGGCGGTTTAAACTTCGAGCTTATTTTAGAAAACTACGCAGAGTATGTAAATTGAAGGTGGTTCTAGATTTTTCCAACTAGGTACGAAAGTTGGAGTTCCACAACTATAAATAGGACTCCCTAAGATGCTCTAAAGCAACTTCTAGGGTTTAGAAAGGTCTCAAGGAGCATACGCAAGGGTGGAGTAGCCACCAAAGAGTTTTTCTTCTTCCCTAGTTTATTTTTCATGCTTTGTTTAAGAGATTTGGTTTTAATCATGTCTATGGTTGGCTAAACCTCTTAGCTAAGACTAAGAGGTTAAGCTTGTAGCGTATTTAGATATGTATTTTGCTTTGATTATTGTTCTTATTGAATTTCATTGATTTCTAGTTTGATATTAAGGGAATATTTTCAAATTTCTATGATTTATTATGACTCAAATTACAATGGATGCTGTGATAGTTTTGGATATCTTCTTTTCCTGTTTTGTGATAGTGAGATTGGTAAATTTTGTTGTTCATCATCGTCTCCTGGGCATGGTAGGGTGAGGGAATCCCTTCCAATCATCACAATTCTCCTCCATTGAGAATTAGGTCAATGAAAGTTTAGATTTGATTTAAATTGCTTTATCTTCCAATTGGATAGGATATGACTCCAATTCTAATTGTGTTCCTTGAATCAAGTAAGGTAGCATCTTAATAGCTACAAGTGGATCCTTGACACTCTAGTTCCCACTTTTAAATTCATAAGTTTTAATTAACATTATTCACCATTATTTTCAATTATTTAGATTTCAAATTAGATCTTTTTCTAGTTCTAGTTCTAGTTATTTTTAAAATACATACAAGTTTAGTTCCTGTGGATTCGACCTCGGTCTTATCAAGTTATTACTACATTGCGACCCTACACTTGGAGTTGTGAACAAGTTTTTGGCACCGTTGTAGGGGACTATGGCTGCGTTTTTCTGAGATTAATTAGTTTTGAAATTAGGTTAAGATTATGGTTTATTTTTTCTGCTTTGTTTTTAAGTTAGGATTTTATGTTTTTAACTAACATTGTTTTTTTTTTTTTATTTTTTTTTTATTTTTTTTTATAGGATCTTAACATAACAATTCTTATTCAGTAATTTTGTTCCAACCCTCTCTCTTACCTTTTCTAAAACTCTTATTTATTTTAGTTTTTCTAATTTTCTTTTTAGGTTTAGTTGTTTAGTTACTTGAAGGCTGCTAGTGTTTCATGCCCAAGTGGGTTCGTGAAAACACTCGACGTCTCTTAAGTGAAGGAGGATTAATTGAAGGGTTGCCTATCCATCACCGAATTAGATATCACTTGAGACTCTCTGAGTCAGTAGAAGTGATGACTGCAAATCAACCCCAACCACCTGTTGAGGAAGTTCAAGATGAAAATGAGGTGCATAATGCACCCCCACCTCGTATTCTATAAGATTATTTACAACCGGTAGGGGTGAACACACCTTCCTATATGATATTCCCATTGAATGCAGGAACCGTGGATATTAAACCAGGGACAATTCAACTCCTCCCTAAGTTTCATGGACTAGAATCTAAAAGTTCATACTTGCATATGAAAGAGATTGATGAAATAATATCTACATTACACTTCTCAAACGTGTTCGAGGACACAGTTAGGCCGAAATTATTTCCTTTCTCTTTGAAAGAAAAGGCTAAGTCACGGTTACATTCCTTAAGACTAAGGTTCATTGGCACATGGGCTGAGATTGCAAGGGAGTTCCTTAAAAAGTTCTTTCCCTATCATAAAACAAATACCTTAAGGAAAGCAATCATGAATTTTATGAAAAAAGATGATGAGACCTTTTTCCAATGTTGGGAGCGATTTAAGGATCTCATAAATTCATCTTCACAACATGGGTACGAAACATGGCATATACACAAGCTTTTTAATGAGGGATTGACCTCACCCATGTGCCAATTTGTGGAGATGATGTGTAATGGGGAATTCATGAACAAGGAAGTTGATGATGCGTGAAATTATTTTGATAAACTTACTAAAAATGCGGAATCATGGGATACCTCCTCAAAACCACCACTTCTAAGCCTACTCAATTAAAGGAAAGGGGAAGAATTTATGCTTTAAAAGAGGAAGATGATATAAATGCAAGAATGGCCAAACTCACAAGAAAAGTCGAGGCCATGGAACTTAAGAAGGTAGAACCCGACAAGGCTACAAAAGTTGTTTGTGGTATTTGTGCTTGCAACATACATACAACTAAGAATTGCCCAATAATTTCTACTTTTTAAGAGATATTGAATGAGCAATCAAATATCGTAAACAACTACCAAAGACCTTTCAGTGGACCCACCTCAAATACATATAACTCAAGTTGGAGGAACCATCCAAATTTCAGTTGGAGGAATGGACAAACTACTACTCCTTAAGGAATCCTTAACCAATTTCTAAATCAAAGGAAACCTCTAGAGGATACAGTTCAAAAGTTCTTGCAAAACCAAGAGCTATTCAACCAAATACGGTGCGAGCATTTCACGATCTCAAAACAATAATGGAAATGTTTGCATCATCAATTCAAAAGATTGAGTCACACTTAGTTAATGGGGAGAAAAGGATGCTTCTGGCCCAACCCCTCCCCAATCCAAAACTGCAATATGAAAATAGGTGACCCAAGCTCTTCAAATCAGATGGAGCAAGCTAAGTCTATGACCACTCTTAAGAGTGGGAAGACAATGGATAAATCTATTTCGGTAAGGGTTGAAAAGCCCAAGGACCCGAAAATAGATGAGAATGATAGACCTAGCAATGCTCCACATGGGTTAGAACTGGAACCTTAAAGTAAGCCAATTGCGCCATTCCCTCAACGGTTGATTGCACTAAAACCTCAGGCTAACTCACAAGATATTTTAGAGGTGCTTAAGCAAGTGAAGTTCAATATCCCCCTACTGGATGTCGTTAAACAAATACCTTCATATGTAAAATTTCTGAAAGATTTATGTACGACCAAAAGTCGGTGAAACATACAAAAGAAAATCTTTTTGACGGAAAAAGTGAGTGTCATCCCCAAGCAAGATGTGTCACAAAATATAAAGATCCCGGTAGCCCAACCATCACTTGTATAATTGGGAACTACCAGATTGAGCACGCACTTCTTGACTTAGGGGTAAGTGTAAATCTGATCCCTTACTCGATTTATGAACAATTGGGTCTAGGTGAATTAAAACCCACTCGAACCACATTACAACTTGCCGATCGCTCAATTCGTGTACTGAGAGGGATGATTGAGGATGTGTTGGTCCAAGTTGATAAATTCTACTATCCAGTAGATTTTATTATCCTGGATACTCAACCCATCATAGATGTGAGCACTCAAATTCCTGTCATTCTTGGTTGCCCATTCCTTGTTACATTAAATGCCATCATTAATTGTAGGAATGAAATTATGAATTTATCTTTTGGAAATATGACATTAGAGCTTAACATCTTTTTCAACATAAACAAACAGCCAGATGATGATGACGATACCCACACCATTAACATGATTGATTCTTTCGTGGAAGATAGAGCACTCCTGACTCTATACTCTGACACTTTAGAGACATGCTTGACCCACTCCCCCAATTTAGATGATGACATGATTAGGGAGATGAATGCCTTATTTGATGCTATGCCGGTACTTGAAGTTAACCGGTGGAGGCCACAATTTGAGAAATTGCTCTAAACCAATTTAGTGCCTCTACCACCTACCCTTAAAGCACCGAAGCTTGACCTAAAACCTTTGCCCGCTGATCTTAAATATGTTTACTTAGGTCAAGATGAGACATACCCGGTGGTGATCTCTTCCCACCTTGAGAAGGAACAAGAGAGTATACTTATTTCTACTCTCATTGAGCATAAAGGAGCCATTGGAAGGTCGATTGCAGACCTCAAGGGAATTGATCCTTTAATTTGTACTCATCGAATTCATCTTGAGGATAATGCGAAAACCACATGGCAACCACAACATCGATTAAATCCAAACATGAAAGAAGTGGTTAAGGCTGAGGTAATTAAGTTGTTGGATGTGGGTATTATATACCCTATATCCGACAATTAATGGGTGAGTCCAACTTAGGTGGTTCCTAAGAAGTCCGAAATCACCGTCGTAGCCAATGTTGACAATGAACTCATGTCAACTAGAGTTACTACTAGTTGGAAAATGTGCATTGACTACAGAAAGTTGAATACCATCACAAGAAAGGACCACTTTCCTTTGCCCTTCATTGATCAAATTTTAGAAATGCTAGCTGGTCACTCTTACTATTGCTTCCTTGACAAATATTCAGGCTACAACTGATAGAGATAGCCCTTGAAGATTAATAAAAGACAACGTTCGCATGTTCATTTGACACTTTTGATTACTGAAGGATGCCATTTGGACTGTGTAATGCCCCCGCCACTTTTCAGTGATGAATATTGAGTATTTTTTCTGACATGGTGGGGGCAATATTTAGAGGTCTTCATGGACGACTTCTCTATTTTTGGTCCATCCTTCAGCGAGTGTTTGGAAAATCTTAAAAATGTGCTGAAGCGATGCGAGGAGAAGAATTTGGTTCTGAATTGGGAGAAGTGTCATTTCATGGTTCCCAAGGGAATTGTTCTTGGACATATAATTTTGTCCAAAGGAATTGAGGTAGACAATGCAAAAATAGATCTTATCTCTAACCTACCTCCACCCAAGAGCATACGTGACGTGCGATCATACTTAGGATATACCAGATTTTACAGATGATTCATAAAAGACTTTAGTCATCTCTCTCATCCTTTATGTAATCTACTTTAAAAAGATACACCATTCGAGTGGAGTGAAGAATGTCAGGGAATTTTTTCAAAGCTCAAGGGCATGTTGACTACCGCTCTTATCATACAGCCACCCAATTAGAGCATCCCTTTTGAGATTATGTACGATGCGTCTGACTATGTTATTGGGGCGGTGTTAGGCTAGAGAAAAGAGAAGAAGCCCTATGTAATTTACTATGTGAGTAAAACTCTAAATTTTACCCAAGTGAACTACTCTACTACGGAGAAGGAGCTCTTAGTCGTAGTGTTCACTTTGGACAAATTTAGGTCCTACTTATTTAGTGTAAGTGCTATGGTCTCATGCTCCTTTGGTTGTCAAATTTTGATGTGTCAAAACATCTATCTATGTCTTGTGTTTGTATGGTGTTTTATATGTATTCAAGACACTGCATCAACACTTCATGACATTGGATGCCTTTAAGAAATACAAAGTGTACTTCATCATCCTATCAATGTTCAAAGCTACAATGTTGAAGTTCAAGACTTAAGAAACAACTTCAAAACTCAAGAGCAACGCATGAAGTAGTTTTCAAGCTGATGAAGATTTTAAGATCAAAGCTACAACAAGTTCAAGATCTCAAGCTTGATAAGGTTCAAATGTCTACATTCGTTAAATGGTTGAAGTTCAATGTCCATACGACATGATTTAGGTTTGAATGACCATTAGGTTAACCTTAGAGTAGGTCATTTCAGATACATAACTCAATTATATCTTTAATAGGTTTTTGATCTGTTCTAAGACCAGTCATAGTCCCTATTCGACTAGTCCTGGCATTGACTCGACCAGTCCAAGAAATTCCATGACCAGTCTTAAGTTGTTGAGAATTTTTGAAATTTTCTGGTACACCTACGACCAGTCCTGGTGGTCCTTCGACCTGTCGTAGGAGTGACTTCGACTCGATCACGACCAGTCGTAAGTAACCCACGACCGGTCGTAGGTTCCCTAAGACCAGTCATGGAACGACTTTTAAAAATCGCGCTCCTTATTTCAAATATCCGTTAAAGCTATGACCAGTCGAAGGTTCCTAAGACCAGTCGTAGATGCGATTTTTGCTTCTATAAATTGAACACGAATTTCAGAGTTTTATAATTCAATTCATAATATTTCTAAGGCTCCACTCTGAGATAAGTTTGTGTTTGTTTTTAAGCTATTTTGTGCATAATTGTTCTCTTTTTGCTAGCTTATTTAATTTGATTTTGTTTCTATATTCCAATCTTATTTGAAAAGAGGAATTACCTTATTCCTTCTTCTTGGAATCAAAATCAAATATAGCTACGCCCAACTGGTTAAAATCTAAAATCTATTAGAACTTAGAACCATATTAAAGTGAGTATTGGAAATTGAACTTTGACCTTCAATCATCTACTCCGATTGGTTCTACCGGGCTGCTACGAAAAGGAGAAATCCAGGTATTTTACAATTCTGTAAAATTTCATTTCTTTTGGTTTTGTTTGAGGTTAAGCCAGAAAAATCTCATTGTATTGGTTATCTGAGGAGAGCCAGAAAACTCAGAAAAGAGGGGTTTTTGAATTGTGTAAGCCCAAGTGAAAAAGACACAATTGTAAAGGTTTTGGGTGAACCTGTGAAAACCTATTTGATAGTGAACGCTAATATCCCCCGTGTGAGGATATTAGGAGTAGAGTAGCATTCTGTGTAGCTGTTGAAAGACAATTGGTGTACACACAGGCAAACTACTATAACTCTTTATCTTGTGGATTGAATGCTTGCTTAATTTTCATATCTTTTATCATTCAATTGTGTGGAATGTACATGTGAATGTGAATGTTGTAACAACTTACATTTTAAGCAAGTGTAGGGATTGTTGTAATAAATTAGATCTATATTTCTGCATTTAATTTCAATTCTTTGCTATTCATTTATTTATATTAAAATTGAGTTCTTGATCCAAAAGACGTTCTAGAAATAAGGTTGTCCTACCATAAGCCCTTGTTTATTATGGTGTAAGGTTGTCCTTAAAACTGAATTTGTATCAATCTCTCAATACTTATTTATTAAGGTGATTTGATTTCAGCATTGTGAATTGATTTATAATTATAAGGCTATTGATTTATTTTATTCCGCCGATTTTATTTTAATTTGGCATAGTCCTATTCACCCCCCCTCTAGGACATATAACTTGGCCTTTTCAAGTGGTATCAGAGCCTAATAGCTCGTTCTTATTGCTTTTTATTTGGATTTATTTCATGAGTTAACGATCTAAGCTATATAAAAAGAAGTCAAATTTTGATAGCCTTTCAGTCACTAGGCCTTCACCATTTGATGGCTCCAACTATGCCTATTGGAAAGCCAAAATGAGGATCTTCCTCAAATCAATGGATGGGAGTGTGTGGCGAGCCACAGTGACCGAATGAAACCCTCCTACGATTGAAGTAATTGAATCCGACAGTTCAAAAACTATGTTTGTACCTGCTTATTATTTATGGACCACCCTTCAGAAAAGTGAGTATAGTGCCAATGCTAAAGCACTAAATGCAATCACTTGTGCACTATCATCGGATGAGTTTAAAAGAATTATATCTTGTGATACTGCAAAGCAAGCTTGGGATATTCTAGAAATGACACACGAGGGTACATCAATTGTCAAAATGTCTAAAGTCCAACTCCTCACAACCAAAATTGAAGAAATTCATATGGAGGAAAATGAAATGTTTATGGACTTTTACACTAGACTAAATGACATTGTAAACTCAATGTGGGGTCTTGGCGATAAAATTTTAGAAAGTAAAGTGTGTGCAAAGATACTACGCTCACTTCCTGAACGGTTCAATTCTAAAGTAATCGCGATTCAGGAACTTCGTGATATGGATAATATGAGGGTAGAAGAACTAGTTGGTTCTTTACAAACCTATGAATTAAATTTTAAAGCTCCTAAAGGTAAATCTATAGTTTTGAAATCATCTAAAGGTATTTCTCAAGAAAAATCAGATTTAGAAAATTCTGAAGATGATATGGCTCTTTTGGCGAAAAAGTTTTATAAAATTTTCAAAAGCAAGAAAAGGGTCGACTTTCAAAAGGCAAATGAAAAGAAACGATCTAAACCTAAGTCCAAAACTTGGAAGTCTTTGAAAGATAGTCAATGTTACAACTGCCAAGAATATGGGCATTTAACAAACAAATGTCCTAAAAAGGACAGACCCAGAAGGAAGGGTATGTTGGCTACTTGGGATGAATCGTCTGATTCTGAAGCATCTTCTGAGTCGGAAAATTCTGAAACCGAGTTGGGCAGTGAAGTTAAAGCCCTTATGACTCTAGCCAAGTTTACTTTTTAAGATCACAATGATTCAACAAGTGAAGAAAATTTGGATAGTGATCATGAAAATGAAGAAGATCTTCAAGATGCTTATAATGCCTTATATAAAGAAAGTTGTAAAATTGCTGTCAAACTTAAACTTCAAAAAGAAAAGTTTTTTAAACTCAAAGAATATTTTGAAACTCTTATTTTAGAAAAATCCTAAATTTCAGATTGTTTTGAAAAATCAAAGTGTGATTTGGAATTCAAAACCTCCCTGATTGAAGATTTGAAATCTGAAAATGAGAAACTTAAAAATGAAGTATCTTCTCTTTTGAGTTTGAAGGACACATGGAGATATGCCCAAGGTGATCTAAAATTAGAAAAATTATTATTCGGATCAAGAAAATGTGATGATCGATCCAGGTTGGGCTATGATAAAAATACATCTCCTAAACAGAAGAATACTCCTCCCAACTTTGTGAAAGGAGAGACTTCTAACTCAAAAGGAAAAGGTACTAGTCAAGTTTTTTCTAAAAATATAAAAACTTTTCAAAAACCTAAAAGCAGCTATATAAATTTTAAAAATCAGATCAGAAACTCACTAGCTGAAAAGATAATTGATTTACTAAAGGAGCTCTTAAAATTTAACTCAGTAGATCACTCTTACAACTATAAACAAAAGAAGATTAACTATACTCCTAAACCTAAAATAGTTCTGAAATGGGTTCCTAAGGTTGCCTGTTTGGTTGCTCACACTACTTTCAAAGCTTCAAGCCATTCAAAATGGTACCTAGATAGTGGATGCTCCAGACATATGATAGGCGACAAGGCTCTATTCATCGATTTTAAAGATATGACTGATGGGTCAGTCACATTTGGTGATGGTAGCAACTGCAAGATAATTAGCAAAGGTACAGTTCAACTCTATAACCTTCCCTTATTTAAAGATGTTTTATATGTTGAGGGTTTAAAACACAACCTGTTAAGCATATCTCAAATATGCGATAACAACCATAATGTTAAATTTTCTAATCAAGGTTGTGAAATTATAAACAAAAAGGGTTCTGTAATATTAACTAGTCACAGAACTTCTGAAAACTGCTATATAGTAAGCGATGGTAGCTCATTTAACCAAACGTGCTACATGTTCCATACCAATGAGACAGAATTATGGCATAAACGCCTCAGACATGTACACTACCGAAATTTATACAGATTGAGCAAAGGAGAACTAATTAGAGGTCTACTTAAGATGCAAAAAGTAGATAAGATTTGTGGTAAATGCGAGTATGGTAAACAAACTAGGCACTCTCACAGAAAGGTGAACTCCAATACCACCACAAGACCACTCAAGCTTCTTCACATGGATCTTATAGGACCAACGAGAACGGAAAGTCGAGGTGGCAAAAAATACATCTTGGTTATCGTAGATAATTATACAAGATACACTTGGGTTTCATTCTTGAGGGACAAATCAGAAACCCTTGAAAAAGTGAAAAAGATTATAAAACGGATCCAAACTGAAAAATGTTCTCAAGTTAGTAAGATCCGTAGTGATCATGGATCCGAGTTTGAAAATCATGGATCCGAGTTTGAAAATAGTAGTTTTGAGAAATTCTATAGCGATCAGGGAATATCACATGAATTCTCTGCACCTAAGACTCCTCAACAAAATGGAATTGTTGAGAGGAAAAAGAGAGTGCTTCAAGAAATGAGAAATGTTATGTTAAATAGCATGAAGCTTCCCAGGAATCTCTGGGCTGAAGCAGTGATACCTCTGCTACATTATTAACCATGTTTATATTTGCAAATCTAATGATAAAACGGCTTATGAAATGTGGTTTGAGAAAAAGCCTTCTGTCAAATACTTTCGAGTTTTTGGTAGCAAGTGCTATATTTTGCGTGACCGTGAAAATTTGGGAAAGTTCGACACTAAAAGTGATGAAGGGATCTTTTTAAGATATTCTTTAAACAGTCGTGCATATCATGTTCTGAACAACAGGACCGGTGTGATTCAAGAGTCAATAAATATTGTAATTGACGATCATGTGAATACACCTACCTCTAGTTCAGATAATGATGTTCTTATACTTGAAAAACCAGAAACTTCATCAAGTGAAACTAATTTTGAATTAAGGACTGTTAAAGATCATCCAACTTCTCAAATACTTAGAAACCCTCTCACTGGTGTGCGCACTCGTAGACAATTAGAGGACATATGTAACTACGTATGCTTTACATCCCAGATAGAACCGGTTAACGTGAAAGAAGCACTTTCTGATGAAAACTAGACAGTTGCGATGCAGGAAGAACTTAATCAGTTTGTCAGAAATGATGTCTGGAACCTTATTCCTAGACCTAAAGATAAACATATTATTGGAACAAAATAGATTTTCAAAAACAAGCCTGATGAACTTGGAAATATTATTCGAAATAAAGCAAGGTTAGTTGTACAGGGGTACACACAAATTGAAGGTATTGACTATGATGAAACCTTTGCCCCTGTAGCTCATCTTGAATCGATTAGACTTTTTATTTCAATTGCCTGCTTTAGGAAAATTAAAATTTACTAAATGGATGTAAAGAGTGCCTTTTTGAATGGTGATTTACATGAAGAGGTATATGTTGAACAACCTACAGGGTTTGAAGACCCTAAGTTTACTAATCATGTGTATCATCTTAAAAAGGCTCTCTATGGTCTGAAACAAGCTCCCAGAGCATGGTACGAAAAACTAAAGTTTTTACTGAGTCATAATTTTCAGATGGGAAGTGTTGATAAGACGCTCTTTGTTAAGAAACATAACGATGATATTCTAATGGTTCAAATATATGTTGATGATATTATTTATGGATCAACCTGTACTAACATGACTGTTGAGTTTGCAGATTTAATGAAATCTAAGTTCGAAATGAGCATGGTTGGGGAACTAAATTATTTCCTAGGGTTGCAAGTGAAACAACAACCTGATGGAATTTTTATCTCTCAAACCAAATATGCTCTGAACTTAATTAAGAAGTTTGGATTTGAGAATGGTAAAAATTTTGATACTCCTATGAGTACAAATTTAAGACTCTCAAAAGACTCTACAGGTAAAGATGTGGATCCCAAATTATATCGTAGTTTGATTGGTAGTTTGCTTTAGTTAACTGTAAGTAGACCAGATATCGCTTTGAGTGTTGATATTTGTGCTCGTTATCTGTCAAATCCTAAAGAATCACACTTAACTACTGTTAAGCGGATTATGCGATATGTCACAAGTTCTGCTAAACTGGGTCTCTGGTATCCTCATGAGACTAGTGTTCAATTAGCCGGGTACTCAGATGCTGACTGGGCTGGAAACATTGATGATAGAAAATCAACCAGTGGTGGTTGTTTCTACATCGAAAATTGTCTTATTTCTTGGTTTAGCAAGAAACAAAGTTCTATATCGCTATCAACAGCTGAGGCTGAATACATTGCAGCTGGAAATGCATATACTCAGCTTGTTTAGATGAAACGCATGTTAAGCGATTATGGAATTACACAGGATTCTATGATTTTATATTGTGATAATTCCAGTGCAATAAATATCTTAAAAAATCCAGTTCAGCATTCTCGTACTAAGCATATTGACATTAGATTTCATTTCATTCGTGAATTAGTAGAAGAAAAATTAATATTTTTGGAATACATTCCTACCGAGACTCAACTTGCGGACATTTTCACTAAACCGCTTGACAAAAGTAAGTTTAATAAATTAAAGTTTGATATCGGTATATGTGATTTAAATTGAATTTGCATGCTTTGGTGTATCATAATGTACATATATTTGATGGCTTAATTGCTTGAATTTTGAAATCATTTGAAAAAAAATAAATTACAAATTTTGGTCGGTACTACACGACCGATCTTGCTTTGACCAGTTGAGCACATCCACGATTGGTCGTGAAACTCGTGAATTCACTTTATTTTGGGGTTTTGGCTCTTCTTCTTCATTTCCTTTTGTCTCACCAACGAGCCTAGCCTCAACCGGTTGAACCCACCTTCATGATACTTCAAGGTTAGTGGTTCTTTTGCAATTTTCTTATAGATTCTTGTTATTAGTGCTTCAAATTTCACTCTTGTAGAATCTATTTGCTCTTTCATTGCAAGTTTGAGGTTTTTTTTTTTCTTAAAAATCTGTTCTATCAAAACCCCACTTCTTCTTTCTTGAATCTTGTAGTTTCCTTGATTCCTCCTTTGAAAATGGATACTAGGGGTAAAAAGAAAACTACCCGTGGTCCCTCTTCATCTCGATCAACATCTATTGCGCAACATCATCTTCGATCTCCCGAAAATGATCCATCAGATGCTCGGGATTTGCGTATGCGCAATGTTATAGTTGAACATTCTGTTAATATTAATCACATTGCTCCATTTGGTATCCTTCCTCTGTTGCAATTTGTCGGATGGGATAACATCTTACATTGGGGTGGAGCTGCATACCAGTCCATTGCCCACCATGGTTGCATGTATTTGTGATTTTTCTCTTGAGAACTTATCTTTTAAAATTGATACTCAAGAAGGCTTATTTACTGTGGATCACCATTTGATTGCTCACCTTATGGAAATTTCTATCAATGATGAGGGCATTCCGATTCATATATTATCTGATAAAATCTCAGAATCTGAAAGACGAATGCTTACTAGGGATTTATGTAATTTGGATGTTCACTGGACTCATAAAGGTAATGCACTTCCTTTAAGGTATTTGTTACCTAGACACAGAGTGCTTTACAGGATTTTCATCTCAAATCTATATCCGCGTTCTGGTAATAAAACCGAACTCACTACATTCATGGTTCGTGTTTTGCATTCCGTCATCTCTGGTGCAAAAATCTGTCTGCCTTCGTTAATTTGTCACTCAATTATTCAGTTTCGTCTCCATCCAGGTCATAAGGATATTCCCTTGGTTATCTGATGACTAGGTTAGCCAATCATATGCTCGTGGCTATGCATGTTAGAGAGAAACCCATCCATCATCTCCCTTTTAATAATTTCAATATTAACAAGATGAATTTAAAATTGGTTGATGGCCAAGTGGATGTTGGTAGCAGTGGTGCTGAAGCAGGGAATGCAAGTGAAGCTGGTGATCTCCCTGCAGACATAAATATGGATGATATTTTTGAAGACCTTGAGTCAGACTCGGCTGATGACCCTGACTTTCAGCCTTCTGATTTTGATGAGAGGTTGAATTCTCTTCAGGAACAGGTGGCTCAAATTCATGTTACCCAAGACACTTAATTTTCTTATTTACGCAAATATATGAGGCGTGTTGCTAGGGGTTTACACAAAAGTGATCCATCTAATCCTGCTCCCTCTTCTGGTTCTGATTGACAATTTTACATTTGGTCTGTAATAACTGGTATTTAACTCTACTCTATAGCTGCACTATGTTTGCTTGATGACTTTTGTTGAATTATGCACTATGCACTTCAAACTTTTTATCTCTTGCATCTATATTCCATCTCATACTTTCCTTAACCTTCGCTTGCCCTTATTTTTTCTTCCTTTGTCATTTTGTGTCAAAAAGGGAGAGAAGTTTGGTGAAGCTTTGACTAGATTTAATGATTATGATTATGGGATTGTAGAGTAGTTTGGATAAGCTGTTACTCAGGGGGAGTAAGCTGGATGTTGCTTATGATATCTATATAACTAGTGCATGATTCACTATTGAATCAGTTGTGCTTGTATCACTCTTATTCTTATTGGAAGTATTATTATTTGGGTGTTTTGTCACAAATTTGACAAAGGGGGAGAGTGTAAGTGCTATGGTCTCATGCTCCAGTGGTTGTCAAATTTTGATGTGTCAAAACATCTATCTGTGTCTTGTGTTTGTATGGTGTTTTATATGTGTTCAAGACACTGCATCAACACTTCATGACATTAGATGTCTTTAAGAAATACAAAGTGTACTTCATCATCCTATCAATGTTCAAAGCTACAATGTTGAAGTTCAAGACTCAAGAAACAACTTCAAAACTCAAGAGCAACGCATGAAGTAGTTTTTAAGTTGATGAAGATTTTAAGATTAAAGCTACAACAAGTTCAAGATCTCAAGCTTGATAAGGTTCAAATGTCTACATTCGTTAAATGGTTGAAGTTCAATGTCCATACGACATGATTCAGGTCTGAATGACCATTAGGTTGACCTTAGAGTAGGTCATTTCAGATACATAACTCAATTATATCTTTAATAGGTTTTTGGTCTGTTCTAAGACCAGTTCTAGTCCCTGTTCGACTAGTCCTGGCATTGACTCAACTAGTCCAAGAAATTCCATGACCAGTCCTAAGTTGTTGAGAATTTTCAGAATTTTCTGGTACACCTATGACCAGTCCTGGTGGTCCTTCGACCGGTCGTAGGAGTGACTTCGACTCGATCACGACCAGTCGTAAGTCTATGACTTAAAGTCCAACAAGCAATTCTATGGTCCTATGACCAGTCGTAGAGATCTACAACCAGTCGTAAGTAACCCACGACCGGTCGTAGGTTCCCTAAGACCAGTCGTGGAATGGCTTTCAAAAATCGCGCTCTTTATTTCAAATATCCGTTAGAGCTACGACCAGTCGAAGGTTCCTAAGACCAGTCGTAGATACGATTTCTGTTTCTATAAATTGAACACGAATTTCAGAGTATTATAATTCAATTCATAATATTTTCAAGGCTCCACTCTGAGATAAGTTTGTGTTTGTTTTTAAGCTATTTTGTACATAATTGCTTTCTCTTTTTGCTAGCTTATTTAATTTGATTTTGTTTCTATATTCCAATCTTATTTGAAAAGAGGAATTACCTTATTCCTTCTTCTTGGAATCAAAATCAAATATAGCTACGCCCAACTGGTTAAAATCTAAAATCTATTAGAACTTAGAACCATATTAAAGTGAGTATTGGAAATTGAACATTAACCTTCAATTATCTACTCCGATTGGTTCTACCGGGCTGCTACGAAAAGGAGAAATCCAGGTATTTTACAATTATGTAAAATTTTATTTCTTTCAGTTTTGTTTGAGATTAAGCCTGAAAAATCTCATTGTATTGGTTATCTGAGGAGAGCCAGAAAACTCAGAAAAGAGGGGTTTTTGAATTGTGTAAGCCCAAGTGAAAAAGACACAATTGTAAAGGTTTTGGGTGAACCTGTGAAAACCTATTTGATAGTGAACGCTAATATCCCCTGTGTGAGAATATTATGAGTGGAGTAGCATTTTGTGTGGCTGTTGAAAGACAGTTGGTGTACACACAGGCGAACCACTATAACTCTTTGTCTTGTGGATTGAATGCTTGCTTAATTTTCATATCTTTTATCATTCAATTGTATGAAATGTACATGTGGATGTGAATGTTGTAACAATTTACATTTCAAGCAAGTGTAGGGATTGTTGTAATAAATTAGATCTATATTTCTGCATTTAATTTCAATTCTTTGCTATTCATTTATTTCTATTAAAATTAGGTTCTTGATCCAAAAGACGTTCTAGAAATAAGGTTGTCCTACTATAAGCCCTTGTTTATTATGGTGTAAGGTTGTCCTTAGAACTGAATTTGTATAAATCTCTCAATACTTATTTATTAAGGTGATTTGATTTCAGCATTGTGAATTGATTTATAATTGTAAGGCTATTGATTTATTTTATACTGCTGATTTTATTTTAATATGGCATAGTCTTATTCACCCCCCTATAGGACATATAGCTTGGCCTTTTCATTCGGATCCAAGATCATCATTTACACTGATCATGCGGCACTAAAGTACATTCTTTCTAAGAATGATGTTAAGCCCTGATGAGTGTCGAATGTTGCATATCAGACCCCAGTAATTGCCTAATGATACGTACATGATAAGGTTTAATGGAGTGTTTTAATCGTGTTTTCATTACAGGATGAAATCAGGAGCGTGTACTGAAAAATGATGTTAAAAGCATGGATTTGACACTCTGAAATTACCAGAGCACGGGATGAACTCCAGAGGACCAATATTGAAGAATTTACACGCCAGGGATTTAAGAAAATCAAGCCGTTCACGTTAAAGAGGCCCGAAACTGGTCCAGAATGCAAGATCACATGGTTCCCTCTATCCGATTGGCTCGAAACTTTATACATGGGATTAGGGATATAAATTAACCATACATTTCAAATTTCAGCCCTCGGATCACTAGGGAAGTGGCCCAACGGATAGATCAGCCCATTAATCTCCAATTTCAGGCCCACCCACAATCTGGATATGTTTAAAAATTGGTCTCGATGGTTTAAATAATATGAGAAGCAGGATGGACGGATCAGATTTATCCATAACATTACAGTGGGCCCTGTATATGCAGTGTGTATACAGTGCATATGTACACCAGCCGTGCACCGCACCATCGCCTTGGTCAAACCGACCGCTGACCCACGTCTTCATCAAAACAGCAGTTGCCGTTTCCAGCGTCCGCAAATGGACGTCTGGTCGTCAGTTGTGGGCCCCACCCATTGCCCAAATGGACAATCTAAACCGTCCATCAGAGTCCCTAGGTATCTCTCATCCACGCCAAGGTGACAGAAATGGAAAATACAATGAAGACTAGTTTTTCAACCGTTCAATGGTAAAACGAACGGTGAGTTTAAAACTCTGTGGGCCACACAAAAATGGAGAAAAATTATATATTTTCGACCTAAAAATTCGATAGAAATTCGGTGAACGGAGTGGATTTTGCTGAAGGTTTTGATCACGGACCCCACCATCACCACAACGATCCGTGTGCAGTCCCTGTAACGGACGGACGCTGTCTATTTTTACGGATGACTGTGGGCCCCATCCATGGTCTGTCCGGCCGATCCAAGCCGTTCATCATGTAGAAGGCTTCGAGCATTACAAAATCATGTTGAAATTTTGTGTCCATGCGTGTAAACGTGTGCGGTACAGAGGCCACAAAAGGGCTGCCCTGCAACATTCAAATCTGATCTTTTTGTATTTTCTTCTCTGGGACGCGTCAATGGAGGTTTAAAACTACCTATTCTTGACTAAAATTTTATCCTAAATCCAATGGACGGGGTGGATTTTCCAGAAAATACTTCTGTGGGGCCCACTGATCACGACAACGAGGGGTGCGAAAGATTTCGTACATATTAGAAAATTCAGTTTTTCAGGCGGTTGTGGGCCACCATCTTTGATCATTTGGCAGATCTGAACCGTCCATCATGTAGAGGACCCAAAAAAGTCCTAAGGGACGGTGTTTGTTTGAAATTTGAGCGAGGAAAATAATATGTTTTGAGGGCCCGAACTGGGCTGCGAAAAGGCTTTCGCTGCGCGTGCGACAGCTTTCCAAATCCGATTTTCACCACTCCAGCCACTCCATCAGCTATAAAAAGAGTTGCAAATTTGAGGAAGGGCATCCAAAATTGGAGAATTCCAGATCCATAGCTGGGGAGAGCAGATCCAGAGCTTGAGGAGAGACAGGAAGAGAAGAAAGAGAAGGGAGATGTATTTCTTGATATTTTATTTTTCCTTCTTTTTATTTGAATTTATGGCTTGTTAATTTCTCAGCTAGGGCTGAGATGAAGCCCCTAATTTGAATGACTTTTGTTATATGTTGATTCCATCCTGAATTTAATTGATTTGTTTCTTTCCCTAAGTGGGCTTGATTGGTTTGAATTCTGTACTTCTCCATCTATGAACTTGACCAAAGTATATATATGGATGTTGTTTGGATGCTTATTCTAGGTGCTTGTGTCTGATCATGAACAGGTTTCCTATAGAGGAAGAAACAGGGTGCTTTAATGAACTGTACATTCCATGTGCCCGACCAAGGACATGGGGTATGTTATTCATGGCATTGCTTAAAGGAATTAGACATTCTGTATGCCCGATTAAGGACACAGATTGTGCTTTCTCTATATAAGTGGTATCAATCTAGATTAAGGTGAATTAACAGACAAAACAAGGGTTTGGATAATTAGGGGTGGATTCGAAAGTCCTAGTGCTCTCTCTCTGATTAAATTTTCTTCTCTATTCTCAATTGTTTTTTTTTATAGAATTGTGCTTAGTAATTCACTCCATTATTTGTTGGATTAGTTAAGGAGAATCATAGATTTGAATTATGACGACCAGTCCTCGTGGGAACGATCTCGTAATACGTACCATATCTACATCTGATTCGTATACTTGCGAGTTTAAAAATCATTTAAATCATGTTGGTTTAAATAAAACATCAAGTTTTTGGCGCCGTTGTCGGGGACTGTTTCGTTCCAAATTGAATTTAGGATTCTCTCTTATCATAATTCATAGCTTAGGATTTTACTAACTTAGAGTTCTTTTCTTTATTTTAGAAACTAACCTATTTCTTGTTTTGTAGGGTCCTGAAATAAACTTCTAATTTGGTAATCCCTTTCTAAATTCTTTACTTTTTCTAATTTCTATTTTTAGAATTAGGATTTTATTTTTTAGAAATTTTTTAGTTTCTAATTTTAGATTTAGATTCTTCTTTCAAGTAACTTTCTATTTTCTAGTTTTAGAAATTCTTCCCTTTTTAGAAACTAACTTAGCTTGTTATTTCTAAGATTAGAAACTTTCTTTTTTAGAAATTAACCGTTGCTTAGGATTTTTCTATCATTACTTTAGGAAACTTAATTTGTTTTTATTTTTATTTACAGGAATTGAGGAAGGAAGCTACCAAGTGAAGGAGGAGCTTCTTAAATCTTCTGACATCAATCATCTCCTTTTCCGGGTTCTTTCTTCCCATTCTTATTTACATAGTTTTAACTTATTTTAGAATCTCATAGTTTCTAGTTCTAGTTTTATTTCGGTGATGATCCCAGAGATGTACGGTACTGATATGTAGACTTATTAAGCAGAGTTGTATATTCATTCATTCATTCATTCACTATCTACTCTGGCTGGTGGTGCGCAACTATTTGTTACGTGTACTTTCGCAATGGCCAGGATTTCGGTTGGGGCATGTGACTAATTTGAGATCAAGAGTTTACCACATTGAGTCTGACTATCCAAATTTAGGTATGGAACTGATTTAAATAGAAGTTCTTTGTGGTGGACACCATAGCTTGCGATACTATATACTATCATCCCAACTTCACACTCCAGCTTGGTCATTCCATTTGCACCGCATATTGCATTACATTCGCGGCATATGACATTTTTGGTTATTATGTTTATGCATTTATATGGCCCAGATATGGCTGACGATATTCATAAACTCATCAGGAATTGTATATTGCATTGCACCCTCGGCATCTGATATTTGGCTCTCTATGTCTCCGCATTGCATAATCTATCTACATTGCATAATTTGATATTATAGATTTATAGACTTACTAGTATTTCTGACATTGCATGATTTATGGACCTGTATTTATACTTGGCACTTACCTTATACACACACTTACACCACCCTCTAAGCTTTCTATAAGCTTATGTACAATAGATGTGTGCAGGTGGCGTTAGGTTGCAACATCGTTGAGCTTGGAGCATGCAACGGTCTTCTGGAGCTTTGATTTTCGATATATGTATTTCCTTTTCAGCATTATATTCAACTGTTTGTATTAGTGGATGTGTGATGATGATGTTGCCTTTGTGATTTGGGTATACCTGTGGTTATGCTTCTTACGAGATAAACGTATGTTGGAAAATCTTCCTTGTAGGATCCTACAATCAGAACCTGGTGTATGGGCGTTGGGAGTCGAGAATGGGGTACTATGGAGGCGTCGGCACCAGATTCAGCGATCGGGAATTTTGTTTGCCCGGTTTCCGAGTTTAAGGCGTGACACCCTTAACTAATTCTCCTTCACTCAAGAGACGTCAAGTGTTGTCATGGACCCACTTGGGCATGAAACACTATCAACCCTCAATTTCAGAATCTACACTAAACCTAAAAAGAAAAAGGAAAATAGAAATATAAAAATAGAAAGAGAGAGAATTAGAAAGAAGATACCAAATTGGAAGTTTCTATATTGGGATCCTACAAAAGAAAAAGGAAAGTGAATTAGTTTCTAAAAAGGAACTAAGAAACCAACTTAGTTTCTAAAAACAAAAAAGGAAACTTTCTAAAAATAGAAAGTAAATTAGCTTCTAAAACAGATTAGGAATGGAAATTAGTTTCTAAAAATAGAAAGTTTCTAAAAAATAAAAAATTAGTTTCTAAAAACAAATTAGGAAAGATTCTATTCTAGAATTAGAAAGAAAATTAGTTTCTAAAAACAGAAAGCGAAAGTTTCTAAACCT
The DNA here is from genome assembly GCA_030180095.1 of Magnolia changhungtana. Classification (NCBI taxonomy): domain Eukaryota; kingdom Viridiplantae; phylum Streptophyta; class Magnoliopsida; order Magnoliales; family Magnoliaceae; genus Magnolia; species Magnolia changhungtana. Next base: position 2,105,806 of record JASAUF010000231.1, on the reverse strand, counting down.
AGAAATAGAAAGCTAAGTTAGGTTTTAAAATAATTCAGAAAAAACCCTAACATAAAAATAGAAAGTAGAAAAACCATAATCTTAAACTAATTTCAAAATTATTTAATCTCAGAAAAATGCAACCGTTAATCTCCGGCAATAGCGCCAAAAACTTGTTCACAACCCCAAGTGTAGGGTCACGATGTAGTAATAATCTCGGTGAGATCGAGGTCGAATCCATAGGGACTAATCTCGTGTTTACTCTGAAAGCAACTAGAAGTAGAACTAGAAAAAGATATGAATCTAAATTTGGAATATAAAGATGTAATTGTGAGTAATTTAATAGAAACTTAAGAATTCAAAGGTGGGAACTAGGGGTTCCAAGGATCCACTTGTAGCAATCAGGGTGATACTATGCTTGATTTAAGGACACAACTAGAATCGGAGTCTTATCTTATCCAATTGGAAGATATCTTAATAAAGCAAAATCTGAACTTCCTTTGACCTAATTCTCAATGGATGAGAGTTGTGAGGATTGAAAGTGATTCCATAACAAAACCATGCCTAGGAGACAATGGCAAACAACAGGATACACCAATCCCACAATCAATCAGAAAAGATTTATGAAGATTAGAAGGGATTCCATAATCCAACCATGCCCAAGGGACGATGGTGAACAACAGGATTTCCTAATTTTACAATCTTAAAGCAAGAAAAGAAAATACTCAAAGCTATTGTAGATCTATTGTAATTTGAGTCACAACAAACCATTAAAAACTGAAAATATTTCTTAAGAATTAAATTAGAATCAAAGAGAGTTCAACATAAACATGGATCAAAATAATAGAAACATCCCATCACACTACAAGCTTCACCTCTTAGCCCTAGCTAAGAGGTTTAGCCAACCATAGACATGGTTGGATCTAAAATTGTAACGCCTCGTCCAAAAAGGGAACAATGTCTAGAGGCACTCACGTGCGAACTGACTCAGGACCGAACGATTCTATCGCACGTGTGGGCTTAAGACGGGTTAATGAACCCTAACTCACCCTTTCGTACAATTTAAATTTAATTGAGATCGGGCCGAGTATAGGCCGTAAAGCCAATCGGCCAAGTCATACTTGGCGACTGTCCATACGGGCTGTGTATTGCCCGAGGAAGGTCCAAAAATCCTAAAACTTTGTCAGACCCTTGGGCTAATTGGGCTCGTGGTCCTACGTGGACACCATGCCTCGAAAATACCCAGCAACCGTTAAATAACACTGTCCTCCTGGCACTTACAAACCACTAAGTCGCCTGGCCAAAAGTAATCAAATTCTGAAATTTAACCAAATAACCCTGCTACTTGAGTTTTCAAATCTAGGCATTCCAGCCATCGAATCTCTTCTAAATTCACACCGAAGGTTTGAAATAATTCCAAGCCCGTGCCTACAAAATCTGGCCATTGATCATGAAACGGTGATCGTTGAGCGCGAATCGGGCCGCTGCGGTAAAACCCCGTATCCATTTGCGATCAAACTTCACCCAACCCTTCATTAGGCCATGGAGCACTTGTCTCACGTGTCTGATGGGCTAGAGGGCCATCATGACATCCCCTATAATCAGAAATGGGTCTACAGGGTCATTAGAGGAATTTCACCAAGCTGCAGGGTTAACTGAATTAAATTTTGGATATAAATATCCAGCTCTTTCTCTCTCACTCCCATAAACTCCAGCAGCTAAGAGAGAGAGAGAAGAGAGAGAAAAGGGGGGCATTTCACTTGCATGTGGCCCCGGTGCCCGAATTTTGTCAATTCCGGCGTCCTCTCCCCTCCTCCGCCAGAAATCCTGGTTAATCTCCGTCGTTGAAAGAAGAAATTCCATCCCATCTAAGGTAATTTAGGATTTCTCACTCTATTTTCATAATTTCTACAACATACATGTAATTCTTGTCCATCCAATGCAATGCAGGGCCCCGACACCCTGAGCTTGCGGACCCAGCGTCACTAGAATCATCTCAGTAATCTCCAGCTACATTTAGGTGAGGACCATTACCTTTAGGTGGCCGGTTATCGCGCCTAGTATGGGTTTAACGAACGTCCTTCATGTATGTTGGTGCATGTGGCTGGATTTTCTTTTTTAGGCATAATTAAGGTGTCAAATGAGAGATTTCTGAAATTCATGGGAAAGGACTTGACCCCAAACCCTTAATTAAACTAAATTGCTGATGTGCATGCTTTATTGGTTTCAAACTTGTGGATTTCCGTAATTTGCTAATGATTAATTGTGCTTCTTTTAGTTTGGTCCTAACTATGCCCAACATGCTAATATGTATTGCTGAAATGGTTGTTAAATGTTTGATTTCATAAATTCCTAAACTTTTAGTTGAGCATGCTTTGTTGTGGACATGTAATGATGAAGAAGTGCCGAATTGGTCGATTCACTTGTCTGGATTATAGTGTATGATTGAACCATACAATGCATGACAACCTGTGGGAAATTTATTCTGGGTGCTTTGCTACATGACTATCCAGATAATTATATGAGCTGAAATATATTGTGTCAAACCTGTAAATGAAATGGAACTTGTGTATGGTGTTACCCATGCCTTTATTTTGCTAAAACCATATCTGCCTAATGTGAAACATATGTATGGATGTCGTGATTGGTGTGTATAATGCATAGTTTTGAAAAGGCCGAGCTAAGAGTCCTAGAGGGGGGAGGAGGGGGTGAATAGGACTATGCCAAATTAAAAATTAAATGCGGAATTTAAACAAATATAAATAAAGATAGCACTTAAAGAATCCCATAATGCAGAAATGTAAAACAACCTCAAATGTACAAGTATTGAAAGGTTGATACAAATGTTGTTCTAAGGATAACCTTACACCCAAAACTAATGGCTTATGGTAGGACAACCTGATTCCTAGAACGGTCAGTGTATCAAAATCTCAAACCGATACAGAGGAATAAAGAAAAGAATAGCAAAGAAAGAAACTAAGCTATTACAACATTCCCACACTTGCATAAAAAGGACTACAACGTTCTCCACAAATGCGTAAAGGGAAATTACAACATCCACACAATGTAATAATCAATCAATCACCACAAGGCCAGAAGTTATAGTGGTTCGCTTGTGTGTACACCAACTGTTTAGAAAAATAGCCACACAACTACTCCACTCCTAATATCCTCACATAGTGGATATTAGCGTTCACTATGAAATAGGTTTTTCAAGGTTCACCTAAAACTTTCACAATTGTGTCTTTCAAGTGGGCTTACATAATTCAAAACCCCACACTGAGTTTTCTAGATCACCTCAGACAAATCAAAAGAAAGAGATTTTTCTGGCACAATCTCAAATAAACCAAAAGAATAGATTTACAAAAACTGTAAAATACTTATCTGGATATTCTCCTTTGTTGTAGCCCGGTAGAACCAATTCAGAGGAGAAGTTCAATGTTCACACTCACTTATGAAATGGTTTTAAGTTCTAAATGGATGTTAGATTAAATCACTTTGGGCTAGCTTGATTTGATTTTGATTCCAAGAAACGAAAAAACTACAATCCCTTCTTTAAATAAGATTGGAATGTAGAATACAAAATTAAATGCAAAAAGCTAATTAAAGAGAATATTAAATGAGCACTAAATAGCTAAAGAATATCATAAACTTATCTCTCAAAGTGGTGTCATGATTTTTCTTGAATTTGATATCAAACTTTGAAAATCATGCTCTATTTATAAATGCAAAAATTTCTCATTCGACTGGCTCAAGGGTCAACTCGACTGGTTGAAGGACCAACAAACTTTTAAAAATTTGGGCGCGATAAGATCAAGCCATTCTATGACTGGTCGAAGGACCTGCTCGACCGGTTGAGTGGCCTCCACGACTGGTCGAGTCCTATCCACGACTGGTCATGTGTGACTCATTTTAGTTGCTGGACTTTGAGTCAAGCTTGCTGGACTGGTCGATCATTGTTCACTCAATCGGTCGAGCAGTCTCCAGGACTGGTCGAGACTTTAATAAAAAATTCTGAAAATTAGTAACAAACTTAGGACTGGTCAAGGAATTTCTTGGACTAGTCAAGCCAGTGTTAGGACTAGTCAAACATAGTCTAAGACTAGTCGAAAAATAGACTATGCACTTATAAAGTGACCCAATTAAATTATGTATTCAAAATGACCTATCCTATGGTCAATCTAGGGTCATTCAAACCTTATAAGCGATATATGAACATTGAATCTTTTTTTGCTTCGGTTGATTGTTGATCTTGACAAACATGAAGCTTGTTATCTTGACGAACATGAAGCTTAAATTTGAAACATTTTGAAGCTTCAACTTGAAGTACTTTGAAACTTGAATTTGTAACCTTTTGAAGCTTGAACTTGAAATATCTTGAAGCTCGAGGCTGAGGTACTTGAGTTGTATTTCACCTTGAGCTTTGAGTACCAAAATAATGACTATTGTCTTGACTTAGATGAAGCTTTGAAAGCTATCAGTTGATGTTGTACTTGAATGCTTATACTTGTGATGCTTGAATCTCAAAACGGAATACCTTGTAATGGATCATCTTGAACTTGTACAAGAATTTTATTGAATATGAAGATGAGCTACACAAGATATAAACTCCTAGAGGTTTTGGCACTACAAAATTTGACAATCATAGGAGCTAGAAAACATAGCACGTACAATCTCCCCCTTTGTCAAATTAGTGACAAAACACACTTCATAATAATAAGATAAGTGTAACACGTAACACGCACAATAAAGAATCATGCACCAGTTTTAGCCTGGTTAAAGAATCATGCACCAATTATAAACTGGTTAAAGAAATATGCATAAATATTCTTCAATACTCCCCCTTACTCCAAATATGTATCAATATTCTTTAATACTCCCCCTTACTACCTACCTATCCATACATTAACATAAATTCTCCCCCTTTTTGTCACAATATGACAAAGGAAAGAGCAATAAAGGAAGTAAATCACTAAAGAAGTAGAAGAGAAAAAAAATGATCAAGAGAAGTTCACAAGTAAGTTAACCAAGTTAACTAAATTCATAAGAAAGCATGTTCAAACATGTCTAAGCCCATAAAACAAGAAAAATTCATCTTAAAAGTTATTACAAACCACAAATTCAAATACTAATCTGAACCCGATGAAGGAGCAGGTATGGAAGGGTCAATTTGATGAAGTCCCTTGTTAATGTGCCTAAGATATTTGCGCATATATTTAAATTGCATATCATAGGACACATTCATGTTTTCAACCTTCTCCTCAAGTGAGCGCAAACACGCATCAAAGTCAAATGACTGATAGTCAAGATCAGCAGCAGAATCGGATTCGATTTCATCAAAAAGGTCATCCATATTTACATCATCTGGAGGCAAACCACCTTCCTCTTCATTTCCAGCTGCAGCTCCACCAACACCCACATCAACTTGGCTAGGGGCCAACTTTAAATTCATCTTATTAATGTTAGTGTTGTTGAAAGGGAGTTGAGAAATGGGAGCCTCTCCAGCAGGCATAACCACTAAACTATGGGTGGTTAACACAGTCATAAGATAAGCGAAGGGAATGTCACTGTGACCTGGATGGAGACGGAATTGAATGATGCTATGACAAATTAGAGAATGAAGACATACAGAGGTTCCTGAAAAGATGGAATGAAGAATATGAACCATGAACGTTGTAAGTTCGGTTTTGTTACTAGATCGAGGATAAACATTAGAAATGAAAATCCTATGAAGGATTCTGTATCTGGGTAACAAAAACTTTGAGGCAAGCGCATTTCCAGCAGTATTCCATTCCGCATCTATATTGCATAAATCTTTAGTGAGCATTCGCTTCTCAGTTTCAGATGGTTTTGCCACTAGAGTGCTAATGAGAATACCTTCATCAATGATAGGTATATCCATTAATCCAGATATAAGATGACAGTCCACATCAATTGGACCTTTGGTTGAGATAGTGAATGTCAGATTTTTAGTAGAAAAATCAGTAATGCAAGCATACATAGCCTGCGCAATGGAGCTGTATGCAGGCCCACCCCAATGCAATATGTTATCTCATCCTACAGACTGAAGGAGAGATACAATATCAAATGATGCCACATGAACAAGATTACAGTTCGTTCTACTATTACATTGCACAATCTAATATCCCGCACATAATCGGGATCATCCTCGGGTAATCAAAGGTGACACACTTTGATAGGAGCCGAACGAGATGAAAAGGGACCACAAGATCCTTTCTTTTTAGTTCTACCTTCCATTTGCAATAAAGAAAGCAAGGAATAAAAAGATTGCAAAAGAGGTAAAGTGTGTTTCCAATAGATCGGATTTTTGAGAAGAAAACCCCCAAACTAATATAAATCAAGAAATAAACCACACAAATGAGGAAAAGGAAGTGCAAAGGACTTGAATCTACAAGAAAAACGAAAACAATGTACTAACCATGAAGGAATTAAAGATGGGTTCGACCGGTCGATGTAAGAGCCGTTGGAGAAGAAGACCTAAATGAAGAAAAAATGATTTTTCTCCAAATAAAAGGTCAAACCCACAATTCACGACTGGTCGAGTATGTACTCAACTGGTCGTGCACAACCTAAAATGTGCAAATTTTCATAAAATTTAAAATTTAAATGTTTCAAAAGAACAAATATATACATTATGATACAGAAAGACATGAATTATCAATTCAAATTGCACATAACAAAATCAAATCTCAATTTTGTAAACCTACTTTTGTCGAGCGATTTTGTGAATATGTTAGATAGTTAATTCTCGGTAGGAAAATAATCCAAGGAAATTGTCTTGTCTTCCACTAATTCATGAATATAATGATATCTAATATCAATATGCTTGGTTCGTGAATGATGGATTAGATTTTTGGAGATATTAATTGCGTTTAAATTATCACAATATAAAACCATAGAATCTTTCACAATTCCATAATCGCTTAACATTCTTTTCATCCAAACAAGCTGAGTGCATGCATTACCTGCAACAATGTATTCACCCTCAGTTGTTGAGAGCGATACAGAACTTTGTTTCTTACTTAGCCAAGAAACTAAATAGTTCCCTACATAGAAACAACCACCACTAGTTGATTTTCGATCATCAATGTTACCAGCCCAATTAGCATCCGTGTAATCAACTAATTGCACACTAGTATCATGTGGGTACTAGAGACCAAGATTTACTGAACTAGCGACATATTGCAAAATTCGCTTAACAACAATTAAATGTGACTCTTTAGGGTCAGATTGATATTTAGCGCAAATTCCAACACTAAATGCAATATCAGGTCTACTCGCAGTTAAATAAAGCAAACTACCTATTATACTACGATACAACTTAGGATCCACATTCTTACCTGTAGAGTCCTTTGAGAGTTTTAAAGTAGTACTCATTGGAGTATCAAAATTTTTCCCACTCTCAAATCTGAACTTTTTAACTAAGTTCAGAGCATATTTGGTTTGAGAGATAAAGAAACCATCAGGTTGCTGTTTAACTTGCAACCCTATAAAATAATTCAATTCTCTAACCATGCTTATTTCAAATTTAGACTTCATAAGATCTGCAAACTCAATAGTCATATTAGCATAGGTAGATTCATAAATAATATCATCAACATAAATTTGCACTATTAGTATATGATCATTATGTTTCTTTATAAACAATGTTTTATCAACACTTCCCATTATAAAGTTATGACTTAGTAGAAACTTAGTCAACTTTTTGTACCATGCCCTGAGAGCTTGTTTCAAACCATAAAGTGCCTTTTTTAGGCGATAGACATGATTAGCATGCTTAGGGTCTTCAAAACCCAAAGGTTGTTCAACATACACTTCTTCATGCAAATCGCTATTCAAGAATGTACTCTTTACATCCATTTGGTAAATCTTGAACTTTCAAAAGCATGCAATGGATATAAATAGTCTAATTGATTCAAGACGAGCTATAAGGCAAAAGTTTCATCATAATCGATGCCTTCAATTTGAGTGTACTCTTGTATAACCAGCTTAGCCTTGTTTCTAATAATATTACCAAGTTCATCAGACTTATTTTTAAAAATCCATTTTGTTTCGATAATGTGTTTATCTTTCAGTCTTGGAACTAAGTACCAAACATCATTTCTAATAAATTGATTAAGCTCTTCTTGCATCGCAACAATCCAGTTTTCGTCAGTAAGAGCTTCTTTTACGTTAGCTGGTTCTATCTGAGATGTAAAGCACACGTAATTACATATATCTTCTAGTTGTTTACGCGTGCGCACACCAGTGAGAGGGTTTCCAAGAATCTGATTAGTTGGATGATCCTTAATAGTCCTCAGTTCAGAGTTATTTTGACTTGATGAAGTATCTGGTTTATCAATTAGAAGAACTTCATCATTTTCTGAACTTGAGATAGGTGTATTTAAGTGATCGTCAGTAGCCACATTAATGGACTCTTGGATTACACCAGTTCTCTTGTTAAGAACTCGATACGCTCAACTATTCAGAGCATACCCTAAAAATATCCCTTCATCACTTTTGGTGTCAAACTTACTCAGATTTTCTCGGTCACGTAAAATGTAGCACTTACTGCCAAAAACTTAAAAGTATTTGACAGTAGGCTTTTTATCAAACCACATTTCATAAGTCGTTTTACCATTTATTTTTCTAGTGTAAACACGGTTAATTATATAATAAGCAGTATTCACGGCTTCAGCCCAAAGATTTTTAGGGAGCTTCATACTATTTAACATTACATTTGCCATTTCTTGAAGCACTCTATTTTTTCTTTTTACTATACCATTTTGTTACGGTGTTTTGGGCGCAAAAAATTCATGTAATATTCCCTAATCACAGAAAAATTTCTCAAAATCGCTATTATAAAATTCTGATCCATGATCATTACGGATCGTAGAGATTGTGATTCTTTTTCCATTTGGACATGTTTAAGTACCCTTTTTACTTCATCGAGAGTTTCAGATTTGTCTCTTAAGAAGGCTACCCAAGTGTACTTGGTAAAGTCATCCACAATTACCAGAATGTACTTCTTGCCACCTCGACTCTCCGTTCTAGTTGGTCCAATGAGATCCATGTGGAGAAGTTCGAGAGGTTTAGATGTGGCATTAGAGTTCACCTTTTTGTGAGTACTCCTGGTTTGTTTGCCAATCTGGCATTTGCCACATATTTTGTCTACTTTCTGTATTTTGTGTAAACCTCTTACTAATTCTCTTTTGCTCAATCTATACAAGTTGCGGTAGTGTACATGTTTGAGGCGCTTATGCCATAATTTGGTCTCATTGGTATGAACCATGTAGCACGATAGATTAGATGAGCGTGAATCACAAATAATATAGCAGTTTTCAGAAGTTCTGCGACCAGTTAATATTACAGAAACATTTTTATTTAAAATTTTGCACCCTTGGTTAGTAAATTTTACACTATGATTATTATCGCATATTTGAGAGATGCTTAATAAGTTGTGTTTTAACCCTTCTACATATAAAACATTCTTAAATGGAGGGAGGTTAAGGAGTTGAACTGTACCTTGGCCAACAATTCTGCAGTTGCTTCCATCACCGAATGTGACTGAACCATCAGTCATGTTTTTAAGATTGGTGAACAGACCTTTGTCACCAGTCATGTGTCTGGAGCATCCACTGTCTAGGTACCACTTTGAATGGCTCGAAGCTTTGAAAGCAGTGTGAGCAACCAAACAAATAACCTTAGGGACCCATTTCATTACAGTTTTGGGTTTAAGAGTATAGTTGGTCTTCTTATGTTTGTAGTTGATATAGGATCGACCGACTGAGTTAGATTTTAAGAGCTCCTTAAGTAAATCAACAATTTTCTCAGCTAAAAGATTTCGATTTTAATTTTTATAGTTGATATGGTTACTTTTAGGTTTTAAGGTTTGAAAAGTCTTAGCATTTTTAAAATAATTTTGATTCAGACTTTTCTCTTTTGAGTTTGAAGACTCCCCTTTCACAAATCTAGGTGGAGTATTGTTATGTTTGGGAGGAATACTTTTGTCGTAGCCCAATCCAGATCGATCACCACATTTTCTGGATCCGGATAAAAGTTTTTCTAACTTCGGATCACCTTGGGCATACCTCCATGTGTCTTTTAAACTCAAAAGTGAAGAAACTTCTAGTTTTAGCTTTTTATTTTCAGATTTTAGGTTTTTACAGGGGAGGTTTTGAAATCTAAATCGCATTTAGTTTTTCAAAATAATATAAAACGTGTGATTTTTCTAAGACTAGATTATCAAAATTTTCTTTAAGTTTTGAAAACTTTTCTTTTTGAAGTTTAAGCTTTATAGCAATTTTGTAACTTTCCTTGTATAGGGCATTATAAGTATCTTGAAGATCTTCTTCATCTTCATGATCACTATTCAGATTTTCTTCACTAGTTGAATCATCGTTATCTGAAAAAGTGAACTTGGCTAGAGTCATAAGGGCTTTAACATCATTACCTGACTCGGTTTCAGAATCTTCTGACTCAGAAGAAGCTTCAGAGCAGGAAGATTCATCCCATGTAGCCAACATACCTTTCTTTTTAGGTTTGTCATTTTTAGAACATTTGTTCGCTAGATGCCCATATTCATGGCAGTTGTAACATTGACTGTTTTTTAAAGATTTTCAAGTTTTAGATCTAAATCTTTTCTTTTCATTAGGTTTTTGCAAATCAACCCTCCTTTTACTTTTAAAAATCTTATAAAACTTTTTAGCTAAAAGGGCCATATCATCTTCAGAATTTTCTAAATCAGAATTGTTATTTTCTTGAGAAATAAGTTTAGAAGATTTAAGGGTGATAGATTTACCTTTAGGAGTTTTAAAGTTTAACTCATAGGTCTGTAATGAGCCAACTAATTCTTCTACCCTCATATTATCCATATCACGAAGTTCCTGGATTGCAGTCACCTTTGAATTGAACTGTTCAGGCAGTGAGCGTAGTATCTTTGTACAGACTTTACTTTCTGGGATTCTATCATCGAGACCCCATACAGAGTTGACAATGTCATTCAATTTTGTATAGAAGTCCATGAAAGTTTCACTTTCTTCCATATGTATTTCCACAAATTTGGTTGTGAGGATTTGGACTTTAGATTTCTTGACAATTGTTGTTCCCTCGTGTATCATTTCTAAAATATCCCAGTCTTGCTTTGAAGTATCACAGGATATAATTCTTTAATTCTTTTGAATTTATCCAGTGATAGTGTGCAAGTAATTGCATTTAGAGCCTTTGCATTGGCACTACTCTCACTTTTCTGAAGAGTGGACCAAGAAAAATAAGGTGAGACTTTCATAGTTTTAGATCCATCAGTGCTAGTTACTTCAGTGGTAGGAGGGGTCCAATTAGTCACTGTGGCTTGCCACACGCTCTCATCCATGGATTTTAGGAAAATCCTCATTCTGGCTTTCTAATAGGCATAATTGGAGCCATCAAATGGTGGAGGCCTAGTGACTGAAAGGCTACCAAAATTTGACATCTTAAAAAGCTTAGATCGATTAGCTCAGGAAATAAATCCAAAAAATAAAGCGAGCTATTAGGCTTTGATACCACTTGAAAAGGCCGAGCTAAGAGTCCTAGAGAGGAGGGGGGGTGAATAGGACTATGCCGAATTAAAAATTAAATGCGAAATTTAAACAAATATAAATAAAGATAGCACTTAAACAATCCCACAATGCATAAATGTAAAACAACCTCAAATGTACAAGTTTTGAGAGGTTGATACAAATGTTGTTCTAAGGACAACCTTACACCAAAAATCAATGGCTTATGGTAGGACAACCTTATTCGTAGAACGGTCTATGTATCAAAATCTCAAACCGATACAGAGGAATAAAGAAAAGAACAATAAAGAAAGAAACTAAGCTATTACAACATTCCCACACTTACATAAAAAGGATTACAATGTTCTCCATAAATGTGTAAAGGAAAATTACAACATCCACACAATGTAATAATCAATCAATCACCACAAGACCAGAAGTTATAATGGTTTGCTTGTGTGTACACAAACTATTTAGAAAAACAGCCACACAACTACCCACTCCTAATATCCTCACATGGTGGATATTAGCATTCACTATGAAATAAGTTTTTTAAGGTTCACCTAAAACCTTCACAATTGTGTCTTTCAAGTGGGCTTACACAATTCAAAAACCCCACACTCTGAGTTTTCTGGATCACCTCAGACAAACCAAAAGAAAAAGATTTTTCTGGCACAATCTCAAAGAAACCAAAAGAATAGATTTACGAAAACTGTAAAATACTTATCTGGATATTCTCCTTTGTTGCAGCTCGATAGAACCAATTCGGAGTAGAAGTTTAATCGTAGATGTTCAATGTTCACACTCACTTATGAAATGGTTCTAAGTTCTAAATGAATTTTAGATTAAATCACTTTGGGCTATCTTGATTTGATTTTGATTCCAAGAAACGGGAAAACTTCAATCCCTTCTTCAAATAAGATTGGAATGTAGAATACAAAATCAAATGCAAAAAGCTAATTAAAGAGAATCTTAAATAAGCAGTAAATAGCTAAAGAATATCACAAACTTATCTCTCAGAGTGGTGTCGTGATTTTGCTTGAATTGGATATCAAACTTTAAAAATTGTGCTCTATTTATAAGTGCAGAAACTGCTCACTCAACTGGTCGAAGGACCAACAAACTTTTGAAAATTTGGGCGAGATAAGATCAGGCCGTTCCATGACAGGTCGAAGGACCTACTCAACTGGTCGAGTGGCCTCCACGACTGGTCGTGTGTGACTCATTTTAGTTGCTGGACTTTGAGTTGAGCCTGCTAGACTGGTCGAGCACTGTTCACTCAACCGGTCAGCAGTCTATAGAACTGGTCGAGGCTTTAACAAAAATTCTGAAATTAGTAACAAACTTAGGACTGGTTGAGCCAATGCTAGGACTAGTCGAACATAGTATAAGACTAGTCGAAAAACAGATTTTGCACTTATAAAGTGACCCAATTAAATTATGTATTCAAAATGACCTATCCTATGGTCAATCTAGGGTCATTCATACCTTATAAGCAATATATGAACATTGAATCTTCTTTTGCTTCGGTTGATTGTTGATCTTGACAAACATGAAGCTTGTTATCTTGATGAACATGAAGCTTGAATTTGAAACATTTTGAAGCTTCAACTTGAAGTACTTTGAAACTTGAATTTGTAATCTTTTGAAGCTTGAACTTGAAATATCTTGAAGCTTGAGCTTGAGGTACTTGAGTTGTATTTCACCTTGAGCTTTGAGTACCAAAGTAATGACTATTGTCTTGACTTAGATGAAGCTTTGAAAGCTATCAGTTGATGTTGTACTTGAATTCTTATACTTGTGATGCTTGAATCTCAAAACAGAACACCTTGTAATGGATCATCTTGAACTTGTACAAGAATTATATTGAACATGAAGATGAGCTACACAAGATACAAACTCCAAGAGGTTTTGGCACTACAAAATTTGACAATCATAGGAGCTAGAAAACATAGCACTTACAAGTTCCCTTATGGATTAGCCGATTACTTGGAATTATCTGGGCGGTCCTTGTTAGACCTGTCCCTAAGTGAATCTGGCCCGATAGTTGAACCGTAGGTTATTGGCCGTAGTTGGACTACACAAGATCAGGTTGTTAGGCCGATTAGTTATAGTTCAGCCCATCGGGGTACATTGACTATTAGTCGACCATCCTTCTATGTTAACCTTGTTTGATCACGCCTGTATGAACCCGAAGTACCCTAAGACCATTGCGCCCATTTTAAAATATGATTTATAGCCCACAAAGTCTCATGAGCCGGGAATAGTGGTATGGGACATTATGCCCATGTTGTTGGCATACACCGAGGTGACGAGCCTCCCCGTAGTGTCCATTGAGCATTTGGACTGATGAGCTGGGAACGATGGTATGGGACACTGTACCTATGTTGTCGGCCTGTGTTGGGGATGATGACCTCCCTACAGTAGCCGTGAGTGGGACATCTAAGTTCCAATTTGATTTCGTCCACGTTATATTTTGTTCGAGATTAACGACCCCAATCTAGGGCGAAGGATTGAGCGAGTCATATGACCACGGCCCCTAAGATGCGCGATTAGGTTAAGGCAATAACTCCATTAAGGGTATTCCGGTTTTCCCAACTTGCTGGACGAATGGACTTAATTAATTAACCTGACTAACATGTTCCATGACATTGCATTTATATTGTTGGCGATTATGCAGTCGAGGTCGCTTTTGAGGGAGTGTTGTTTCATTGCGAATGTCAGATGTCGTCGCTTGAGGGAGTGTTAGTTTTGGTGAGGAGCATGCATCATATCATAAACATGCATTTGCATTAATAACAGTGTTTAGGAATAAATGCTGTTTGCTGTTCATTAAATGTATCCTATGTATGATAATTCGATGCTTATTGCTAATGGTACCACTGAGTTGATCACTCACTCCCACTCTTGGACAGTGTTCTAAAACACAAACAAAACCCGATATAGATGCAGGTACCCTGGATCAGCACGCACTGGACGATGTCGGTGCCGACGACAACGAGGAGCGGGCGTACTACTAGGAGTTTGGTGGGGCATATTAGTGGGGTGGATGTCAGCGGGACTGGGCCAGAGCCCAAATCATTTTGGGGATTGATGAGTGTTTGAGATTAAACCTATGGATAACTGTTAAACTAAATTTATTAAGTTTGATACGGTGAATGTGAACTTTTTATGAAATTTTATTTGGTTAGTGGCATATGGATCTTAATTACTTGATTAGAAATTGAATATGCATAGACTAATTCGTCATTGCTTATTAATACCTACTAAATACATGCATTTGTGACTCATTATTGCACACGTGGCACTTGGGAATTCGGGAGCCAAATATCTACTCGGTCCTTGAATTTCGGGGCACTCCAAAAACCCTATAAGAAAGCATAAAAAACTAAGGAAGAAATGAAGAAAAACACTTGGTGATGGCTCTCTGCCCTTGTGCTTCGCTCCTCCAAACCTTAAATTATGCCCAGGGATGCCCTGGGGACTCCTATTTATAATTGTACAACACCTCATTTCGCACTTCCTTGGAAAAATTCAGAAATTGCCTCAAATTTACACACTCGACGTAACTCTGCGCAAATTGTTCGATGACATCGAACTGCCTTCGATGTCATTGAAGCTGCCTTTTATACGTGCTTTTCACGCTGTTGTAACTTCATCTGGACTGTGTAACTTTTTATGTCATCGAACCTACCTTTGATGCCATCGAAGGTGTCTTCGATGTCATCGAAAGGTGTTCGAGGAATCGATAATGTATCCAAAATAGTCCAAAGAGTTAATTCAATTTCTTCAATAAATTTGATGCCATCGAAGAGGCCTTCAATGTCATCGAACATGTCTTCGATATCATCGAGGAGGTCTTCGAGTAATCGAACATTATGCCCAATGTGTCCAGCGAGTTTTGCCAAAAATTCGTAGAAAATTTGATGTCTTCGAGCAAGGCTTCAAGTCATTGAATAAGTCCTCGAGTCATCGAAAAATGTCTTCAATTTGTCCAGTGATCAACTCAATTTTAATTCATAAATTCGATGTCATCGACTCGTGTTCGATGTCATCGAATGGTAGCTTCAATGTCATCCAACGGTGTTCGATGACACAATCAATATGAATTCTGCACTTATTCTTTCGACTTCATTTTTTCTCCACTTAGTTTTCTTAAATCTTGGGACCTTGAAATCTTCAATCTTTATCTCCTAAGATCAATTCTTTGCCTTGGTAATCTTTGAGCATCAAATCTATGCTTTTAACACCTTTTTAAATCCAAGCTCTTAAATTCACCTTGCAGCACAAACATAAATAAAATAGGACATTAAATAGTATCATATTCATAAAACCAAGATATAAATAGGGGATAATATGTAATATTTTACCCTCAATAATAGGACCCAGAACTTTGTGGAAATTGTGGATTTAAGCATTTTAGAGTCCCTAGGTTGTCCCAAGCTCAAATCACCCATCCTAGACTTTATCCACATGAGATTCATGTTCTATTCATTGTGATTCATCACTCATGAGCATTCAAAGCTCTTATTTATAAAGAACATGATCTCAAGCCTTCACTAGAGTATTGAGACAAAAAATATAGGTATATCCCTAGTCTCAACCATACTCTAGTGTATCCATCAGTTGAATCTCTTAGGAAATACATTCATAACTTTCGTTAGAAATTCGACCAACTCCCATTACCTTGGTTACCTTTATAGGAACATCATATGCAAGGTTCTTGATTGTAAAGCTGAAACAATAGGTAAACTATAGCATAGCAATTAGGGGAGCATCGGGGAGCTGATTCAAGCATTGAAGAGTGAAGATCAAACAATCTAAGGCAACCTACATGAGAGGACTTATTTCGACAGGTAAGTGTCATTATTAAGAGTCTAAAAGCTTAGTCTTTATCCTCGTGTAGGATTGAGGCTAAGAGTTTGCTATTAACAAACTCGTGTAGGTGCCTTGTGTGGGACCTTGGCCGGTGGGCTTAAACAGAGGTGCCTTATATGGGACCTTGGCTAGTAGGCCTAAATGTAGGTGCCTTGTGTGGACCTTGGCCGGTGGGCCTAAACGTAGGTGCCTAGTGTGGGACCTTAGCCGTGGGGCCTAAACGTAGGTTCTTAGTATAGGACCTTTGGTTGTAGGAAGAGCATAAATTTTTGAGTCCTTCGTGTAGGGATGTAAAGGTTAATGGTGAACCTGATTTTAAACCATTCATGGTGAAATCTGACACACTCTAGGAGAGAGTGCGGTTGTCGGGAGTGGAGTATGCAAGTAGCCAAACCACTATATATGCTTGTGTTTGAAATTGTCATTTGCACATCTATTTAATCATGTTTATTTAAGTTTGAATGATTGATTGTTTATGCATTTTTGGATGAATACTTAAGATTGACAGGAAGCACATTCCACACATAAGCTCATAACACTAGGCTAGTTGTTTTATTTATATATCTTGAATAACCTTTGTGATTGGACCCTCTATTAGCTTGGAAGCGTTTAGAGTTATATTGCCTTGCTTTAAACTGAATGATTGGTTAAGTTAGGCAATTAGGATTTTTTAAATAGACAAAATATTTGAAAAGTCCTATTCACCCCCCTCTAGGACCTTGTCTCATATTTGATCGTTCTAGATCCTTGGGGAATTGTCACGTACTCTTTCATTCCCCCATAAAAGTAACCTGGATTTTATAAAGGATAGGCCTAAATGGTCCATCCATTATTGAACCTAAGCTTTAGTATTTTTCATTTATATGAATAACTATAAATTTCCAAAATCGTTTTATATTGATAGACTATCACTCCCAGAATTTTAATTTCTAAACCATATATCGGAATGAGATGAAATGTAAAAATTAGGTTCCTAACTTATTCTTAAAACTACAGAAAAAATTTTGAAGTAAGATTCCACAGTTTGGTGAGTGTTTCATCCCTATAAAGTGAAAAAAAGGCTTGATGCCTAACAACAATTTTTACAAAAAAAATTCCATTGTTAGATTTTTCTAGAATTTTGTACAGATCCAATAAATATTAAATTTTAGAGGGAGGTTTCTATAGATCTAAATAAGTTATCAAAAAATTTTAAAAATTTTCCAATAAGTATACCTACTGAAACTAGTGAAAGTTTCTTAATATGTTAGGTTTTCACTGAAGCGATAAATTTTTTTGAGAAAATTGAAGAATCTCCAATTTCGGTTTGAGAAACTTTTTTCTCTTGCTTACAACTCCATTTAAGGATGAATTTCAGTAAAAAAATAAATTTATTTGGGAGTTTGGAAATTTATTCTAAAGGTACCTAGATTTAGTCTCTAAATTTCACATTTAACTTAACAAGTTCAATGAGGAACCTGAATATGGGTTTCTAATTCCTTAACTTCCTAGTTCCTTAGGGAATTCACCTAAGTATAAGTATCTAATTCTTGATTCTATCTGAGTCGCATAAATCTTATGATGGTACATTCTCTCAAGCCTTGTTAATCTCATTCTCATGCTCTGATATCAACTATAGCACCCCGAATTTTCATGGCCCGAGTACATGCTCACCCCAAGAATTCCAGGGGTTAACCGTTGTGCATAAGGTTTAATCCTTGTAGTCCATGATCAGTGTACATATTTCATTTGCAAGGGTAACCATTCATGAGAATAAAATTAATTATATTTCTTATTCCATCACAAAAAAATAAAATTCAACTAATTGTCTAATGCCCTCTCAAATAAGAGCTTATTACATCATCTAAAGTGAGCAGCAAAAAATAAGTAAAACTAAACATAATACTATCCTTCTCTCTCTCACTCCCACTCTCCTTGGTGGAGGATGGTTAAGGCTATGGGATGCTTGGTGTGTGTGTTCTCTAATGAGAAGAGATTTGTGTGTGAAATGAGAGGGGGAGGGGGCTATTTATAGTCTCCCAACCCGGTTTTCTTGTAATTCCCGGTGATCCCAGGGGTAGAATGTATTCGAATGACTGAGATTGGAGATTACCACATGGCATCATCTCATGAGTTAGATGAGCTGGTAAAATGGTAATTTTGGGTAAGGAGATGGCCATTGGAGTAAATGTAGCTTAACCACACACTTAAGGTTCCAAAAAGGAGGAATCCACACATGCTTGAGGGACATTGACCGAAAGAGGGGGAGTGATATGTGGCCGGCGGAAACCTGGTTGCTGCTGGTCCCCACTTAGACTCTCTACTTTAGTAAGCACCATCCTTTAAGGGTGTGGAGACTTTGCTGCGATGGTTGTTGCTTTAAGGTTTCAGCCATTTCTCTGATTAGGCTTGGGTTCAGACTTGGTTATGGGCTTAACTAGGTAAGTTAACTGGGTTATGGTGTAGCGTCCCGATTTCCATGTAGCCATTTATACGTACACCTAAACATATACATCTACCTCACGAGGAATATAGTGAAATATTAAACATAATGGATCAGTGTAAATGGAACAAATAAATAAATTTCGGGGATAAAATCTCCCACGGGGAGACCTACTATGCCAAAAGTGGATTTTATTTAAGAGGGGTAGATTGTAAAACCCCGAACTTTCAATACCTAAGTATTGAAGGTTCTCGAGTGTTACCATAAAGTTTAACTCAATATGTATATGTGAATAATACCAATTTAACTATCCTAACCCCACATCTATTCTCCAACATGAATCCGACCGTTGATCATGTGGTTTGATATATGTACCTTTCCTTGACTAATCAGTGAATAACTCTCTATCCATAATGATTTAGATACAAGTCTTTTTGTAATAATTGTTTAGAAATGGGTATATAACCATGTAGAACCATTAGATTTCACGAAACTCATAAATCAGCAATAATTATGAAAATGCCATTAACCCATACTCTTGAATTCCAAATCACATGGTTCTCATGATCCATTTGATGTGAAATTCTATACCAGGCCTAATTATCATAAAATAACTATACACATCGAATTTTAGCCCTTAGATCATTGTAAAAGTGGCCCAATTAACAAATAAGCCCCTAATCGCTGACTTTTGGTGTCCATCAAGTCAGAAAAACTCATAGGTAGTTGTAGTA
Organism: Magnolia changhungtana; assembly: GCA_030180095.1. Lineage (NCBI taxonomy): Eukaryota > Viridiplantae > Streptophyta > Magnoliopsida > Magnoliales > Magnoliaceae > Magnolia > Magnolia changhungtana. The sequence goes on along the minus strand of JASAUF010000231.1, from coordinate 2,086,259 downwards.
GGATATTTTTCTCCATATGAATGACTTGGATTGACCATCATATGGACCAAGTGTAAAATATAAAGACTCACTTTGGTAGGCTTTTACTTAGCCGTGAAGTTATCCTTTTTAGGCGTACCAATCCGGTATAAACTTAGATCTTCATATCTAACCACTTCTTGTTGTCCATTGCAACTCAAACTTGGACCACACCTTGGCCTCACATGAATACTATATCATATAAAATTTAGACCCCAATCTATGATCCTACACTGTTAAACGTTGAAGTCAGTTCCTTCCTTTTGACATAAAAGATGACATTTTAGATTTAGACTATTTCCATCATCGATCAACCACCAAATTTTGTCTAATTGTTTGCCTATTCTTACTACACGTTTCTCCCAAAATTAGGCCATAATCATTAAGTGTGGACTATTAATTGAGATTAAGTTCATTTTAAAAACCGCAAAGAGAACTTTCATGATAATCCCCCGATCTACCCAATATTCACAACCATAACCTATCACGAACCTACAAAACAGATGAACATAGCAGATCTCCTATGGGGCCATCAAGGTGGACCCCATCTACCTTAGCCGAAGAACTCCAAAAGCCAAAGCAGGTCAAACAACGTTTGACTCGGCAAATCATGAAGTGAAATTCTCTTCTTCCTTCATTCCCACCTTCAGCATTTCAAACACAAGGACCTCCGATTGGAGCTGACGTGGGCCACCATGATAGGTGGATGAGAAATCAGAACCATCCACGGGCCACCATTCCAAGATCCGACCAAGGCGAGTCAGGTGCGTGAGGAGATCAGAGCCACACGTTGTTTCCAATGACCCCACAAGTCGTGCGATCGAATTCGACCGAGAGAGGAAACCTCCAAACTCCATGCGTATTGAACCATCCATCCTCCAATGGAAAAGTTTCAGACACAATTTGGATAAGGAAAGAAGATGGGAAGAGAATGACACCCCTATTTCGTCGGGTTTCACACCGCACTGCATCATGCAGAGGAAATTTCTTTTCGCAAAAGGCTCGACAATCTCTCATTGACCATCGATTTGATGGGCCAGGACATGTCGAATGGTAATCCCAAATGATCTGGAAGCCTTGTTTCAGGTGAAGATGGGTCAGACTTAGATCTGTCATTGAAGCACAATCCTTTTTCCTCGCACCATCATTAAACGACAATGGCTGTTTGGTCCCAAAATAGGGATCATAGCCATCCATCCTTAGGCCATTCAAGCAGGAGACTTCTTGCAATACGTTAGAGAAGGAAAACGAACAGATCTAGGCCGTGGATCTAAACCCACCTCAGGCCAAACTGCAAAACTCCAACAGACCTGCTCAAATGCAAACCAGCTCGACCGGACTCTCCCTCGTTGGACTGTATTCGAAGGCCTATAAAATCTTGGCATGTGGAGGGAGAAAGAACACCCAGTAGCCACACCAGGAGAAAAAGTGAGAGAGAAAAGAGGAGGAAAATGAGTGAGGAATTCGGACACTGGAATCCACCGAACGTCAGCCACAAACTTGTTCGAGCAAAGAACTCCGACCAGCGTAGATTATTCCTCCTTACCCTCATGATCCCCTTCTTTCAGAATTCTTTAAACCTAGATGGTACATAACGTAGCATGAACCTTGAAATCAATAAACCTCTAACACTTACTCTAGTTAAATTTAAATCACGTGAATCAGATTAAAGAATTGGTTCCAAATCTTATTCTCGAACATTTAACCTTAGGGGATGATTAGGAAACCAAGGTGAGGGATTCCTTTAAGCTTACCTTGATTTAAGATGATTTATCCTGTCTTTTATATGCTTTGATATTATGCTACTATGATTCTCTTCCTGCAATTATTTAATTTGTCACCAACAATTATCTACCCTTTAGGAATTATGGTATGATGTTAATTACGGCTGATCTTTATTATTTTTGGGGTAATGGATACAATCCTTGCCCTTGCCTTTACCAATTTTTTTGAGTTAACTCTTGCTACTCTCCTCTTTGTTGAGTTGGCCATTATCACTCTCCTCTTTGTCGAGTTAGCCATTGCTACTCTCCTCTTTATTGAGTTGGTCATTGCCACTCTCCTCTTTGTTGAGTTAGCCATTGCTACTCTCCTCCTTATTTCATTAGCCTTATGCTATCTACTTTTGTGGCTTGGGCATGTGTCTTAGAATTCTAAAGCTCCCATGATTCAATTGATTTCCTCTTTGGTACAAGTACTATGTTGGAAATCCCACTTCTAGCGATCAAGTAAATATCGTGGACATAATGCAGTTCAGGTAGTGGCCCCTGGGTCGACATGTAATTCCATGAATTTTGGGTAGTGTGTACAAATCGATGTAAGTAATGCACAATACGTGTTACATCACTTCCGGGATTGGATGTCGTAAATAGTTGCTCCATGAACAAATTGTGTCACGTAATTCATCATAGTCATGCATTGTGTCATCTTGGGATAACCGTATAAATCCACGTTAATGTGGGACACGCCAGTGAATCTTCATAGAATGGGATGCGGAGCGAGCCAGATGACTCTAAATTATTTTCCATATTGTGGCAATCGCTAAGTGTGATGAACTGCATATACTTTGTTAGGCATGCATCTCATGTAGGTTGCTTGCGCATATTGATACTTCTCGTAGTTGTGGAGTACGGGACGTATCAGAACCCTTACATTAATCTTATGAATCTCTTAAATTATTGTTAATCTTAAAGGATAACCATTACTATGAGTAGGGCATTGACCCTCTCCAACTGTACAAATGATGCAGGTGATGTATAGATTGAAGACCTAGAGGACCATCTCCCTATGGAAGATTATACTAAATGAATAAGAAGATAGTTTTATGATTTAGTTTTATATTTCCGTTACAAACTGGATAATGTAACAGCTCCCATTGAGAGGGCATTTGATAATTTGTTAAATTCTTTTACTCAAATGAAATAATAAATACAGTCAATTTTATTCTCGTGAATGGTTACCTTCATGAATGTAACTGGATGTGATCTAAATAAAAAAAATATATGGTGCAATTTAAAAAAAAATTATTTATACATTATTAACACCCGAAATTCTCGGGCACAAGTATGTACTTGGGCCGCAAAAATTCGGGATGTTACATATGGGCTTTGGTAGGATGATCGGGTGAGTCAACTCAGTGAATTGACTGAGTGAGTTGACTCACCGAATTGACTCAAGGCTCTAGGGTTTTAAGTTCTTAGGGTTCTGGGTTATGCTGACTGGGTTGACTGAGTTGGATGGACTGAGTTTAGGGTTTATGATTGAGTTTCCTAGGGTTTAGTCTTCTAGGGTTAGGTTTTAGGATTGAGGTTCGGTTGGGATTGGGGTGTTTCGAGAAGAAACAAAATACCTCGGATTGGAATATTTATATTCGATATTAACAAAGGAGAATGGAAGAACAATCATTATCAGTCATTTTATTGATTTTGAGTTCATATTACATCCCTCATGTTTCCCTTGATTCTAAACAAGTATATTTTAATTAATAAAATGAAAAAGAGGAAAATAGTTCAATGGTAACTTTGACAACATTTCGTCCTGCGAAGCGTCCGTCATAATGACAAAGAGTTAGGTAGGTTCGAAGATCCCTTGTTCCTTGTTAATATATTTAGAGTATAAGTATGAAAGACTTTCTCACTGGAAATTTTGAATATTATAAGAGAATATCATCGAACATAAAGCTAACATGTGAAGAAAATTGACTTACGATCATGTCTATCGCGCGGTCATGCAATCAACCCTTAATGCGCGGCCGTGCGACAGGGTCTTCCCCTGATTCCTGCATCCTTCACTTCTTCTCCCCTGCTTCTCTCTATATTGCGTCGTGAAATACCTGAAGATGCTCTTGAAGAATCTCTGGGATTTCTCTGCCCTCTGTAAGTCCTTGTGAATGAATCAAATGATAGGGGGAGGGGGTATTTATAGGCTTCCACGTGTGTGAAGAATTGAATTTGCGGAACCCAACGCTGTTACGTGGTCATACAACATATTCTTATTGTGCTGTCGTGGAACAGACCTCTTGCCTCATCCTAGCAATCTGTCCCAAGACTAGCCTCTCTGGCCTCTTCTGCTCATTGCGCGGCCGCGCAACTCTTCTTTATTGCGTGGTGACATAATAGAGTTTCCCTTCATTTCTTTATGTTGTTGCGCAACAGGTCAACTTCATGCAAATGTGAAGTATTGTTTTTATTCCAACAAATTCTCCCTTGATCCTTCTTTGATTCGTAAGAGAAATCAAATGGAGGATCAATCCACAAAGCTCACAAAAAACTAAATTTTGTTCACTGCACCATCGTGCAATATCTGTTACACAATCAGGTCTGCGTAATGCGTAATCGGGTCCCAACACCTATAAAAGCCAAACTCTACTTCTTTCGGTTTCACTTTGCATCAAACTCTCCTCCAGAATTTCGTTTCTTCTTTACTCTATCGCGCAACATATCTGTATTGTGTGATCGCGCAACAGTTACCCTTTTACACGCCACACAATAGTATACTTTCGCAGAAAATTCTTCTAAGTACTAATATTCTGCCCAAATTCCAACTTAATCTTAAATGGCTAGAACTTAGAAGCTCCAACACTTCCCAAGAATGACCAATTCCCCCTCAGCAATCTGAACCCACAGATCTACATTCTTCTCCGCCTGAGAATCATCCTAGGAAAACGGTAAAAATCATGACAAAGCGCCCAACCTTTTTCAAGGAACCAATCCTTTTAACTATCACTTTCTCTGATCGCATAACTCTTCTGGCCACTCCGATTCATCATGTAATCATAATGGGTGACATTGAAAGCCCTCCTAAGGAGGGCCATGAGGCCGAGTGGGAGTACTAGTTGAAAGCGACTACCAATATCCAAACAGACAGTTCTTGGCCATCCGTGAGAGAATCAACCTTCCCTCCTCTTTTTACAAAGAAGAAGCAACCAAAGAACAATAAGCATCAATTTGAAGAAAAAAATTAAAGAATTTAACAAGAAGTAGCTCCAAAACACCTGGGACTGCGTGAAAGTGCACCAGGACATGATCAAATTCACTACTCCTTTTAAGGACAAAATATGCAAAATAGAAGTGGAAGAGGATGATTGGAGGGCTCCTCTCCTTAGCTATCTATAAAGTCCACGTACCAAGACTGACAGGAGTATACGAAGGTCGGCCGCAAATTATACGACGGTTGATAATGAACTTTATCGAAAAGGGGCCGATGGAGTTTTGCTTCAATGCTTATCTATGAAAGAAGCCATGTTAGTCACGGAAGGAGTTCACGAATGAATTTATGGGGCCCATCACACAGGAAGAAAGATGAAGCTTACACTTAGATACTACGGGTATTTTTAGTTAGAAATTATGGCTGATTGCATCCAGTATGTGAAAGGTTGTGAAGCCTGTAAAAAAAAAAGCAGGCCAGTCCAACATGTATCCGTGGCCGAATTACACCCATAATAAAGTCATGGCCATTTCAAGGATGGGCAATTGATCTGATCGGATAGATTCACTCGCCTTCAACTTGATTGGACACATTCATCATAGTAGCGACCGATTACTTCACTAAATGGGTCGAGGGAAAACCTATGAGGAAAGTTGGTCATAAAGAAATCATCGGGTTAATTAAAACTAATATTATCCATCATTTTAGAGTACCAGAATCCATTACTATGGACCGGGGATCAGCCTTCTTGGCCAAGGAAGTGCAGGCGATGGCTAACCAATATGGCATAAAGATTCTGCATTCGACCCATATTATGCCTAGGCCAATGGTCAGGCCGAGGCCAATAACAAGGTGATCAAGAATATTTTGAGAAAAATGATACAAGGGAATCCACGAGAATGGCATATTAAGCTATCTGAGGCTTTGTGGGCTTATAGAGTGTCACCCCACACCAGTACCGGGGTTAATTCATTTTCATTAACTTACAGGCACGATGCAGTCCTACCCTTAGAAATGGCGGTCCCATCACTGTGAACCGCATATCAAGCCTAGTTAACTCCTTTGGAGTTCACAGAGGCAATGTTGGTCGAGCTTGAGGAATTAGACGAGACCTGTATTAGGGCTCAGGATTCAATCATGGCCAGCAAAGCGGCCGTGGCACGAGCATATAAGAGGGAAGTTCTTTGGAGAAGGGGACATAATCTGGAAGATGATTTTGCCCATCGACCAGAAAGATCGAGCATTAGGCAAGTGGTCACCTACTTGGGAAGGACCATATGTCATCGAGTAGGTCCTTAAGGGGGAGCCTTGTACTAAAAGATATAAATGTAACATTACAAAAGCTCCTATAAGTGGCCGTTTTTTAAAACAGCGCTTCCCTTCGTTATGGGGGGTCATCAAGAATCAATCCAACCCAAATCAATAAAATAAATATTTGATTCAAATAAAACCCTGGAATAAGGGTCTATTAATTACAATAGAGAGTTTGTTCAAATATAAGCTCTATAATGAAAGCTCATTAGCTACAGATGATTGTGAATAAGAAGAAGAACAGGACAAGATGAAGAAGAAGATGGGCGGGATGGGACCTATAGGTGGGCTGACTTGAGGTCTTCAAATCTTTTAGTGGCCTTAACATCCACCTCCCTCGCCACCTTGTGCCTCTTGGTCCATGAGGCTAGCTGGCTCATGAGCTCTCCTGAAGTGCACTCAATTTATGCAAGACAATGGTCGATAGCCACATTCTCCAACTAGGCCGATCTCTTTTCGGCTTCACTAGATTTAACATAGTCCTGATAAAGAGCGATCTAGGACTTAATGAACGCGACCATCTTAGTATTTTCTGGCTGATCACGGTTCGGATGAAGCTACTTAGTCTCGGCCAAGTCAGCAGAAAGATTGGTGCGCGCACATTTCAACGTTCACAACATCTTCTCATTGAAACCATGCTCGTGAATCCAATGCAACCTGTTCTTCCAAGATGCTTCAAAATGGGCTGGTAGAGCCCTACACTCAACGCTAAGGGCTGACAGATGAGACAGAGTGGTAAAGCACTGCTCGATCTCTCTATTCGCTTTGGAGAAATCATCTCCAAGTTACCGGAGTTCTAAGATGATTTTCAAAATCTCCTGGGGAGGTCATTGATCTTTGGGAAGATTAGCAACATCCTTGAGGAAAGGGAAAGGATCACCTAAAAGGGAGGAGTGTGAGAAGGACTCAATTTCTTCAAATATATCCTCAATGATTTTGATTGATAGAGTAAAGAAGTCCATGAGCACTGGAGTTTTTATGACAGGGGTTCTGTTTAAGTTGGTTCATGGTGCAATTCAAAACCTAGGTACCACTTTTATAGATTGAAGATGCAACAGTTAATGTGCATGGGATGTGGTACGATGGTTGGTTACCCAAAGCTGAACGAACTGTTCCCGGGATTGCGGGGATGCAATGGAATAAATGGGATTTTTTGAGGGAACGAGACATTACCAACATGGCCAAGGTATGGTGTGTGTGAGAAAAAATGGCTAAGTACTGGACGTGCATACTGGAATGTAAGGGCCAAACCAACTGCTAATGCTATTATCTAAACCAGATGGTAAGACTGAAACAAAAGTACGTTCGACCGTACAAATTTTATTTAATATCAGAATTTATTCATTGCCTTGCTCGTCATCGACCACATTACTACAAAAGGAAAACCTAAACAGAAAGCATAAAAGCGGTCTGGCGATCTAGATTTTCATCCCTTCCAACTCTCCAATGAGGGCCTGCATCTCTATTTCATCCTTCTCCTTAAGTGAAGCCCAGGTTGCCCCTTCTTCTTCAATGACAAGTGGCAAGAGATGGAGTAGCTAGTCGACATGAAGGGTGGACGAAGAGATTTCACCCTCGGCACCTTTCTAGCATTATAACTCACCTTCGACTGTGTTTTATATAAGAAGATCTGTTCATCTAGGAATGATAAGTCCATCAGAATGACCATCTCTTTCGCATAGAAATTGTTATCGTGTTCCTCCAATTCTTTTATCGGTCCAGCTCTGTAGGACTACAATATTCGCAGCATGGTTCGGTTGAATTAGTGTGCTTGAGCACATTCCAACCATTCATACCAGGCCAATTCATGCTTACCACTCATTTTGCCAGAATCTTCTTTGGCCGCATCTTGCTGTCGTAGGTAAGTCGAGTTTACTTAGTGAGAGTAATTTAGATTGTAATAGCGTGCTCCCATGGCGTGTAAATGTTTTAGCTTTTGGACAAGTTCTCCAAGCTGAACGTTTGACTCGACCACAGGAGAAGCATCTATCGCGAATTTATTAGCATCGAACAACAAGCTAGAGAAAGAATAATCTTTCAAGCCAAACTCAAGAATTTCTTTCAAGTAGGATTCAACACCTACAATAAGAGAAGGTGAACCGGAAGCCATCGGGATAGATTAAGGTTGTGAAGAATGGTGAAGAGATGCGAGATAATATGCCGTTTAATTAGCAGGCGTCCGGGACCCACGATTTGGAAGGGTCGTGACGATAAAACTGCCACACGTTCCTGTTTGTTAGGAGCATGAAGCAGTTAAAGCATTGAATTCGAAAGCAATCCATGATCTACCGAATTATCAGGAATCAATCAGTCTCACGCAATAAGAGCAAAGGAAAGTGAATGGGCGACAATTCATAAAAGTGGCTCAACAACCATTTATAATGAAAAAGAGGTTATTACATTCAAAATTCAAAGGATAGAAAATGTTGTAATGATTCTCTGGCCATTCCCAGTTGGTCCTTTGTAGTTTACAGCAACCCCTCCTTCTTAGTTGCTGACCGATG